>JACBWV010000529.1:5000-49768 GCA_013435795.1 Chlamydomonas sp. ICE-L
CTGACTGACTGACTGACTGACTGACTGACTGACTGACTGACTGACTGACTGACTACTGACTGACTTGCTGAACTGACTGACTGACTGACTGACTGACTGACTGACTGACTGACTGACTGACTGACTGACTGACTGACTGACTGACTGAGACTGACTGACTGACTGACTGACTGACTGACTGACTGACTGACTGACTGACTGACTGACTGCTGACTGACTGACTGACTGCTGACTGACTGACTGACTGACTGACTGACTGACTGACTGACTGACTGACTGACTGACTGACTGACTGACTGACTGACTGACTGACGACTGACTGACTGACTGACTGACTGACTGACTGACATGACTGACTGACTGACTGACTGACTGACTGACTGACTGACTGACTGACTGACTGACTGACTGACTCACTGACTGACTGCACTGACTCACTGACTGACTGACTGACTGTGACTGACTGACTGACTGACTGACTGACTGACTGACTGACTGACTGACTGGCATCCGACTAGTGACTGACTGACTGACTTGCTGACTGACTGACGGACTGACTGACTGACTGACTGACTGACTGACTGACTGACTGACTGACTGACTGACTGACTGACTGACTGCTGACTGACTGACTGACTGACTGACTGACTGACTGACTGACTGACTGACTGACTGACTGACTGACTGACTTGACTGACTGACTGACTGACTGACTGACTGACTGACTGACTGGACTGACTGACTGACTGACTGACTGACTGACTGACTGAACTGACTGACTGTGACTGACTGACTGACTGACTGACTGACTGACTGACTGACTGACTGACTGACTGACTGACTGACTGACTGACTGACTGACTGACTGACTGACTGACTGACTGACTGACTGACTGACTGACTGACTGACTGACTGACTGACTGACTGAACTGACTGACTACTGACTGACTGCGACTGACTGACTCTCCTGACTGCACTGACTGACTGCACTGACTGACTCCGACTGACTGACTGACTGACTGACTGACTGACTGACTGACTAACTGACTGACCTGACTGACTGACTGACTACTGACTGACTGACTGACTGACTGGACTGACTGACTGACTGACTGACGACTGACTGACTGTGACTGACTGACTGACTGACTGACTGACTGACACTGACTGACTGACTGACTGACTGACTGACTGACTGACTGACTGACTGACTGACTGACTGACTGACTGACTGACTGACTGACTGACTGACTGACTGACTGACTGACTCTGACTGACTACTACTGACTGACTGACTGACTGACTGACTGACTGACTGACTGACTGCACTGCGACTCACTCACTGACTGACTGACTGACTGACTGACTGAGACTGATGACTGACTGACTGACTGACTGCGACTGACTGACTGACTGACTGACTGACTGACTGACTAAAACTCACACTGACTGACTGACTGGACTGACTGACTGACTGACTGACTGACACTGACTGTACTGACTGACTGACTGACTGACTGACTGACGACTGACTGACTGACTGACTGCGACTGACTGACTCTGACTGACTGACTGACTGTGACTGACTGACTGACTGACTGTACTGACTGACTGACTGACTCCTCACTCCTGCACCCTGACTGACGACTGACTGACTGACTGACTGACTGTACTGACTGACTGACTGACTGACTGACTGACTGACTGACTACTGACTGTGACTGACTGACTGACTGACTGACTGACTGCTGACTGACTGACTGACTGACTCTGACTGACTGACTGACTGACTGACTGACTGACTGACTGACTGACTGACTGACTGACTGACTGACTGACTGACTGACTGACTGTACTGACTGACTGACTGACTGACTGACTGACTGACTGACTGACTGACTGACTGACTGACTGACTGACTGACTGACTGACTGACTGACTGACTGACTGACTCGACTGACTGACTGACTGACTGACTGACTGACTGACTGACTGACTGACTGACTGACTGACTGATTGGCTGACCGACTGACTGAACAACTGAACTGACGCTGACTGACTGACTGACTGACTTGACACTGACTGACTGACTGACTGACTGACTGACGTGACTGACTGACTGACTGACTGACTGACTGACTGAGCTGACTGACTGACTGACTGACTGACTGACTGACTGACTGACTGACTGACTGACTGACTGACTGACTGACTGACTGACTGACTGACTGACTGACTGACTGGGGACCACAAGTTCCAGGGAAAACAAGGGCAAACCTCTGGCTTTATCTCTGACCACCGCCCTGTGTCTACAACCCTCTCCTAATTAGGCCACGCTCCACCCAAGGGCGAAGGGCTGCAAGGGCAAAAAAAAAAAAAAGGGTTCCCCCTCCATCAACTCTCCTCCTCTCCCAACATCCAGAAGCTTGTGATGAGCTCAAGAACATCATCGCTTCACAATCCTCCTCCTAAACCTCTTACCCGATCAGACATCGTCACAAAATGGGACAACATGAAGGAAGTTATTCGCACCAGCAGTTGGGCCATTTACAAGAAGCATCGCCGTGCCCGCCAGCGTGCCGCCCGCTTAGCAAGGACGACGCCCGGCAGGAATTCTCACAGGTGCATTTCTCCCCCGATGCAATTTCTTTCCTGGCACGCCTCAACATAGCCAGGCTAAGGCATTAGCACAACACTCGCTTGGCAGCAACTCCTTGCTCCAATGCTCAAACTCTACCTATCCTTGCGCACACTTTTGGGGATTCATCTTCCTTCTACTTCCACCACCTTTCCCGTTCCCCTCACCCCCCAGTCCACATCAAGCTTATCCAGCCTCCAGGCCACCCAGCATCACCCCCTTTCTGTGGCTGCCTCTCTTCATATGATAGGAGTCAACATAGGACTGGAGTATGCTCGGGACTTTTATAGTGCTGATTCCTCCTTTGGACTGTATCGTCCAAACCCTCACATCCTTGACGAGTGCGTCTCAACGGTTTCTTCACTACCTCCTTCCCCAACACTTCCGGCTTCCCTCAGGGTGGGGCCTTGAGCTGTAATCAATGGTCATCATCTTTGAGCCCTTCATCACCTACAATAACCAACTGAGATCTTGTGGAACTCTGCAATCCTTCCGTCTCCGCATGGGGAGATGAAGAAAAGGAGGGGGGGGGAAAAGTGGGAGGGGGGGGGGTGGTGGGAGGCTTTTCTTTTTCTCCCCTTTGGGCGGGGTTGAGCTTGCCCCTTCCCCCCTCTCGTTGCTGACATGGGCAAGAACTACTTTGTCCTCAACCCAGCCACAGATGGGCCTATCATCAAGGAGACATACGTCGTAGCCAATTCGGCTGGCTTAGCCGCCCAGTCTGTTCCCAAGACCCGTCTTCTGCTTCTTGAACTTCCCCCAGACATACCCCTCCCTGCAGATCTGGACCCCGCCCTTGGCACCCATCACTTGACTGGCTACCACCTCCATCCCCCAGACACACCTCACAGATTGCTGGGCGTGCCGTTCGGTGCAGACACTGACCTTTGCAAGGCTGCAGCCTACCAGCACATGCCCCATAGCATCTCACGTGCAGCATCTCCATGGCTCTCACGCAATCTCAATGTTATTGGAAGGGCGCATGTTGCTATGCAATGCTTGGCTTCCAAGTTCATCTTCCAGGCTAACTTTGCATCACCACCAGCGCCTCTCCGCCAGCAGTTGCAATCTTCTCTCAATGCCTTTGTTGCAACCTCTAGCCTGCAGGAGGAGGAATCACCACGTCCAGGACACCTCTTCCCCCGCTTCGGGACAGCCGTCCTTCCATTTCATCGAGGAGGGCTTGCTGTACCCCATCTTGCTTCCCACTCGGCTGCTATGCTGGCCAAGACCACATGGCTCCTCTTCAGTTACACAGGTTACCCCTGGCAGCAGCTCTACCGTCACGAGATTTCTCGGGCCGTGCGCCTTCCTCCAGGTCAGCCAAGTGGATACCATGCCCTGGTTACCGCCCCGTCTTCTGTGGACATCGCCTCAATCACCACCAACTTGGCCCGGGAAAGTGCAGAGGCTTTTCTCCTGCTGAACATTCGTAGAATTATCGCTCCGCCCATGCAGTGCCCCCAATCCATCCTACTGGAAACCACCTTCAACAACACCCCTCCTTTTCCGTCCATGCCCATCACCTCAAACCAAGTGCTCTCCTCCCAAGCACTCTCGTGGCACCGTCTCAAGGACATCCGCTCAGCTCATCAACAACGAGCTCACCTCCCTCCCGCTGCTGTCCAAGACCTTGACTTCATCCTCTCCTCTCTGCCAGACCCCTGGCGGGATGCTGTCCTCCTTCCTTTTTTTTTTTTTTTTTTTTTTTTTAGTTGTGAAAGGATTTTCACCCCAGGAGTTGGGTCTCCCGACACAAACCAGCGACACGGAGGATTCAGTTCGAATGGTGGTGCCACTCCTACAATATGCAAAGTAGGCGCACTTAGGGTTGGTGAGAGATACCAACCCACGACCAAACGAACATTCACCACTACCCCTGCTGACCACGGCAAACAAGCTCCCTGCCATGGTCGTTAGAGGCGGAATCAAGGAGACATAACTAGATTTTTTTTTTTTTTTTACATAGGGAGGAACCAGGAAAGGGAACATCTGATAAAACCTAGCCCTATGTGACCAAGGAAGAAAAACCAAAGAAGAAGACTAGAGGACATGGACCAAAAGTCCGCTAAGACAAATGATCCAAGACAAAAGACGAAAAGACTAGGGGACAAAAGAACGAGGGACACAAACTAATTACTAGCGGGACAAAGGACAAAGGGCCTTCCGAGCACCACCCCCACCTCCAAGCAACACAGTTCCTCCCCAACCAACAAAACACCACTGTAACCTCCAAGAGCAACACAGAAAAAGAAGGAAAGGCACGCACCCGAAGGTCTTGCTGATCTAAGATGAAAACACTGCAGGGCATCACTCCTGTAACAGGCCAGTGCATCAGGGCATCACTCCTTTAGCAAACCAGCACAAACTCTCAGCAGCCTAGTAACATGTTGCTAGGTCACTCATGCAGATCAGCAAGCTCTGCAAAGACGACCAGAGCGCGGCATGCAACAAAAAACAGGACAGGGCCAAAGCTAACACTAACAAGGTAACTAAAAAGATAACCACCACGAGGGCAGAAATCCGACAGTACTTCCCTACAAGGTTTGCTTAGGGCCAGGACGCCAAAATACTGAGGAATCGAACCTCACCACCCCCTTCCTACTCTCGCAAGTAGGGTCGATACAGCAAGGGTACTGTAGATCACAAGGGATGTAGAACACACCACATTTGTAACTCAGCCTGCGTGTCCTGCGATCTAACGCCGCCCCCTAACCGCTAAGGTAAACCTCGGCAAGATAGGAAAAGAGCAATCTCCCATGGAACTGTGGTCTGGGCGATTTTCACGCCCAGACCGGTCTATCTAGGCGAATTTCACGCCCAGACCAGGGTGGTGGTGGTGGTATGGGGGTGAGGGGTGTGTTGTGGAGGTATGGGTGGGTGGTAAGCTGTAAGGAGGGGTGTGTTGTGGTGGTAGGGGGGAGAGTGTGCGGTTATGTGTGTGGTGGTGGGGGAGTGAGTGTGGGTTAGGTGGTGAAGAGGGAAGGTGTGAGTGTGTGTGTGTGTTAGGAGGGGGGTGATTTACTGGCCCAGACCGGTCTAGGCGACTTGCACGCCCTAGCCAATGTTGTGGTGGTGGGGTGGGGGTGAGGGGTGCAATGTGAAGGTTGGTGGTGGTTTGTAGAGAGAACGTGCTGTGATAGGGGGGTGAGTGTGGGGTTATGGGCGGTGTGGTGGGGGAGTGAGATTGTGGGTATGGTGATAAAAAGGTGTGTGTGTGTGGATGGGGGGGGGGGGGGGGGGGGGGGGGGGGGGGGGGGGAGTGTTTGGCTGTGTGAGTTTGAAGAGGTGTAATAGAGGGGGAAATTGTGTGTAGGTGGAGCGTTAGGCTGTGGGAAAGGAATAAGGGTGGAGAAAAGAAGAAGTTGAAAAGAAACTTTGACCACAAAAGGAAGCATACCTAAGCATACCTTAGAAGGTCTCAATAGGAGGTGCCGGGAAAAGGGGGGGAAGGAGTAGAGCAGAAAATCAAATCAACGGGAGCGAGGTACGAGCTCCACGGCAATCACGTCTTCAGGCGTGATTGCGGAAATTTCGCAAATCCTGAAGAAGGTGTGGGGGGATTGATGTGCGAATAATTTTGTAGACTGGCAGCGCCGCGGTACAATGATGAGGGGTCCAGGCCAGGTCCACTGCGTTCCAGCGTTCACTGCGAGGGATGGGGAGTAAGGAGTTGCGAGAAATGAGGGAGATAAGGTCTGGTGGCCGGCGTTTAATGAGCCTGAAAACCAGTACAGACTGACAGTGCCGCGGTACAATGATGAGGGGTCCAGGCCTGGTCCACTGCGTTCCAGCGTTCACTGCGAGGGATGGGGAGTAAGGAGTTGCGAGAAATGAGGGAGATAAGGTCTGGTGGCCGCGTTTAATGAGCCTGAAAACCAGTACAGACTGACAGTGCCGCGGTACAATGATGAGGGGTCCAGGCCAGGTCCACTGCGTTCCAGCGTTCACTGCGAGGGATGGGGAGTAAGGAGTTGCGAGAAATGAGGGAGATAAGGTCTGGTGGCCGGCGTTTAATGAGCCTGAAAACCAGTACAGACTGACAGTGCCGCGGTACAATGATGAGGGGTCCAGGCCAGGTCCACTGCGTTCCAGCGTTCACTGCGAGGGATGGGGAGTAAGGAGTTGCGAGAAATGAGAATTCCTGAACTTTCACCTCCCAAATGGAAGCTCTTTCCCGCTGTGGCCCCTACTGGTCCCCTTGCAGAGGGGCCAGATCCCCTCACTGGAGAGGACCGTCTTTGGGAGGTCTGCCCCTCTGGCCGGTTACACCCTCTCACCCTTCCTGCCCTTCCCCCCCAAGGACACCCCCAAGCTGCCCTCATCACCCTACGCAAGAAACCTCGAGAAGCATGGTTACAGGCAGACTTTGAGGAGCAGCTGATCCAGCAAGGCCTCCCCCCCCACCAGAGGCAAGAGCTCTTGGAACCATGGCTGGTTGGTCTTTGGGAGGACCTCCAACTGGACCCAACAACATGGGGTCTCCACCTCCATGATGATACTGAGGTGAACCTTTTTTTTTTTTTTTTTTTTTTCTTGAACTCTCTGTGCGCCAAGCACGGCAGGCCCTTCTTCACCAACATATCATGCAACAAAGCCCCAGTTCCCACCATTTTGTGCCAGGTTTTACCGAGGAACGTGCTGCTTGGCCCAGGCTGTGGAGCATTCTACCCCCCTCCACCTTGGACACTCACCCTAGCACTAACCCTGACCTGCGAGGCCTCCGTGGTCTTGAATCCCGATGGATTGCCTCAGCAACAGAGAGAGCGCTCGTTGTCACCCCTATTCCAGTCCCCTCCCCTGAAGACCTCCCACAAAACGCTTGGGTGGACTTACAACGTGTCCGCCCCTCCCGTCCAGGCCCAGCGGAGAGAACTGCTCAAAGACAAGACGAACCTCAAGTCTCCCTCCCTCTACGTGCAGGCTTTTCGCAGGTGTGGGTACGCCTCGCTGACAAGACTCTCCACCGTCCTTATACCATCACTTGCCGGAGCTTGCATCATGGCACCCTGGGCTGCAATGCGTTCCTTGCTCATGTAAGAGGACGCTTCCAACGGGTCAACCAAGACGACCCCCCCTCCATAGTCTGCTCCAGCCCTGACTGCTTGCAGCTGCACACTGCTGACACAATGTCTCACGCTTTCTTGGAATGCCCTGATTCTGCCCCTGTCATAGACTGGCTCCTTTCCACTTGGGAGACCCTCACCGGTGGGCAGCGCCTTCCTAGTTGCCCCTTCTTCCTCCTCGGTGACGACATCACCCTTTGGCCCGGGACACCCCCTCCTCCCTCTACCCTAAGGTTGTGGTCCTTCCTGCGTATAACCACCTTGGGCGCGATATGGCAGGTCCGTTCGTCCCGGGCTGACAGACTGGACCATTCTGAGCCCCTTCACCATAAGGCTATCTGCCTTGCCCTTGGCCACCTTCACCAAGCCATCGCCAGGGACTGGATGCGCACCCAGACGGATCTTCGACACCTTGATAATGGCGCCTTCTGTCAAGATTGGTGGCGTGGCCTAGATTGCTCTCTCACAGTGGCTTCCTTTGCAAGCTTATGGGCCACCCCCCCGATCTTTTGCACCATGATTGGAGTCACTCCCGGTGACCAGGAGCCTGATACCCGCACCATGGAAATGGCAATCCCCATGGCCCCACCGCTCCCTACAATCCCAGACCCAATCCCAGACCCAGCCCAAGCCCTAGTTCTAGACCCTGATCTAGACCCTGCCCCAGATCCAGCCCATTACCCGCATCTAGACCTTGCTCTAGACCCTGACCCAGACCCAGCCCATTCCCGAGCTCTAGACCCTGATCTAGACCCTGACTTAGGTCCAGCCCAAGCCCCAGCTCTAGGCCCCGATCTTGACCCTGACCTAGATCGAGCCCAAGCCCAAGATCAAGACCCTGCCCCAGATCAGGATCAGGTTCCAGATTTGGACACAGCACACGACAACGTTCCAGATCTAGGGCTAGATCTGGACCAAGATCAAGGTCCAGATCTGCGCTAAGATCCAGATCAAGATCTAGATCTTGATACTGTCTCTGTCTTCATTCCTGTTGTACATGCCCAGACCAGTCTTTTAGGTTTTCGCTTTGCTTCCAGTTGTCTTTCTTCTTTTCTGGTTGCCTCCCTGCTTTTGGCTTGTTTTTGCAGTTTCTCCCTTAGTTTGCTTCCCCTAGATCAGTTGCCACCCTTAGTTGCCTCCTTAGTTTCCCCCTCAGTTGCCTCCTTAGTCCCCCCCCCCCCCCCCCCCCCCCCTCCCCCCCTTTTTTCTCTTAGTTTCTCGCATTGTTTTCCTTTTAGTCCTCCTTAGTTTGCATCTCCTCTTTCAGTCTTCTGATCCGGTGACGGTTAGAGGTTGCAATGTTATGGCCCCCCCCTCCATAGGTCTTTTTTCTTAGTAGTCCTAGCCCCTTCTCTTGGGCTTCCTGTTTTTGGCTTCTTCCTTGCCTCTCTGGTTTGTTTGTCTTCTATTCCCGTCCTCCTTTGTCCCTTACGTCGCCCAGGTGGTGTCCGTCCCTTAGCTGTCCCTTAGCCGTTCTTGTCTTTTTCTTTGATCTTTTCTCCTTGGTCACAAAGGGCTAGGTTTTATCAGCTGCGCCTTTTTCTGGTTCCCCCCTTTGTAAAAAAAAAAAAAAAAAAAAATATTGGGGCCAACAAATTGCATGGCCACCCGGGGCCAACAAGTCAGCACCCCCTCAAATCAATGAAAGGTCCCTATTTGTTAAGGACCCACCTCAAGGGCCCCCACCCCAACACCGTAATCTAGCTCATCCGCCCCAACCCCAGCAGTCTAGCCACCTCCCTGAATCATGCCAGCAACAGCATCAGCATCAGCAACAGCAACAGCAGCAGCTGCAGCAGCAACAGCAGCAGCAGCAACAGCGGCAGCAGCAACAGCGGCAACAGCACCAGAAGAAGCAGCAGAAGCAGCAACAGTGGCAACAGTGGCAGCAATATCGGCAACAGTGGCAGCAACAACGGCAGCAACAACAGCGGCAACAGCACCAGCAGAAGCAGCAGAAGCAGCAACAGTGGCAGCAACAGCATCATCTTCCGAGCCCCACCCACTTCCTCCTTCCTCTCAGAATCCTTCATCTCCTCCCTCTCATCCCTGCTCCTTCATGTCAGCTGCTGAGATACCTAGTAGACGAAGCTTTGAGGCGACAATTGGAGCTGGAGGTCCTTTTTTCGCCCTAGCAATGTCTGCTCTCCGGCCGCCTTGTAACTTAGCCGCTTTGGCCAATTCGGCTGGAGCGACTGCAATTTCGCGGCTATGGGAGCTGCTCAGTACCCCATTTGAGTGTCACAGAAGCTCATGCGGTCTAATCCGCTACTCTGCCCCCTCCAGAGGTCAGCATAACAGGTCAGCCTACTGGAGAGGGGCAGGCTATTCTCTTCAAGTTAATTTGGGACCACACGACCCCCATCCTTAGTACTTAGAAGCAGCTCTCTCCTGATTCCCTTCTTCCGAGCCCCACCCACTTCCTCCTTCCTCTCAGAATCCTCCATCTCCTCCCTCTCATCCCTGCTCCTTCATGTCAGCTGCTGAAATACCTAGTAGACGAAGCTTTGAGGCGACAATTGGAGCTGGAGGTCCTTTTTTTGCCCTAGCAATGTCTGCTCTCCGGCCGCCTTGTAACTTTGCTGCGAAGCGGCTTCGGCCAATTCGGCTGGAGCGACTGCAATTTCGCGGCTATGGGACCTGCTCAGTGCCCCATTTGAGTGTTACAGACGCTCATGCGGTCTAATCCGCTACTCTGCCCCCTCCAGAGGTCAGCATAAGAGGTCAGCCTACTGGAGGGGGGCAGGCTATTCTCTTCAAGTTAATTTGGGACCACACGACCCCCATCCTTAGTACTTCAGAAGCAGCTCTCTCCTGATTCCCTTCTTCCGAGCCCCACCCACTTCCTCCTTCCTCTCAGAATCCTCCATCTCCTCCCTCTCATCCCTGCTCCTTCATGTCAGCTGCTGAAATACCTAGTAGACGAAGCTTTGAGGCGACAATTGGAGCTGGAGGTCCTTTTTTCGCCCTAGCAATGTCTGCTCTCCGGCCGCCTTGTAACTTTGCTGCGAAGCTGCTTCGGCCAATTCGGCTGGAGCGACTGCAATTTCGCGGCTATGGGAGCTGCTCAGTGCCCCATTTGAGTGTTACAGACGCTCATGCGGTCTAATCCGCTACTCTGCCCCCTCCAGAGGTCAGCATAAGAGGTCAGCCTACTGGAGGGGGGCAGGCTATTCTCTTCAAGTTAATTTGGAACCACCCGACCCCCATCCTTAGTACTTCAGAAGCAGCTCTCTCCTGATTCCCTTCTTCCGAGCCCCACCCACTTCCTCCTTCCTCTCAGAATCCTCCATCTCCTCCCTCTCATCCCTGCTCCTTCATGTCAGCTGCTGAAATACCTAGTAGACGAAGCTTTGAGGCGACAATTGGAGCTGGAGGTCCTTTTTTCGCCCTAGCAATGTCTGCTCTCCGGCCGCCTTGTAACTTTGCTGCGAAGCTGCTTCGGCCAATTCGGCTGGAGCGACTGCAATTTCGCGGCTATGGGAGCTGCTCAGTGCCCCATTTGAGTGTTACAGACGCTCATGCGGTCTAATCCGCTACTCTGCCCCCTCCAGAGGTCAGCATAAGAGGTCAGCCTACTGGAGGGGGGCAGGCTATTCTCTTCAAGTTAATTTGGGACCACCCGACCCCCATCCTTAGTACTTCAGAAGCAGCTCTCTCCTGATTCCCTTCTTCCGAGCCCCACCCACTTCCTCCTTCCTCTCAGAATCCTCCATCTCCTCCCTCTCATCCCTGCTCCTTCATGTCAGCTGCTGAGATACCTAGTAGACGAAGCTTTGAGGCGACAATTGGAGCTGGAGGTCCTTTTTTTGCCCTAGCAATGTCTGCTCTCCGCCCGCCTTGTAACTTTGCTGCGAAGCTGCTTCGGCCAATTCGGCTGGAGCGACTGCAATTTCGCGGCTATGGGAGCTGCTCAGTGCCCCATTTGAGTGTTACAGACGCTCATGCGGTCTAATCCGCTACTCTGCCCCCTCCAGAGGTCAGCATAAGAGGTCAGCCTACTGGAGGGGGGCAGGCTATTCTCTTCAAGTTAATTTGGGACCACACGACCCCCATCCTTAGTACTTCAGAAGCAGCTCTCTCCTGATTCCCTTCTTCCGAGCCCCACCCACTTCCTCCTTCCTCTCAGAATCCTCCATCTCCTCCCTCTAATCCCTCCTCCTTCATGTCAGCTGCTGAAATACCTAGTAGACGAAGCTTTGAGGCGACAATTGGAGCTGGAGGTCCTTTTTTTTTGCCCTAGCAATGTCTGCTCTCCGGCCGCCTTGTAACTTTGCTGCGAAGCGGCTTCGGCCAATTCGGCTGGAGCGACTGCAATTTCGCGGCTATGGGACCTGCTCAGTGCCCCATTTGAGTGTTACAGACGCTCATGCGGTCTAATCCGCTACTCTGCCCCCTCCAGAGGTCAGCATAAGAGGTCAGCCTACTGGAGGGGGGCAGGCTATTCTCTTCAAGTTAATTTGGGACCACCCGACCCCCATCCTTAGTACTTCAGAAGTAGCTATCTCCTGATTCCCTTCTTCCAAGCCCCATTCACTTCCTCCTTCCTCTCAGAATCCTCCATCTCCTCCCTCTCACCCCTGCTCCTTCATGTCAGCTGCTGAGATACCTAGAAGACGTTTTTTTAGTGTTTTTTGGCCTTAGACAGCTGTTGTGCTGTTGAGACTCATTCCCTCTTTCTTGAATTCTCAGTCAGCAGGTCTCCTTTTGAAGGTCTGCATTGGTCAGCATCTTCTTGTTCTCTAATTAGAGACTTGCCGATCCTGGAGTGTGACATTGGTTGGAAACCATAGCGATACAGTTTGTCTTAGCATTTTGCTGCCCTAGAGGGCTGGATAGTAGTTTTTGGGGGTGGATCTGCTGCTCCTGCCCTGAAGACTGTTTTTGTTTGCTTTTTCCCGGACCTGTTTATTAGTAGCATGCCCTGCTTTGGTCTTCTTCCTTACAGAGCTTGCTGGTCTGCATTGGAGAAGAAGTGGCATGCTACTTGACAGCTGAGCTGGCACGCTGGTCTGCTGATGGAGTGATGCCCTGATGCGCTAGACTGTTATAAGAGTGATGCCCTGTACCGTGTTGTATCTTGCGTCTGCAGGTTCAGGAGGCTTAATTAGGAGCTACATAGTTTTTGTTACCTTGTTACCGCTACCTTTGAACCGTAGACATGCCGCGTTCTGGTTGTCTTTGAAGAGCTTTTTGCTTTGCATCGGCGACCTAGTGGCATGATACTAGCTAGGCTGCTGATAGACTACGCTGAAATGCTAATGGAATGATGCCCTGATGCACAGGCTACCGGTTTATTTGCTTTAAAGTGCCAGCTGCTTTAGTGCGCCTTTAAGGTTTTCCTTGCTGGTCAGTGGATCTTGTGGGGGTTCTACCCTTTCACCGTCTAGGACGTTTTTTTAGGAGTTTGATTTGCTTCTTTAGATACCTTGTTAGTGTTAGCTTTGGCCCTGTCCTGTTTTTTGTTGCATGCCGCGCTCTGGTCGTCTTTGCAGAGCTTGCTGATCTGCATGGGTGACCTAGCGACATGTTACTAGGCTGCTGAGAGTATGTGTTGGTTTGCTACAAGAGTGATGCCCTGATGCACTGGCCTGTTACAGGAGTGATGCCCTGCAGTGTTTTAATCTTAGATTAGCAAGACCTTCGGGTGCATGCCTTTCCTTATTTTTCTGTGTTGCTCTTGGAGGTTACAGTGGTGTTTTATTGGTTGGGGAGGAACAGTGTTGCTTGGAGGTGGTGGTGGTGCTCGGAAGGCCCGTTGTCCTTTGTCCTCGTAGTAATTAGTTTGTGTCCCTCGTTCTTTTATCCCCTAGTCTTTTCGTCTTTTGTCTTGGATCTTTTGTCTTAGCGGACTTTTGGTCCATGTCTTCTAGTCTTCTTCTTTGGTTTTTCTTCCTTGGTCACATAGGGCTAGGTTTTATCAGATGTTCCCTTTCCTGGTTCCTCCCTATGTAAAAAAAAAAAAAAAAAAAATCATCAGCAGCAACAACAGCATCATCATCAGCAGCAGCATCAACAGCAGCAGCAGCTGCAACAGGGGCAACAGCATCAGTATCAGCAGCAACATGGGCAACAACATCAGCATCAGCAACAGCAACAGCAGCAACAGTAACAGCAGCATATAAAAAGTTGGCCTGCCAGGTTGTTTCTGAGATCCACGACGCACTTCACGATAAAGATGGGCACGAATAATACAATTTTTGCAGCACTGAAGACCATCACAGATGCTAAGTATGATGTGTATCGAAGGCTGTGGACCGTACCGCTGTCCAAGCACAAGGACACTATTGCTAAGCTTTTTTTTTTTTTTTTTTTTTTTTGAATGCTTTACCTGGCTTCAAGATTGTCTGGGAGGACTTGCCTCAGCTTGTATTCAAAGTGCTGGGTGCTGTCAAAGAGAGGAAAGACATTTCCAGGTGATTGTGCAATGATGATAGTGATAGTGATAACGACGACGATGACGACGACGACGACGATGATGATGATGATGATGATGATGATGGGTATATTTTCCTGGCACCCTAATCATTTCCCAACATTCACTCAGCTTGAGAAGGAGTTATCAACCTGACAATGCATTCGGGTTGGGGTTTGCGCCCATCTGCTGGAAGGGGATTGGGTTAGGGGTTGGGGTTGGGGTCAGGGTTATGGATGGGATTTGTGTAGGGGTTAGAGGTTGAGGCTGGTAAAATAAGTACGAAAGTTTACCGGTTGTTGTTATTGTTTCCAGTGTTACACATACATGACAATGACTTGAGACGCCAACTTTCACAGGCTGGTAAAATAACAACGAGAAGCAGTTATCTACCCGATCGCCCAAGGTCCAAAACTCAACACTGTCACCATCGTTGTGTGTGTATGTTGCTATGCAGATGCATCGTTGTGTATGTATTTGCGTCGTTGCACCGTTGCATCATTGCACCATTGCATCGTTGTGCATGAATGCGCTATGCAGATAATTTGTCAATTAATCCATCGACCCGACTATGCAATGGGACCACTGGACGGTTGATGATAATCACTAGTAAAATAACAACAACAATCTACACGTTGTGGTCACTTTTAAAGGGTAAGTCGCCAGTTGATTTACCTGCCGTCATTGTTATTAGGCCAGCACAAGGGTCTAATTGTTGTGGTTATTTTATTAGTGAATAGAGCATTCACCTCATGCTTAGAGACAGATGTATGCTTCCTTGATACCTCACTTGCTTGCTGGATGGCCTGCCTGCCCTTGTTGCCTAGCTTGCTTGCTTCCTTGCTTGCTTGCTTCCATGCCTGCCTGCCTGCTTGCCTGCCTGCCTGCCTGCCTGCCTGCCTGCCTGCCTGCCTGCCTGCCTGCCTGCCTGCCTGCCTGCCTGCCTGCCTGCCTGCCTGCCTGCCTGCCTGCCTGCCTGCCTGCCTGCCTGCCTGCCTGCCTGCCTGCCTGATTGGTTGATTGGTTGGTTGGTTAGTTGATTGGTTGAATGGTTGGTTGATTGATTGGTTGATTTATTAATACATCCCCTTCTGGCTTGCTACCTTGTTGGCTCGCTTGTTCACTGAATGTGACTGTTCCCTTTGGCAGGTACGCTAAGCTTGAGTCCAAATTCTCTGCACACGAAGAGACCCTTCATGAGCGCATGATGCCATTTCAGCGAGAGGGGGTGCAGTTCGGTCTTAGCAAGGGCGGACGTGTCCTTTTGGGTGACGAGATGGGATTGGGCAAGACGGTCCAGGCATGCGCACTCCTCAAGTGTTATGAGGAGAACTGGCCCGCCCTCATAATAACCCCCTCTTCCCTCCGGCAGTTATGGTCTACGTACTGCGCTGCAGCAATGGCTAGCTGTGAACGTCTCCGACATTCTCGTGCTGTACTCCGCAAAGAAGCCGGAGCTGGTGTCCAGCAGCAAGGCAAAATTCATAATCGTATCGTACGATTTAATGTCAGACATTAGTGACGAGCTGAAAAAGAAGAAGCTACAATGCATCGTGTGCGATGAGGTACACAAACTCAAGAGCTGTACAAGTCAGCGCACGGTAGCGACCCTGCCATTGCTGCAGAAGGCCAGGCGGGTATTCCTGCTTACAGGCACACCTGCGCTTAATCGTCCCAGCAAGCTGCTTACTCTGATGCAAGCGCTCATGCCAGCGGCCGGGATACAGAGTGGGGAATTTATTTCTCGCTACTGCCATGGGTAGGCACATTGGAACTTATCAATCACTCGACCACACACCCTTTCACCCTTCTCCCCTCCCCTCCCCTCCCCTCCCCTCCCCTCCCCTCCCCTCCCCTCCCCTCCCCTCCCCTCCCCTCCCCTCCCCTCCCCTCCTCTCCCCTCCCCTCCCCTCCCCTCCCCTCCTATCCCATCCTATCCACCCGAATGTCTGTTAGTTTGTCCATCCGTCCATCCGTCCATCTGAAAGTGCTTTGAAGCATCTGTCTAAAGAGATGGGAGCAGCGGTATACAACAAACATAGCCCCTATAAACATGCGTTACTACAATAAACAATGTTTGTTTGTGACACCTAGTGTAGCACAAGTGGCGACGCAACAGGGATCCACAACCTGGTTGCCCGGGGCTGGCAAATGGTCAGTATGTACATCAGCACTACAAATCAGGGAGAATTTAATCACCAGTGCACCAACAAAATATTCCTCTCCAATCGTGCGTGTATCACAACCGCTGCGACATGTTCAGTATGTACACTGTACAGTGGGAATAATATAATAAACAGGAGGTAGTGCACCAACATCATGGCCCCCTCTGAATGTGCTATGACAGTTTCTGTGATTTCACCGGGGCTAATAAACAGGTGAAATTAAATAGCCAGTTCACCAACATAATGTCCCCCTCTGACTTTGCTGACAGTTGCAGCGATTTTACAGGGGCAAAGAAAGAGGACAAATTGAATCGCCAGTTTACCAACATAATTCCCCCCTCTGAATGTGCTCTGGCACTTTCAGAAGTAACAAAGGAGCTAGGAATGAGGAGGAGTTGAACCGTCTGCTCACTGGCACAGTCATGATACGGAGGAGAAAGGAGGATGTACTGCCTCAGCTACGTAGCAAGCAGAGACAGAAGGTGTACTTGCAGCTGGATGAAGATACAGCCAATGCTGAGAAGAGACAAGCCAAGGAGTTGGAAGCCATTAATGGGATGGACAGCTCCAAACGTATGTATGTATGTATGTATGTATGTATGTATGTATGTATGTATGTATGTATGTATGTATGTATGTATGTATGTATGTACTAGGACATTGCCCGTGTGGCCGGAGGCCCCCCCCCCATCCGCACCCAGGTCATGGGTCCTGGTCTGGTCTGAGTCACAGAACAAAGGGCTAGGTTTTATCAGTTGCGCCTTTTCCTGGTTCCCCCCTTTGTAAAAAAAAAAAAAAAAAAAGAACGGGTACCCCCCCCCCCCCCCCCCCCTTCTCCCCCCTCTCCCTTACACACAGTCAAGATATCAGCCATCTCCGCCGACAATCCCCTCCCTCTCCCCCTGCACCCACCGACGCACACCTCTTCCCCCCACCTATTCCCCTTGTGCTTCAGCCGTGGCCTCCCACCCTCTCATACACGCATACCCCCCACCCTCTACCCCTTGCCCCACCTCATATCCTTCACTCCAGCTGCTGTGGGATTCAATCATGCAGAAAGAGGGGCGGGCTGTGCTTTGAATCTACCAACACCTTGCGAACGCTTAGATCTCACTCATCCCGAGAACACCAAACCGGCGCAAAGGCTAAATACAACCTGTAGCTTTTTCCTCTCGTGCAGTGCCCCATTAGATACACGGTCAATACTCGGAACAGCAAAAATCATAGCATCGTATTTCACGATATTCGAAACAACAAAAAGAGCTTGCAAAGATGGGATGAGCGGTGCAAGCGCGAGAGTGTGCAGGGGGGCGGAATGACCATGGCGATCTGAACAAAGTCAAATAATCGCAACAATGGGTGCCAAACCATGACGAATGCGCTGCGATGGCATAGCAAAGTGCGCATGCGTGGACTGAATGGTGGCAACGCTTGCAGGCGGAGAAAAGAAGCATGACAATATGAAGGTCTGGCTGGATTATCAGCGAGGGATAACTTCCGAGGTTGGCAGCATACTCTTCACATATCTGCTATTCGCCATAGTTGGTCTTGTGAGGCGCTCTGATCCACAGCCTCTGCAGCCTGCCTAGCAGGATTACCTTCAGCCTGCCTGGCTGCATTGGCCTCGCGCCTTGTCTGGTCAGCGGCCTGGCGCCCGGCCTGCCTTCCGGGCTGCCCGGCAGCATATGTATATAATCGACGTCGCTGATTTGCATCGCTCCTATCCTCGTCTGTCTGAAGAGCTTGCCTTTCCTTGTTGCGAAGAGCTCGCTGGGTGGCTGTATTCGCCGCCCTTCTGCCTATATTTGATTAGTTGTGCGCATGCATGTTTGCATCGAGAAGCAAAATATAATAGACAATGAGTCTGAGCGACATAATTGGTCTGAAATGGGCGCCCAGAACGAATTGGCGATCAGAACGAAATGGCGCTTAGAACGAAACGCGGAAAAAGAAAGAATACAGATGCTTATTAAGCGCATGTGCTCCGTCATTTCAAAATTCGGGTCGGGTAGGAAGTCGCACTGTAAGGCTCATGTGCTCTGTCATTTTGAAATTTGGGTTGGGTGGGAAGTCGGTACAGTTGGATTCGCATGGTTCCTTGAACCCTAACCCGTAAAACGATAGCCAGCTCCTATAGCCAGCTAGCGCTACCTCGATAATCCATGTATGTTTACATATATATAGATGTATGTTTTTTTTTTTTTTTTTTTTTTTTTACAAAGGGGGGAACCAGGCAAAGGCGCAACTGATAAAACCTAGCCCTTTGTATGTATGTATGTATGTATGTATGTATGTATGTATGTATGTATGTATGTATGTATGTATGTATGTATGTATGTATGTATGTATGTATGTATGTATGTATGTGTGTATGTATGTATGTATGTATGTATGTATGTATGTATGTATGTATGTATGTATGTATGTATGTATGTATGTATGTATGTATGTATGTATGTATGTATGTATGTATGTATGTATGTATGTATGTATGTATGTATGTATGTATATATGTATGTATGTATGTATGTATGCATGTATGTATGTCACTCCCGGTGACCAGGAGCCTGATACCCGCACCATGGAAATGACAATCCCCATGGCCCCAGCGCTCCCTACAATCCCAGACCCAATCCCAGACCCAGCCCAAGCCCTAGTTCTAGACCCTGATCTAGACCCTGCCCCAGATCCAGCCCATTACCCGGATCTAGACCTTGCTCTAGACCCTGACCCAGACCCAGCCCATTCCCGAGCTCTAGACCCTGATCTAGACCCTGACTTAGGTCCAGCCCAAGCCCCAGCTCTAGGCCCCGATCTTGACCCTGACCTAGATCCAGCCCAAGCCCAAGATCAAGACCCTGCCCCAGATCAGGATCAGGTTCCAGATTTGGACACAACACACGACAACGTTCCAGATCTAGGGCTAGATCTGGACCAAGATCAAGGTCCAGATCTGCGCTAAGATCCAGATAAGATCTAGATCTTGATACTGTCTCTGTCTTCATTCCTGTTGTACATGCCAAGACCAGTCTTTTAGGTTTTCGCTTTGCTTCCAGTTGGTCTTCTTCTTTCTGGTTGCCTCCCTGCTTTTGGCTTGTTTTTGCAGTTTCTCCCTTAGTTTGCTTCCCCTAGTTCAGTTTCCACCCTTAGTTGCCTCCTTAGTTTCCCCCTCAGTTGCCTCCTTAGTCCCCCCCCCCCCCCCCCCCCCCCCTCCCCCCCTTTTTTCTCTTAGTTTCTCGCATTGTTTCCTTTTAGTCCTCCTTACTTTGAATCTCCTCTTTCAGTCTTCTGATCTGGTGACTGTTAGAGGTTTGCAATGTTATGGCCCCCCCCTTCTTAGGTCTTTTTTCTTAGTAGTCCTAGCCCTTCTCTTGGGCTTCCTGTTTTTGGCTTCTTCTTGCCTCTCTGGTTTGTTTGTCTTTTGTTCCCGTCCTCCTTTGTCCCTTACGTCACCCAGGTGGTGTCCGTCCCTTAGCTGTCCCTTAGCCGTTCTTGTCTTTTTCTTTGGTCTTTTCTCCTTGGTCACAAAAGGCTAGGTTTTATCAGTTGCGCCTTTTCCTGGTTCCCACCTTTGTAAAAAAAAAAAAAAAAAAAAAAAAAAACTCCACACCCACACCGCTGCACAACCCTCCACACCCACACCCACCCACACCCCTCCACTCCCACACCCATCCACACCCATCCACACCTACACCCCTCCACATCCCTCCACACCCACACCCATCCACACCTACACCCCTCCACATCCCTCCACAACCCTCCACAGCCACACCGCTCCACACCTCTCCACACACCCTCCAACCACATCCGCACCCCTCCACACCCACACCCTTCCACACCCACACCCCTGCACATACCTCCACACCTACAACACTCAACAGCCACACCCCTTCACACTCACACCCCTTCACCCCCCCCCCCCCCCCCCCCCCCCCCCCCCCCCCCCCCACACACACACACACACACACACACAGTAAACCCCTCCACAACCACACACCTCCGCACAGACACACACACCAATTCAAACACACCCGTCCAGGACTTGACGGATCAAAATTCAGATTCAAAATCACGTACATAAACATGAATTTATGGAGAATAATTCAAATTAAAAATTCAAATTCACATACATGCACAGGAACTGATGAAGACCGGCACCAAGTTCCTCATCTTCGCTCACCATCGAGTCCTGCTAGACGGCATTGAGGCTGCAGTGAAGGAAGCTGAGGTGCGAGATGATTCATTATTAAAAAAATGTAAAAGTGTGGTGTACAAAAATCCCCCCAAAGTGCACCAGAAGGGTATAACATAAGTACGGTATTGCCAGCACATTGCAGGAAGGCCATTGTCCTACCCTGGTATGAGATGATTAATGAATGTGATTTCCGTGGATCATTGAAGCGAGTGCTTATTCCAGGATTAGTTACTACGGGAACGGCAATATGATATCATATTTATGCCGGCAGTCTGACTAGACTAAAGTTATCATTTATTGACAATATCGTTTGATCCAATTTGTATGATATCATATGATATCATACTCGCCTTTGGTCTTCATCATATGATATGCCGGTCCTTAGATACTACACTACATCATACAACAAAAGACATAATGCCATGCAATGCCATGCAATGCCATGCAATGCCATACTGCATACCACATTTGCAGATCACAGATCAGAACACATCACACCCGACCACGCCATATCACATAACATCACAACACCTTCCATCACATACCACCTCAACGATCCCAAACCACCCACCACCACCACCACCACCACCACCACACACGCAGTTGCACCTTCGTTCCACCCACCAACCCACCCACCAACACAACACAACACAACCCAACCCACCCTCACCCCTTGACCATCTGCAGGTTGGTTACATCCGCATCTGTGGCTCCACCCCCCCTAAGACCCGCAGCTCCTTAGTGGACAAGTTCCAAGAGAGCGAAAGCTGCAAGGTTGCAGTGCTTGGCATCACATCTGCTAACACAGGCCTTACCCTGACCTCTGCCAGCATTGTTCTCTTTGCTGAGATGAGCTGGGTGCCTGTTGACATTCAGCAGGCTGAGGATCGTGTCCACCGTATTGGCCAGACCTCGAGCGTGAAAATTCAGTTCCTGATGGTGCGCAACTCAATCGACGACATCATGTGGGCCAGGATACAGAGGAAGCTTAACATCGTTGGCAAGGTGCTAGACGGCAAGGCAGAATCCCTAAAGGTAGGAGGGGGAAGGGGGGTGTAAGGGGAAGAGGGGCGTAAGGGTATGGGGGGCATAAGGGGAAGGGGGGCGTTAAGGGGAAGAGGGGCATACGGGGAAGGTGGGCGGAAGGGAAAGGGGGGAGTAAGGGGACGGGAGGAGTAAGGAGAAGGGGGGCGTAAGGGGAAGTGGGGCATAAGGGGAAGGGGGCAGAGTTCATTTATTGAAACAAACTGGAGGAGGTGAAAGGGGTAAGGGGAGGGGGAAGGGGAAGGGGGCGCCGGGGTTGGGTGTAAGGAGTAGGTGTACGCGTGGGGGCAGGAGACGTGGGCGGAAGGGGAAAGAGGTCGGACGTGCGGTCTTCCTGCAGGCAAGGCATTCATTCTTGCATCCATCCACCCATCTATCCATCCATCCATCCATCCATCCATCCATCCATCCATCCATCCATCCATCCATCCATCCATCCATCCATCCATCCATCCATCCATCCATCCATCCATCCACCCATCCCATCCATCCATCCAACCATCCAACCATCCATCCATCCATCCATCCATTTTATGCAGAGCTTGCTGATCTAAGATTAAAACACTGCAGGGCATCACTCCTGTAACAGGCCAGTGCATCAGGGCATCACTCCTGTAGCAAACCAGCACATACTCTCAGCAGCCTAGTAACATGTCGCTAGGTCACCCATGCAGATCAGCAAGCTCTGCATAGACGACCAGAGCGCGGCATGCAACAAAAAACAGGACAGGGCCAAAGCTAACACTAACAAGGTATCTAAAGAAGCAAATCAAACTCCTTAGAAAACGTCCTGACGGTGAAAGGGTAGAACCCCCACAAGATCCACTGACCAGCAAGGAAAACCTTAAAGGCGCACTAAAGCAGCTGGCACTTTAAAGCAAATAAACCGGTAGCCTGTGCATCAGGGCATCACTCCATTGGCATTTCAGCGCAGTCTATCAGCAGCCTAGTATCATGCCACTAGGTCGCCGATGCAAATCAGCAAGCTCTGCAAAGACGACCAAACGCAGCATGTCTACGGTTCAAAGGGAGCGGTAACAAGGTAACAAAAACTATGTAGCTCCTAAGTAAGCCTCCTAAACCTGCAGACGCAAGATACAACACGGTACAGGGCATCACTCCTATAACAGTCCAGTGCATCAGGGCATCACTCCATCAGCAGACCGGCGTGCCAACTCAGCTGTCAAGTAGCATGCAACTTCTTCTCCAATGCAGGCCAGCAAGCTCTGTAAGGAAGAAGACCAAAGCAGGGCATGCTACTGATAAAAAGGTCCGGGAAAAAGCAAACAAAAACAGTCTTCAGGGCAGGAGCAGCAGATCGATCCCCAAAAACTACTATCCAGCCCTCTAGGGCAGCAAAATGCTAAGACAAACTGTATCGCTATGGTTTCCAACCAATGTCACACTCCAGGATCGGCAAGTCTCTAATTAGAGAACAAGAAGATGCTGACCAATGCAGACCTTCAAAAGGAGACCTGCTGACTGAGAATTCAAGAAAGAGGGAATGAGTCTCAACAGCACAACACCTTTCTAAGGCCAAAAAACACTAAAAAATCGAGCGAAAAAAGGACCTCCAGCTCCAATTGTCGCCTCAAAGCTTCGTCTACTAGGTATCTCAGCAGCTGACATGAAGGAGCAGGGATGAGAAGGGAGGAGATGGAGGATTCTGAGAGGAAGGAGGAAGGGGTGGGGCTCGGAAGAAGGGAATCAGGAGAGAGCCTGCTTCTAAGTACTAAGGATGGGGGTCGGGTGGTCCCGAATTAACTTGAAGAGAATAGCCTGCCCCCCTCCAGTAGGCTGACCTCTTATGCTGACCTCTGGAGGGGGCAGAGTAGCGGATTAGACCGCATGAGCGTCTGTAACACTCAAATGGGGCACTGAGCAGCTCCCATAGCCGCGAAAATTGCAGTCGCTCCAGCCGAATTGGCCGAAAGCAGCTTCGTAGCAAAGTTTATAAGGCGGCGGAGAGAAGACATTGCTAGGGCGAAAAAAGGACCGTCCAGCTCCAATTGTCGCCTCAAAGCTTCGTCTACTAGGTATTCATCAGCAGCTGACATGAAGGAGCAGGGATTGAGAGGGAGGGAGATGGAGGATTCTGAGAGGAAGGAGGAAGTGGGTGGGGGCTCGGAAGAAGGGAATCAGGAGAGAGCTGCTTCTAAGTACTAAGGATGGGGTCGGGTGGTCCCGAATTAACTTGAAGAGAATAGCCTGCCCCCCTCCAGTAGGCTGACCTCTTATGCTGACCTCTGGAGGGGGCAGAGTAGCGGATTAGACCGCATGAGCGTCTGTAACACTCAAATGGGGCACTGAGCAGCTCCCATAGCCGCGAAATTGCAGTCGCTCCAGCCGAATTGGCCGAAGCAGCTTCGCAGCAAAGTTATAAGGCGGCCGGAGAGCAGACATTGCTAGGGCGAAAAAAGGACCTCCAGCTCCAATTGTCGCCTCAAAGCTTCGTCTACTAGGTATCTCAGCAGCTGACATGAAGGAGCAGGGATGAGAGGGAGGAGATGGAGGATTCTGAGAGGAAGGAGGAAGTGGGTGGGGCTCGGAAGAAGGGAATCAGGAGAGAGCTGCTTCTAAGTACTAAGGATGGGGTCGGGTGGTCCCGAATTAACTTGAAGAGAATAGCCTGCCCCCCTCCAGTAGGCTGACCTCTTATGCTGACCTCTGGAGGGGGCAGAGTAGCGGATTAGACCGCATGAGCGTCTGTAACACTCAAATGGGGCACTGAGCAGCTCCCATAGCCGCGAAATTGCAGTCGCTCCAGCCGAATTGGCCGAAGCAGCTTCGCAGCAAAGTTAGAAGGCGGCCGGAGAGCAGGCATTGCTAGGGCGAAAAAAGGACCTCCAGCTCCAATTGTCGCCTCAAAGCTTCGTCTACTAGGTATCTCAGCAGCTGACATGAAGGAGCAGGGATGAGAGGGAGGAGATGGAGGATTCTGAGAGGAAGGAGGAAGTGGGTGGGGCTCGGAAGAAGGGAATCAGGAGAGAGCTGCTTCTAAGTACTAAGGATGGGGGTCGGGTGGTCCCGAATTAACTTGAAGAGAATAGCCTGCCCCCCTCCAGTAGGCTGACCTCTTATGCTGACCTCTGGAGGGGGCAGAGTAGCGGATTAGACCGCATGAGCGTCTGTAACACTCAAATGGGCACTGAGCAGCTCCCATAGCCGCGAAATTGCAGTCGCTCCAGCCGAATTGGCCGAAGCAGCTTCTGCCAGCAAAGTTATAAGGCGGCCGGAGAGGCAGACATTGCTAGGGCGAAAAAAAGGACCTCCAGCTCCAATTGTCGCCTCAAAGCTTCGTCTACTAGGTATCTCAGCAGCTGACATGAAGGAGCAGGGATGAGAGGGAGGAGATGGAGGATTCTGAGAGGAAGGAGGAAGTGGGTGGGGCTCGGAAGAAGGGAATCAGGAGAGAGCTGCTTCTAAGTACTAAGGATGGGGTCGGGTGGTCCCGAATTAACTTGAAGAGAATAGCCTGCCCCCCTCCAGTAGGCTGACCTCTTATGCTGACCTCTGGAGGGGGCAGAGTAGCGGATTAGACCGCATGAGCGTCTGTAACACTCAAATGGGGCACTGAGCAGCTCCCATAGCCGCGAAATTGCAGTCGCTCCAGCCGAATTGGCCGAAGCAGCTTCGCAGCAAAGTTATAAGGCGGCCGGAGAGCAGACATTGCTAGGGCGAAAAAAGGACCTCCAGCTCCCAATTGTCGCCTCAAAGCTTCGTCTACTAGGTATCTCAGCAGCTGACATGAAGGAGCAGGGATGAGAGGGAGGAGATGAGAGGATTCTGAGAGGAAGGAGGAAGTGGGTGGGGCTCGGAAGAAGGGAATCATGGAGAGCTGCTTCTAAGTACTAAGGATGGGGTCGGGTGGTCCCGAATTAACTTGAAGAGAATAGCCTGCCCCCCTCCAGTAGGCTGACTCTTTATGCTGACCTCTGGAGGGGGCAGAGTAGCGGATTAGACCGCATGAGCGTCTGTAACACTCAAATGGGGCACTGAGCAGCTCCCATAGCCGCGAAATTGCAGTAGCTCCAGCCGAATGGCCGAAGCAGCTTCGCAGCAAGTTATAAGGCGGCCGGAGAGCAGACATTGCTAGGGCGTAAAAAAGGACCTCCAGCTCCAATTGTCGCCTTCAAAGCTTCGTTCTACTAGGTATCTCAGCAGCTGACATGAAGGAGCAGGGATGAGAGGGAGGAGATGGAGGATTCTGAGAGGAAGGAGGAAGTGGGTGGGGCTCGGAAGAAGGGAATCAGGAGAGAGCTGCTTCTGAAGTACTAAGGATGGGGTCGGGTGGTCCGCAATTAACTTGAAGAGAATAGCCTGCCCCCCTCCAGTTGCTGACCTCTTATGCTGCCCTCTGGAGGGGGCAGAGTAGCGGAATTAGACCGCATGAGCGTCTCTGTAACACTCAAATGGGCACTGAGCAGCTCCCATAGCCGCGCAATTGCCAGCGCCTCCAGCCGAATTGGCCGAAGCAGCTTCGCAGCAAAGTTAAGGCGGCCGGAGAGAGCAGACATTGCTAGGGCGAAAAAAGGACCTCCAGCTCCAATTGTCGCCTCTAAAGCTTCGTTCTACTAGGTATCTCAGCAGATGACATGAAGGAGCAGGGATGAGAGGGAGGAGATGGAGGATTCTGAGAGGAAGGAGGAAGTGGGTGGGGCTCGGAAGAAGGGAATCAGGAGAGAGCTGCTTCTGAAGTACTAAGGATGGGGGTCGGGTGGTCCCAAATTAACTTGAAGAGATAGCCTGCCCCCCTCCAGTAGGCTGACCTCTTATGCTGACCTCTGGAGGGGGAAGAGTAGCGGATTAGACCGCATGAGCGTCTGTAACACTCAAATGGGGCACTGAGCAGCTCCCATAGCCGCGAAATTGCAGTCGCTCCAGCCGAATTGGCCGAAGCAGCTTCGCAGCAAAGTTAGAAGGCGGCCGGAGAGCAGACATTGCTAGGCGAAGAAAAAAGGACCTCCAGCTCCAATTGTCGCCTTAAAGCTTCGTCTACTAGGTATCTCAGCAGCTGACATGAAGGAGCAGGGATGAGAGGGAGGAGATGGAGGATTCTGAGAGGAAGGAGGAAGTGGGTGGGGCTCGGAAGAAGGGAATCAGGAGAGAGCTGCTTCTGAAGTACTAAGGATGGGGGTCGGGTGGTCCCAATTAACTTGAAGAGAATAGCCTGCCCCCCTCCAGTAGGCTGACCTCTTATGCTGACCTCTGGAGGGCAGGCAGAGTAGCGGATAGACCGCATGAGCGTCTGTAACACTCAAATGGGGCACTGAGCAGCTCCCATAGCCGCGAAATTGCAGTCCCTCCAGCCGAATTGGCCGAAGCAGCTTCGCAGCAAAGTTAGAAGGCGGCCGGAGAGCAGACATTGCTAGGGCGAAAAAAGGACCTCTAGCTCCAATTGTCGCCTAAAGCTTCGTCTACTAGGTATCTCAGCAGCTGACATGAAGGAGCAGGGATGAGAGGGAGGAGATGGAGGATTCTGAGAGGAAGGAGGAAGTGGGTGGGGCTCGGAAGAAGGGAATCAGGAGAGAGCTGCTTCTGAAGTACTAAGGATGGGGGTCGGGTGGTCCCAATTAACTTGAAGAGAATAGCCTGCCCCCCTCCAGTAGGCTGACCTCTTATGCTGACCTCTGGAGGGGGCAGAAGAGTAGCGGATTAGACCGCATGAGCGTCTGTAACACTCAAATGGGGCACTGAGCAGCTCCCATAGCCGCGAAATTGCAGTCCCTCCAGCCGAATTGGCCGAAGCAGCTTCGCAGCAAAGTTAGAAGGCGGCCGGAGAGCAGACAGTTGCTAGGGCGAAAAAAGGACCTCCAGCTCCAATTGTCGCCTCTTAAAGCTTCGTCTACTAGGTATCTCAGCAGCTGACATGAAGGAGCAGGGATGAGAGGGAGGAGATGGAGGATTCTGAGAGGAAGGAGGAAGTGGGTGGGGCTCGGAAGAAGGGAACTCAGGAGAGAGAGCTGCTTCTGAAGTACTAAGGATGGGGGTCGGGTGGTCCCAAATTAACTTGAAGAGAATAGCCTGCCCCCCTCCAGTAGGCTGACCTCTTATGCTGACCTCTGGAGGGGGCAGAAGTAGCGGATTAGACCGCATGAGCGTCTGTAACACTCAAATGGGCACTGAGCAGCTCCCATAGCCGCGAAATTGCAGTCCGCTCCAGCCGAATTGGCCGAAGCAGCTTCGCAGCAAAGTATAAGGCGGCGGAGAGCAGACATTGCTAGGGCGAAAAAAGGACCTCCAGCTTCCAATTGTCGCCTCAAAGCTTCGTCTACTAGGTATCTCAGCGCTGACATGAAGGAGCAGGGATGAGAGGGAGGCGATGGAGGATTCTGAGAGGAAGGAGAAGTGGGTGGGGCTCGGAAGAAGGGAATCAGGAGAGAGCTGCTTCTGAAGTACTAAGGATGGGGTCGGGTGGTCCCGAATTAATTGAAGAGAATAGCCTGCCCCCCTCCAGTAGCTGACCTCTTATGCTGACCTCTGGAGGGGGCAGAGTAGCGGATTAGACCGCAATGAGCGTCGTAACACTCAATGGGGCACTGAGCAGCTCCCATAGCCGCGAAATTGCAGTCCGCTCCAGCCGAATTGGCCGAAGCAGCTTCGCAGCCAAAGTTAGAAGGCGGCCGGAGAGAGCAGACAGTTGCTAGGGCGAAAAAAAGGAACTCCAGCTCCAATTGTCGCCTTCAAAGCTTCGTCTACTAGGTATCTCAGCAGCTGACATGAAGGAGCAGGATGAGAGGGAGGAGATGGAGGATTCTGAGAGGAAGGAGGAAGTGGGTGGGGCTCGGAAAGAAGGGAACCAGGAGAGAGCTGCTTCTAAGTACTAAGGATGGGGTCGGGTGGTCCCAAATTAACTGAAGAGAATAGCCTGCCCCCCTCCAGTAGGATGACCTCTTTACTGCCTGACCTCTGGAGGGGGCAGAGTAGCGTATTAGACCGCATGAGCGTCTGTAACACTCAAATGGGGCACTGAGCAGCTCCCATAGCCGCGAAATTGCAGTCCCTCCAGCGAATTGGCCGAAGCAGCTTCGCAGCAAAGTTAGAAGGCGGCCGGAGAGCAGACATTGCTAGGGCGAAAAAGGACCTCCAGCTCCAATTGTCGCCTTAAAGCTTCGTCTACTAGGTATCTCAGCAGCTTGACATGAAGGAGCAGGATGAGAGGGAGGAGATGGAGGATTCTGAGAGGAAGGAGGAAGTGGGTGGGGCTCGGAAGAAGGGAATCAGGAGAGAGCTGCTTCTGAAGTACTAAGGATGGGGTCGGGTGGTCCCAAATTAACTTGAAGAGAATAGCCTGCCCCCCTCCAGTTGCTGACCTCTTATGCTGACCTCTGGAGGGGGCCAGAGTAGCGGATTAGACCGCATGAGCGTCTGTAACACTCAAATGGGGCACTGAGCAGCTCCATAGCCGCGAAATTGCAGTCCCTCCAGCCGAATTGGCCGAAGCAGCTTCGCAGCAAAGTTAGAAGGCGGCCGGAGAGCAGACGTTGCTAGGGCGAAAAAAGGACTCCAGCTCCAATTGTCGCCTTAAAGCTTCGTCTACTAGGTATCTCAGCAGCTGACATGAAGGAGCAGGATGAGAGGGGAGGAGATGGAGGATTCTGAGAGGAAGGAGGAAGTGGGTGGGGCTCGGAAGAAGGGAATCAGGAGAGAGCTGCTTCTGAAGTACTAAGGATGGGGGTCGGGTGGTCCCAAATTAACTTGAAGAGAATAGCCTGCCCCCTCCAGTAGGCTGACCTCTTATGCTGACCTCTGGAGGGGCAGCAGAGTAGCGGATTAGACCGCATGAGCGTCTGTAACACTCAAATGGGGCACTGAGCAGCTCCCATAGCCGCGAAATTGCAGTCCCTCCAGCCGAATTGGCCGAAGCCGCTTCGCAGCAAAGTTAGAAGGCGGCCGGAGAGCAGACATTGCTAGGGCGAAAAAAGGACCTCCAGCTCCAATTGTCGCCTTAAAGCTTCGTCTACTAGGTATCTCAGCAGCTGACATGAAGGAGCAGGGATGAGAGGGAGGAGATGGAGGATTCTGAGAGGAAGGAGGAAAGTGGGTGGGGCTCGGAAGAAGGGAATCCGGAGAGAGCTGCTTCTGAAGTACTAAGGATGGGGGTCGGGTGGTCCCAAATTAACTTGAAGAGAATAGCCTGCCCCCCTCCAGTTTGCTGACCTCTTATGCTGACCTCTGGAGGGGGCAGAGTCGCGGATTAGACCGCATGAGCGTCTGTAACACACTCAAATGGGGCACTGAGCAGCTCCATAGCCGCGCGAAAATTGCAGTCCCTCCAGCCGAATTGGCCGAAGCAGCTTCGCAGCAAAGTTAGAAGGCGGCCGGAGAGCAGACGTTGCTAGGGCGAAAAAAGGACCTCAGCTCCAATTGTCGCCTTAAAGCTTCGTCTACTAGGTATCTCAGCAGCTGACATGAAGGAGCAGGGATGAGAGGGAGGAGATGGAGGATTCTGAGAGGAAGGAGGAAGTGGGTGGGGCTCGGAAGAAGGGAATCAGGAGAGAGCTGCTTCTGAAGCTACTAAGGATGGGGGATCGGGTGGTCCCAAATTAACTTGAAGAGAATAGCCTGCCCCCCTCCAGTAGGCTGACCTCTTATTGCTGACCTCTGGAGGGGGCCAGAGTAGCGGATTAGACCGCATGAGCGTCTTTAACACTCAAATGGGGCACTGAGCAGCTCCCATAGCCGCGAAATTGCAGTCCCTCCAGCCGAATTGGCCGAAGCAGCTTCGCAGCAAAGTTAGAAGGCGGCCGGAAGAGCAGACATTGCTAGGCGAAAAAGGACCTCCAGCTCCAATTGTCGCCTTAAAGCTTCGTCTACTAGGCTATCTCAGCAGCTGACCATGAAGGAGCAGGAATGAGAGGGAAGGAGATGGAGGATTCTGAGAGGAAGGAGGAAGGGTGGGTGGGGCTCGGAAGAAGGGAATCAGGAGAGAGCTGCTTCTGAAGTACTAAGGATGGGGGTCGGGTGGTCCCAAATTAACTTGAAGAGAATAGCCTGCCCCCCTCCAGTAGGCTCTGACCTCTTATGCTGACCTCTGGAGGGGGCAGAGTAGCGGATTAGACCGCATGAGCGTCTGTAACACTCAAATGGGGCAATGAGCAGCTCCCATAGCCGCGAAATTGCAGTCCCTCCAGCCGAATTGGCCGAAGCAGCTTCGCAGCAAAGTTAGAAGGCGGCGGAGAGCAGACATTGCTAGGGCGAAAAAGGACCTCCAGCTCCAATTGTCGCCTTAAAGCTTTGTCTACTAGGTATCTCAGCAGCTGACATGAAGGAGCAGGGATGAGAGGGAGGAGATGGAGGATTCTGAGAGGGAAGGAGGAAGTGGGTGGGGCTCGGAAGAAGGAATCAGGAGAGAGCTGCTCTGAAGTACTAAGGATGGGGGTCGGGTGGTCCCAAATTAACTTGAAGAGAATAGCCTGCCCCCCTCCAGTAGGCTGACCTCTTATGCTGACCTCTGGAGGGGGCAGAGTAGCGGATTAGACCGCATGAGCCACATAACACATAACATATCACCGTTTGATGACAGGAGGGATGCAAGCGGGCACGGGGACCCATACTAATGGGAGAACCCAGAAAGACAGTTTAGAACTGAACTGGAGATAGAGAGTACATCACTACTCACTACTAACTGGCGCAACATTGGAAAGCCAAATATAATAACCCTTACTCACCAGGGAATACCCAACCAGTCTACCAAATAATGCCTTTCTAACTAGCTTGTTGCGTGACTGCCCAATACTAAGATTACATAGCAAGGGCAACCAAACAAACGCAACAACGACACATCAGGTGCAACCCCAAAGAAAAGCTCCGAAGGAGTCTTGTCTCCCTAGATGAACACGCGATTGCGAAGATAACACACTAGCACCATGCTGAGCAGTGTCATCATCAACAACTCATGCATGCCCCAACTAATCGAGATCAACCATGCCTCTATACCACTTAACTAAAAATTCCTAAGCCCTATCAGAACTCAAACACTTGAACCCAAACTCACGTAGCTAAGGCATACACCTAAGGGGGGAACCAGGGGCACGGGAAGACAAAGTAGTAACCTCTGTCGAACCACGGAACGCACCTAGGGGTCACAAGGAGCCTAAGAGAGAAAAATATCCAGAGAGAAAGATATCATGCCAAAGATCCTCCACGGCCGCTGGACTAGGGCCAGGACGGCGTCCACTGCGGCCTGTAGCATGGGCGAAGTCCGGCGCTGCGAGACCTGGGATCACAGAAGGTGGGGAAGCGTTAGGTCGAAGTCGAGATTTGAGGTATGGGAAAAAGGAGACGAGAATGACAGTGCAGCAAGTCACACCTGGTGCAGAAAATCGCACCAATGGCAGAAAATCGCAAATCGCAAGGGCAGAATTCGAACATTTATCGCTAGGATGCGAAGAGCAGAGCCAAGGCATGTAAAGGTCCTAATATCCCGCTGTCGATGATCAGTCAATCCCAAGTCCCCCCCTCTATCGCTCGACTCACCCGGTTGGGGGGTAGAGGGAGCAGCACCCGTAGTGGTGCTGACCATACCCCCCTGCTTCCTACCACCTCCAGAATCTCCAGGTCCAGACGCGTAGGTCGTCCTCCTCTGGCGAACCCTACGGCAGTGCCGGCGATCCGCCAGCTTGATCGAAAAAATTCTCCAGAAGGTAGCACAGAGCCACTAGAGCGCAAGCTCATGCCAGTAGCCGACCGTCGGCTGGGCAGAGCAAAGGGGGCAAAGACGACGTAGACATCAGCAGGGAGCTTGGTCGGCTTGGCAACCTCCGGTATGCAGGCAGAGCCTCAAACACCGGAGAAAGGTTAGCGACGTCAAGGACGCGAGCAGACGAAGACGGGGTATCTCCACCGATGTCCAGGCTAGTCGCCGACTTGAGTCTGCACGTCACAGTCATCTACGACAGACGGGAGGAGGCGACAGACGGCAGGGGAGGAAAAGGAAGAGAAGATGGAGGAATGACCGGGGGGGGGTTACTTCCACGATGGCGGAAGGACTCTCATGACCGCTAGCAGAGGCAGCTGGTGCACAAACGTCTAGCCAATCATCAAGAGGAGCCGTTCCTCCGTTGGAAGGATTGGTCGCAGCCATCGCTGAGAATGATACTGCGCATCCCGCGCGTCCAGGAAAGACCATCCATGTCATGGAGTTTCTCAAAATGGCGGGAGGTCCTCGCGGAAGTTGCATCGCAAAGCAGTGGTAGTAAATGAAGGGCCGTATAACCTATCAGCTTGGATAACACTCCGGAGAGTGGACTTTGTGTGTGCAGCACGCCAATCTATAAATGCGGAGACGAGAATAAGTTACAAGCACAGGAGACCCATTAAGGGGCACCAGTGGAGGAAAGGGGGCGGTGGCCTGGAACCTGATCAGGGTACAGGCTAGACAGCGCGTGTCAGAAGAACCGATGACGCAGTCAACAGGAAGCTGACATAGTACTGTTAGGACCGATAGTTCTAAGGGAGTACACAAGGATTCACCAAGACATAAAACAAGCGAGAGCACCGCTATTCATGCTGATAGAGAGGTTGGGGTTGCGACTGACCGGGTTAGCCATATTATTGCGACCAGCGCATTACTCCCAAGTATAGCTAAAGGGCGCGAGGTCCTCCTGCCATCGACCCATGCGTCGCGAAAGGACCGCCTTGGTATCGAAGTATGTGAGCGGATTGTGGTCGGTGACCAACGTCATGTGGGAACCTTCGAGATAGCACCGCCATTCGGTCAACGCGTGGACGATCGCTAGCATTTCTTGTTCTGTCATTGTATAATTCAGCTTTGCTGGGATATACTTCTTGCTGGCGAAGGCGATGGGGTGTTTATCTTGTAAGAGCACCGCGCCCGTACCAAGTAAAAAAAGAAAGTAATGATGCGTCAGTAATGACTTTGAAAGGCTTGCTAAAATCCGGAAGTGCGAGGACTGGGGCGGAAAGCAAGGCTTCTTTGAGGCCTTCGAATGCTACGAGATGTTCAGTCTTGAACAAGGGGCCAAGCTCACCCTTGATGTTAGACAAGGTCTGAAGAGGGGCGGCGAGGGCCGAATAGCCTTGGATAAACTTGCAAAAATAATTGCACAAACCGAGGATTTTTTTTTTTTTTTAGTTGTGAAAGGATTTTCACCCCAGGAGGTGGGTCTCCCGACACAAACCAGGAATGAGCCGATCTGTTTCGCCGTTTTCGGAGTAGGCCAGTCGCAGACTGTGCTAACCTTTTTCGGATCAACTTTAATTCCGTCGCGTCCAATGTAATGACCAAGGAATTTAACCTCTGTTTTGTTGAATGAACATTTGGAGAGCTTCACGTAGAATTCGTTGTCCCGGAGGACCTGGAGGACCGTGGCCAAGTTGGCCAAGTGTTCCGCCAGAGTGCGTCCGTAAACCAAGATATCGTCCAAGTAGGTCTTTTTTCATAGTAGTCCTAGCCCCTTCTCTTGGGCTTCCTGTTTTTGGCTTCTTCCTTGCCTCTCTGGTTTGTTTGTCTTCTGTTCCTGTCCTCCTTTGTCCCTTACATCGCCCATGTGGTGTCCGTCCCTTAGCTGTCCCTTAGCCGTTCTTGTCTTTTTCTTTGGTCTTTCCTCCTTGGTCACAAAGGGCTAGGTTTTATCAGTTGCGCCTTTTCCTGGTTCCCCCCTTTGTAAAAAAAAAAAAAAAAAAAAAAAAAAGTTAACCACGACGAATTTGTGTAAGTAGGGCGCGAATATCTGGTTCATGACTGCTTGGAACTTGGCAGGCGCGTTCGCCAACCCCATCCCAAGGACTTTAAATTCGAACTGACCCATCGGGGTAGTGAACGCAGTCTTCGGCGCGTCCTCGTCCGATATACGTATTTAGTAATAACCAGACGTGAGGTCTAGGGAACTAAACAAGGTAGCTCCACCTAGATGGTCAATGGTCTCGTCAATACGGGGAAGGGGATACCTATTTTTAATCGTAATGTTGTTGAGTGCTCGCCAATCGCAAACAACACGGTATCCCGTTCCACCTGGTTTCGCTATGATCATAATTGGCGCCATGTACGGGGACGAGCTCGGGGCGATGAAGCCTTGTTGTAAAAGGTCGGAGACGTATTCTTCACATAGCAATGTCTCGGCTGGACTCATGCGACGATTTCTGCGATATGGGGCGTAAGCATTGTCTTGCATTTTGATGACGTGAGGTATGACTCGATGGTTAGGAGTCCCCATCGGCAAATTGTTGAAGACTTTGCGATATTTCCATAGAAGGGCGCGCAGATCGCTGGCCGAGATGAGCGTTTTATCGTCGTGGTCAAGGATGTTGTCGTGGATCCAGTTTTCGAAATCCATGCTAGCCACTGGTGGACCAGGTAACGGTCCGTCGGACGGCAATAATTTCGTGAGCAATTTTGCTCTTTCATCGGCTGTGACATTTGACGCCGGTAAGTCCGCCCGCGATTTGCGGACGTTGACCATGACGTGGTTAGCGCCAGCCTTCAAATGCTTTGCTGCCTTGCGACCCGTAATGACTGGGTCATCAGTTGACTTGCCCGATAGTGCCATGGTGAAGAAGGAATGATCCGTTTCGTCCCGCTGCCTGTTAATAGGGGATATACAGCAGCCGTACCGTTTGAGCGACATGGACATGCGATCGTAGTCGAGGACGGCCCTTTCGTCGCGCATCCATTCGGATCCGAGGATTAGGTCTAATCCTCCAGGAAGTTTGTCGACAACATGGACAAACACTTAGCCAACATATCGTTGTATGTGGATAGGGAGCGTGGCCGTCCCTCGGATTTTGATAATCCCGTCGTTAGCGCAAGTGAATCCGTCGCGTTCGTTTTCCCAAGGGCGGATGTGCAAACCGAGATCATCAGCCGTTTGCTTTTCCATAAGGCAACCCGTCGCGCCCGAATCTGCCAATGTGAGCAATTGCTTTGCGCCAGATCGGGCGTTGAAAAGCATATCGGGGGCTGTCGCGGAGTTTTTTTTTTTTTTTTTTTTTTTTACAAAGGGGGGAACCAGGAAAAGGCGCAACTGATAAAACCTAGCCCTTTGTGACCAAGGAGAAAAGACCAAATAAGAAGATAAGAACGGTTAAGGGACAGCTAAGGGACGGACACCACCTGGGCGTTGACTTCGTATACCCGATTGGCTCGCGTAGTGAGCACGGGGGAAGTATTTGTGTTTCATTGTGTGTGATTGCGACGGATGCACTTTGTCGACCGCCTGGCAGCGATTTGTTTCTCGCGAACTCTGGGGATCCAATGCCTCCGACCACCAGTGTTGTTTTCAACGGGTTTCAACCGGACTGGGGATATGCTCCTTTGGTGCGGGGCCAAAGTATACTGCCTTGGTCGCGTCGTTGATCGCGTACCAATCCTTATTGATTTGGATGGCCCGTTCGGAGTCGGGAGGGTCATACCATACTTGGATGGCGACCTTATTCGAAGGTGACCCCTTGGGGCGGGGTTTCGTATGGTGGTCGAACGATTGATACTCCTTAAATAACTCCATACCTTGAAGGAGACTGGAGACATGTTTATCATTACTTGCATTCTTCGGGAGGATGAACATTCCGGATGTGTCGAAGGGAGCATCATTTTTGCATTCCCAATAGTGTTCCAACACCGACACGACGTCTTCCGGAATGGGGTGCGCGTATATGAACTCGTTAGCGATGGAGACTCGCATGCCAAACTCCGTAGAGAACTTCAAGAGACAAGGGGACGAAAGGGCATTAGTAGATGTTACATCAATAGATGGGGTTAAGCCCAAGTTAGAAAATAGTTCCTCCTGAACTTGCAACAAGAGCTCCAGTGGCTCGACTTCTACTACTTTATCGTCACCAATTACACGATCTAGGCTCGTCAAGACCTGACCGGCCGATTCCTATTCCCAAATCGGGATGGGACCGTTGCAGTCAAGGGCCCAGTCGGGACATGTCGTCTCATTGAGGGCCGGCCAGTTTGGCAAGTCCCGTGTGCGGCAGCGTCGGTCAGCATTCAGCGACTGCGCACACGTCTTCATGTAGCCAAAACAGAAGAAGCAGCGAGCTCCGTTCTGCAGCCAGATGGTTTGCCCAACGCTGACCGAGTTGTTCATGTGCATAGCATTCTGAGGGTCTTTTTTTTTTTTTTTTTTTTACATAGGGAGGAACCTGGAAAGGGAACATCTGATAAAACCTAGCCCTATGTGACCGAGGAAGAAAAACCAAAGAAGAAGATTAGAGGACATGGACCAAAAGTCCGCTAAGACAAAAGATCCGAAGACAAAAGACGAAAAGACTAGGGGACAAAAGACCGAGGGACACAAACTAATTACTAGGAGGACAAAGGACAAAGGGCCTTCCGAGCACCACCCCTACCTCCAAGCAACACTGTTTCTCCCCAACCAATAAAACACCACTGTAACCTCCAAGAGCAACACAGAAAAAGAAGGAAAGGCATGCACCCGAAGGTCTTGCTGATCTAAGATTAAAACACTGCAGGGCATCACTCCTGTAACAGGCCAGTGCATCAGGGCATCACTCCTTTAGCAAACCAGCACATACTCTCAGCAGCCTAGTAACATGTCGCTAGGTCACCCATGCAGATCAGCAAGCTCTGCAAAGACGACCAGAGCGCGGCATGCAACAAAAAACAGGACAGGGCCAAAGCTAACACTAACAAGGTAACTAAAAAAAAAACGAAAGAAGCAAATCAAACTCCTTAGAAAACGTCCTGGACGGTGAAAGGGTAGAACCCCCACAAGATCCACTGACCAGCAAGGAAAAACCTTAAAGGCGCACTAAAGCAGCTAGCAAATAAACCGGTAGCCTGTGCATCAGGGCATCACTCCATTAGCATGTCAGCGCAGTCTATCAGCAGCCTAGTATCAAGCCACTAGGTCGCCGATGCAAATCAGCAAGCTCTGCAAAGACAACCAAACGCGGCATGTCTACGGTTCAAAGGTAGCGTTAACAAGGTAAAAAAACTATGTAGCTCCTAAGTAAGCCTCCTGAACCTGCAGACGCAAGAAACAACACGGTACAGGGCATCACTCCTATAACAGTCCAGTGCATCAGGGCATCACTCCATCAGGAGACCGGCGTGCCAGCTCAGCTGTCAAGTAGCATGCCACTTCTTCTCCAATGCAGACCAGCAAGCTCTGTAAGGAAGAAGACCAAAGCAGGGCATGCTACTGATAAACAGGTCCGGGAAAAAGCAAACAAAAACAGTCTTCAGGGAAGGACCTCCAGCTCCAATTGTCGCCTTAAAGCTTCGTCTACTAGGTATCTCAGCAGCTGACATGAAGGAGCAGGGATGAGAGGGAGGAGATGGAGGATTCTGAGAGGAAGGAGGAAGTGGGTGGGGCTCGGAAGAAGGGAATCAGGAGAGAGCTGCTTCTGAAGTACTAAGGATGGGGGTCGGGTGGTCCCAAATTAACTTGAAGAGAATAGCCTGCCCCCCTCCAGTAGGCTGACCTCTTATGCTGACCTCTGGAGGGGGCAGAGTAGCGGATTAGACCGCATGAGCGTCTGTAACACTCAAATGGGGCACTGAGCAGCTCCCATAGCCGCGAAATTGCAGTCGCTCCAGCCGAATTGGCCGAAGCAGCTTCGCAGCAAAGTTAGAAGGCGGCCGGAGAGCAGACATTGCTAGGGCGAAAAAAGGACCTCCAGCTCCAATTGTCGCCTTAAAGCTTCGTCTACTAGGTATCTCAGCAGCTGACATGAAGGAGCAGGGATGAGAGGGAGGAGATGGAGGATTCTGAGAGGAAGGAGGAAGTGGGTGGGGCTCGGAAGAAGGGAATCAGGAGAGAGCTGCTTCTGAAGTACTAAGGATGGGGGTCGGGTGGTCCCAAATTAACTTGAAGAGAATAGCCTGCCCCCCTCCAGTAGGCTGACCTCTTATGCTGACCTCTGGAGGGGGGCAGAGTAGCGGATTAGACCGCATGAGCGTCTGTAACACTCAAATGGGGCACTGAGCAGCTCCCATAGCCGCGAAATTGCAGTCGCTCCAGCCGAATTGGCCGAAGCAGCTTCGCAGCAAAGTTAGAAGGCGGCCGGAGAGCAGACATTGCTAGGGCGAAAAAAGGACCTCCAGCTCCAATTGTCGCCTTAAAGCTTCGTCTACTAGGTATCTCAGCAGCTGACATGAAGGAGCAGGGATGAGATGGAGGAGATGGAGGATTCTGAGAGGAAGGAGGAAGTGGGTGGGGCTCGGAAGAAGGGGATCAGGAGAGAGCTGCTTCTGAAGTACTAAGGATGGGGGTCGGGTGGTCCCAAATTAACTTGAAGAGAATAGCCTGCCCCCCTCCAGTAGGCTGACCTCTTATGCTGACCTCTGGAGGGGGCAGAGTAGCGGATTAGACCGCATGAGCGTCTGTAACACTCAAATGGGGCACTGAGCAGCTCCCATAGCCGCGAAATTGCAGTCGCTCCAGCCGAATTGGCCGAAGCAGCTTCGCAGCAAAGTTAGAAGGCGGCCGGAGAGCAGACATTGCTAGGGCGAAAAAAGGACCTCCAGCTCCAATTGTCGCCTTAAAGCTTCGTCTACTAGGTATCTCAGCAGCTGACATGAAGGAGCAGGGATGAGATGGAGGAGATGGAGGATTCTGAAAGGAAGGAGGAAGTGGGTGGGGCTCGGAAGAAGGGAATCAGGAGAGAGCTGCTTCTGAAGTACTAAGGATGGGGGTCGGGTGGTCCCAAATTAACTTGAAGAGAATAGCCTGCCCCCCTCCAGTAGGCTGACCTCTTATGCTGACCTCTGGAGGGGGCAGAGTAGCGGATTAGACCGCATGAGCGTCTGTAACACTCAAATGGGGCACTGAGCAGCTCCCATAGCCGCGAAATTGCAGTCGCTCCAGCCGAATTGGCCGAAGCAGCTTCGCAGCAAAGTTAGAAGGCGGCCGAGAGCAGACATTGCTAGGGCGAAAAAAGGACCTCCAGCTCCAATTGTCGCCTTAAAGCTTCGTCTACTAGGTATCTCAGCAGCTGACATGAAGGAGCAGGGATGAGAGTGAAGGAGATGGAGGATTCTGAGAGGAAGGAGGAAAGTGGTGGGGCTCGGAAGAAGGGAATCAGGAGAGAGCTGCTTCTGAAGTACTAAGGATGGGGGTCGGGTGGTCCCAAATTAACTTGAAGAGATAGCCTGCCCCCTCCAGTAGGCTGACCTCTTATGCTGACCTCTGGAGGGGGCAGAGTAGCGGATTAGACCGCATGAGCGTCGTTAACACTCAAATGGGGCACTGATCAGCTCCTAGCCGCGAAATTGCAGTCGCTCCGCCGAATTGGCCGAAGCAGCTCGCAGCAAAGTTAGAAGCAGCCGGAGAGCAAAGACATAATGCTAGGGGCGAAAAAAGACCTCCCACTCCAATGGTCCGCCTTAAAAGCTTCGTCTACTAGGTATCTCAGCAGCTGACATTAAGGAGCCAGGGATGAGAGGAGGAGATGGAGGATTCTGAGAGGAAGGAGGGAAGTGGGTGGGGGCTCGGAGAAGGGAATCAGGAGGAGCTGCTTCTGAAGTACTAAGATGGGGGTCGGGTGGTCCCAAAATTAACTTGAAGAGAATAGCCTGCCCCCCTCCAGTAGGCTGACCTCTTATGCTGACCTCGGAGGGGGCAGAGTAGCGGATTAGACCGCATGAGCGTCTGTAACACTCAAATGGGGCACTGAGCAGCTCCCATAGCCGCGAAATTGGCAGTCGCTCCAGCCGAATTGGCCGAAGCAGCTTCGCAGCAAAGTTAGAAGGCGGCCGAGAGCAGACATTGCGAGGGCGAAAAAAAAGGACCTCCAGCTCCAATTGTCGCCTTAAAGCTTCGTCTACTAGGTATCTCAGCAGCTGACATGAAGGAGCAGGGATGAGAGGGAGGAGATGGAGGATTCTGAGAGGAAGGAGGAAGTGGGTGGGGCTCGGAAGAAGGGAATCAGGAGAGATCTGCTTCTGAAGTACTAAGGATGGGGGTCGGTGGTCCCAAATTAACTTGAAGAGAATAGCCTGCCCCCCTCCAGTAGGCTGACCTCTTATGCTGACCTCTGGAGGGGGCAGAGTAGCGGATTAGACCGCATGAGCGTCTGTAACACTCAAATGGGGCACTGAGGCAGCTCCCATAGCCGCGAATTGCAGTCGCTCCAGCCGAATTGGCCGAAGCAGCATCGCAGCAAAGTTAGAAGGCGGCCGGATAGGAGGACATTGCTAGGAGGCGAAAAAAGGGACCTCCTCAGCTCCAATTGTCGCCTAAAGCCTTCGTCTACTAGGTTAATCCTCAGGCAGCTTACATTAAGTGATCAGGGATGAGATGGATTAGTGGAGGATTCTGAGAGGAAGGAGTAAGTTGGGGTGGGGGCTCGGAAGAAGGGAATCAGGAGAGATCGGTCGCTTCTGAAGTGACATAAGGATTGGGGGTCGGGTGGTCCCAAATTACTTGAAGAAATAGCCGTGCCCCCCTCGCAGTAGGCTGACCTCTATGCTGACCTCTGGAGGGGGCAGAGTAGCGGATTAGACCGCATGAGCGTCTGTAACACTCAAATGGGGCACTGAGCAGCTCCCATAGCCGCGAAATTGCAGTCGCTCCAGCCGAATTGGCCGAAGCAGCTTCGCAGCAAAGTTAGAAGGCGGCCGGAGAGCAGACATTGCTGGGCGAAAAAGGACCTCCAGCTCCGATTGTCGCCTTAAAGGGCTTTCGTCTCTAAGGGTATCCTCTCAGCAGCTGGACATGAGGACAGGGATGAGAGGGAGGAGATGGAGATTCTTAAGGAAGGAGAATGGGTGGGGCAGTGCGGAAGAAGGGGGAATCAGTTAGAGATCTGCGTTCTGTGAGTCTAGGATGGGTGTGTTCGGGTGTCCCATTAACTTTAAGAGAATATCCTGGCGGCCCCCCTCCATTAGGCTGCCTCTTATGCTGACCTTGATGTTTCAGGATTAGGCGGATAATACCGGCATGAGCGTCTGTACCACTCAATGGTCACTGAGTGCAGCTCCCATAATCCGGCGAAATTGCATTCGCGTCCATCTAATTTTTTCCGTAACGCTTCTGTCATTTCCAAGTTCTCCGGCTTCTGGAGAGCAGACTTGCTAGGGCGAAAAAGGGACCTCCAGCTCAATTTTCGCCTAAAGATTCGTCTACAGTAACTCAGCAGCTGACAAATGAAGGAGGCAGGGATGAGAGGGAGGGAATGTAGGATTCTTGAGAGTGAAGGAGAGTTGGTGGGGCTCGGAGAAGGGAAGCATGAAGAGTGCTTCTGAAGTACTAAGGATGGGGGTCGGGGTGGTCCCGAAATTAACTGTGAAGAGATAGCCTGCCCCCCTCCATAGGCTGACCTCTTATGCTGACCTCTGGAGGGGGCAAGTAGTCGGATTAGACCGCCATAGAGCGTCTGTACCACTCAAATGGGGGGGCCTGAGGCATCTCCCATAGCCGAGAATTGCCAGTCGCGTCCACGCATTGTCCGAAGCATCTAGGGGGGGGGGGGGTCCGTGGCAGCAAATTATAATTGCGGGCCTGAGATCAGACCTTTCGACGGTCGACACCCAAGTCCCACTCCTCCCTCTCCAATTGTCGCCTTAAAGTTCGTCTACAGGTATCTCAGCAGCTGACATGCAGGATGCAGTGAGAGAGGGATGAGATGAGGAGGTCTAAGTAAGGTAGGAACTTGGGTGGGGCTCGAAGGAAGGGGGGGGGTGTGTCAGTGAGAGAGCTGCTTCTCTGAAGTAATAAGGATGGGTGGTCGGGTTGTCCAAATTAACTGTAAGAGAATAGCCTGCCCCCTTCCCTCAGTCTGCTGACCCTCTTCTTGCTTCCTCTTTCTGTTTTATATTCTCTTCTTATACCTCATTATCTTCTGGTAACCCTCAAGATGGGGCACTGAGCAGCTCCCAATAGCCGCGAAATTGCAGTCGCTCCAGCCGAGATGGCCGAAGCAGCTTCGCAGCAAAGTTAGAAGGCGGCCGGAGAGCATACAATTGCTAGGTGGCGAAAACAAAGACCTCGGCTCCAATGTGTCGCCTACAAGCTTCGTCCTACTAGGTATCTCAGTCAGCTGCATAAGGAGTTCAGATGGAGAGTGAGGATAATGAGGATTCTGAGAGGAAAGGATTAAGTGGGGTGGGGCCGGAAGAAGGGAATCAAGGAGAGAGCGCTTTGAAGTACTAAGGATGGGGTCGGGTGGTCCCAAATTAACTTGAAGAGATAGCCAAGCCTTGCCCCCCTCCGTAGGCTGACCTTTATGATGCTGACCCTGGGAGGGGGCGAGTAGCGGATTGACGCATGAGCGTCTGTACACTAAAGGGGCACTCTGAGAGCAGCTCCTCATGCCGCGAAATTGCATTCCCTCCGCCGAATTTTGCCTAATCATCTTCTCAGAAAGTTATAGGCTGCCGGAGCAGACATTTCTAATGCTGAAAAAGGACCTCCTCCTCCTCTCCTACGCTCCAGCCCAATTTTCGCCTTAAACATCTTCGGTCTACTAGGTATCACAGCATCTTTGACATGAGAGGAGCAGTGATAGATGGAGGGTAGATTGATTATTTCTGAGAGGAAGTGGAGGAAAGGGTTTGGTTGGGCTCGAGAAGGAATCAGGAGAGAGCTGCTTCTGCAGTCGAAGGATGGGGTCGTGTGTCCCAAATTAACTTGAAGATAATAGCCTGGGCACCCCCTCCCATAGGTAGTCTGCCTCTAATTCCTGACCTCTGGAGGGGGCTGATTAGCGTGATTATAAGGAACCGCAGGCGTCTGTAACCTCAATGGGGCACTGAGCACTCCCATAGCCGCCGAAATTGCAGTGCTCCAGCCGAATTGCCGAAGCCGCTCTGCATCAAAGTTAAAGGCGGCCGGAGAGCAAAAAAACAGTTGCTAGAGGAAGGCGAAAAAAGGACCTCCAGCTCCATTGTCTCCTTAAGTCGTCGTCTACTAGGTATCTCAGCACTGACATTAAAGGAGCAGGGATGAGAGGGAAGGAGATGGAGGATTCTGAGAGGAAGGAGGCGTGGGTGGGCTTGGCATAAGGGAATCAGGAGAGAGCTGCCTCTGAAGTACTAAGGATGGGGGTCGGGGTGGTCCCAATTAACTTGAAGAGAATAGCCCTGCCCTCCCTCCCAGTAGGCTGACCCTCTTATGCTGACCTCTGAGGGGGGTCATAGTAGCGATTAGAACCGCATGAGCGTCTGTAACACCTCAAATGGGCACGATCAGCCTCCCATAGCCGCGAATTGCAGTCCGCTCCAGCCGAATTGGCCGAAGGCATCTTTCGCAGCAAATTTGAAGGCGGGCCCGAGAGCAGACATTGCTAGGGGTCTAAAAAAAATTATTACCGCCCATCTCGCAATTTTCGCCTAATCTTTCTTCGTACTCGTGTCTGCCGATCCGCCACTTCCTTCCGTTCTCCTTTATGCTCTTTCTTTATCTTTCTTCTTCTTCTCTTCCTTCTTCCTTTTTTTTTTCTTCGCTTCCTCCTCTCCTCCTTCTTCTCTTCTTCTTCACTTCTCTCCTTCTTTTTTTCTTGTGTGGTCCCAAATTAACTTGAAGAGAATGGCCTGCCCCCCTCCAGGTAAGGCTGACCTCTTTATGCTGACCCTCTGGAGGGGCAGAGTAGCGATTAGACCGCATGAATCGTCTGTAACACTCAAATAATGGCACCTTAGCATCTCCCATAAGCCGCGAAATTGCAGTCTCTCTCCAGCCGAGATTGGCCGAAGCAGCTTCGCAGTCAAGTTAGAAGGCGGCGGCCGGAGAGCAGACATTGATAGGGCGAAAAAAAAGGACCCTCCAGCTCCAATTGGTCGCCTTAAAGCTTTCGTCTACTAGGTATCTCAGCAGCTGAACATGAGGAGCAGGATGAGATGGGAGAATGGAGTATTCCTGAGAGGAAGGAGGAATTTGGTTGGGCCGTCTTAGAATGTGCATCATTATCTATCTTACTTCTGACTTTCTTTTAATTTTGTCGTGTTTTGGTGTCCCAAATTAACTTGAGAGAATAGCCGGCCCCCCTCCAGTAGGCTGACTCTTATTTGACCTCTGTAGGGGGCACGAGTAGCGGATTAGACGCATGAGCTTCTGTAAACGACAACACTCAATGGGTGCACTGAGACAGCTCCCCCATAGCCGCGAAATTGCAGTCCCGCTTCCAGCCGATTTGGCCGAATCAGCTCGCAGCAAAGTTAGAGGCGGCCGGAGGAGCAGACGTTTGCTTAGGAGGAGGGCAAAAAAGGACCTCCATCATCCTTCCAATTGTCGCCTAAGCTTCGTCAACTAGGTATCGCTCAAGCGCTGACATGAAAGAGGCAGGGATAGAGGGAGGAGATTGAGGATCCTGAGA
>JACBWV010000536.1:0-40000 GCA_013435795.1 Chlamydomonas sp. ICE-L
ATGGGATGTAGAAATTAATAAAATAAGACAACAATACAGTATCATTGTGATACGGTTCTATCCAAGTGGTGGCAACATATATACTTGAATAGCATGAGGTAGACACATGTAACCACACAACGAAGATGTGTATGATTTTAGGGTTTGTATTAATGTATTAATGTATTAGTATTATGTGCAAGTGAAATGTTGAAATGGGCAATGGGCAATGTGCAATGGGCAAATGGGCCAAATGTGCAAATGGGATGTGAGAAAATTAATACAATAGAAAATCAGTATCATTGTGATACGGTTCTCATCCAAGTGGTGGCAACATATATACTTGAATAGCATGAGGTAGACACATAGTAACACACAACGAAGATTGTATGATTTTAGGGTTTGTATTAATGTATTAATGTATTATGTGCAATGTGCAAATGTTGAAATGGGCAATGGGCAATGGCAATGGGCGCAAATGGGCAAATGTGCAAATGGGATGTGAGGAATTAATACAATAAGACAACAAATACAGTATCATTGTGATACGGTTTTCATCCAAGTGGTGGCAAAATTATACTTGATAGCATGAGTAGACATAGTAACCACACAACGAAGATGTGTATGATTTTAGGGTTTGTATTAATGTATTATGTATAATGTGCAATGTGCAAATGTTGAAAGGGCAAGGCATGGGCAATGTGCAAGGGCAAATGGGCAAATGGCAAATGGGATGTGAGAAATTAATACAATAAGACAACAATACAGTATCATTGTGATATGGTTCTCATCCAAGTGGTGGCAACATTACTTGAATAGCAGAGGTACACATAGTAACCCACACAACGAAGAGTGTATGATTTAGGGTTTGTATTAATGTATTAATGTATTAATGTGCAATGTGCAAATGTTGAAAGGGCAATGGGGGCAATGCAATGGGCAAATGGGCAAATGTGCAAAGGGATGTGAGAAAGTAATAAAATAAGACAACATACAGTATCTTGTGATACGGTTCTCATCCAAGTGGTGGCAACATATATACTTGAATAGCATGAGGTAGACACATAGTAACACACACAACGAAGATGTGTATGATTTTAGGGTTTGTATAATGTATTAATGTATTAATGTGCAATGTGCAAATGTTGAAATGGGCAATGGGCAATGTGCAATGGGCAAATGGGCAAATGTGCAAATGGGATGTGAGAAATTAATACAATAAGACAACAATACAGTATCATTGTGATACGGTTCTCATCCAAGTGGTGGCAACATATATACTTGAATAGCATGAGGTAGACACATAGTAACCACACAACGAAGATGTGTATGATTTTAGGGTTTGTATTAATGTATTAATGTATTAATGTGCAATGTGCAAATGTTGAAATGGGCAATGGGCAATGGGCAATGGGCAATGGGCAAATGGGCAAATGTGCAAATGGGATGTGAGAAATTAATACAATAAGACAACAATACAGTATCATTGTGATACGGTTCTCATCCAAGTGGTGGCAACATATATACTTGAATAGCATGAGGTAGACACATAGTAACCACACAACGAAGATGTGTATGATTTTAGGGTTTGTATTAATGTATTAATGTATTAATGTGCAATGTGCAAATGTTGAAATGGGCAATGGGCAATGGGCAATGTGCAATGGGCAAATGGGCAAATGTGCAAATGGGATGTGAGAAATTAATACAATAAGACAACAATACAGTATCATTGTGATACGGTTCTCATCCAAGTGGTGGCAACATATATACTTGAATAGCATGAGGTAGACACATAGTAACCACACAACGAAGATGTGTATGATTTTAGGGTTTGTATTAATGTATTAATGTATTAATGTGCAATGTGCAAATGTTGAAATGGGCAATGGGCAATGGGCAATGGGCAAATGGGCAAATGTGCAAATGGGATGTGAGAAATTAATACAATAAGACAACAATACAGTATCATTGTGATACGGTTCTCATCCAAGTGGTGGCAACATATATACTTGAATAGCATGAGGTAGACACATAGTAACCACACAACGAAGATGTGTATGATTTTAGGGTTTGTATTAATGTATTAATGTATTAATGTGCAATGTGCAAATGTTGAAATGGGCAATGGGCAATGTGCAATGGGCAAATGGGCAAATGTGCAAATGGGATGTGAGAAATTAATACAATAAGACAACAATACAGTATCATTGTGATACGGTTCTCATCCAAGTGGTGGCAACATATATACTTGAATAGCATGAGGTAGACACATAGTAACCACACAACGAAGATGTGTATGATTTTAGGGTTTGTATTAATGTATTAATGTATTAATGTGCAATGTGCAAATGTTGAAATGGGCAATGGGCAATGGGCAATGGGCAAATGGGCAAATGTGCAAATGGGATGTGAGAAATTAATACAATAAGACAACAATACAGTATCATTGTGATACGGTTCTCATCCAAGTGGTGGCAACATATATACTTGAATAGCATGAGGTAGACACATAGTAACCACACAACGAAGATGTGTATGATTTTAGGGTTTGTATTAATGTATTAATGTATTAATGTGCAATGTGCAAATGTTGAAATGGGCAATGGGCAATGGGCAATGGGCAAATGGGCAAATGTGCAAATGGGATGTGAGAAATTAATACAATAAGACAACAATACAGTATCATTGTGATACGGTTCTCATCCAAGTGGTGGCAACATATATACTTGAATAGCATGAGGTAGACACATAGTAACCACACAACGAAGATGTGTATGATTTTAGGGTTTGTATTAATGTATTAATGTATTAATGTGCAATGTGCAAATGTTGAAATGGGCAATGGGCAATGTGCAATGGGCAAATGGGCAAATGTGCAAATGGGATGTGAGAAATTAATACAATAAGACAACAATACAGTATCATTGTGATACGGTTCTCATCCAAGTGGTGGCAACATATATACTTGAATAGCATGAGGTAGACACATAGTAACCACACAACGAAGATGTGTATGATTTTAGGGTTTGTATTAATGTATTAATGTATTAATGTGCAATGTGCAAATGTTGAAATGGGCAATGGGCAATGTGCAATGGGCAAATGGGCAAATGTGCAAATGGGATGTGAGAAATTAATACAATAAGACAACAATACAGTATCATTGTGATACGGTTCTCATCCAAGTGGTGGCAACATATATACTTGAATAGCATGAGGTAGACACATAGTAACCACACAACGAAGATGTGTATGATTTTAGGGTTTGTATTAATGTATTAATGTATTAATGTGCAATGTGCAAATGTTGAAATGGGCAATGGGCAATGTGCAATGGGCAAATGGGCAAATGTGCAAATGGGATGTGAGAAATTAATACAATAAGACAACAATACAGTATCATTGTGATACGGTTCTCATCCAAGTGGTGGCAACATATATACTTGAATAGCATGAGGTAGACACATAGTAACCACACAACGAAGATGTGTATGATTTTAGGGTTTGTATTAATGTATTAATGTATTAATGTGCAATGTGCAAATGTTGAAATGGGCAATGGGCAATGGGCAATGGGCAATGGGCAAATGGGCAAATGTGCAAATGGGATGTGAGAAATTAATACAATAAGACAACAATACAGTATCATTGTGATACGGTTCTCATCCAAGTGGTGGCAACATATATACTTGAATAGCATGAGGTAGACACATAGTAACCACACAACGAAGATGTGTATGATTTTAGGGTTTGTATTAATGTATTAATGTATTAATGTGCAATGTGCAAATGTTGAAATGGGCAATGGGCAATGGGCAATGGGCAATGGGCAAATGGGCAAATGTGCAAATGGGATGTGAGAAATTAATACAATAAGACAACAATACAGTATCATTGTGATACGGTTCTCATCCAAGTGGTGGCAACATATATACTTGAATAGCATGAGGTAGACACATAGTAACCACACAACGAAGATGTGTATGATTTTAGGGTTTGTATTAATGTATTAATGTATTAATGTGCAATGTGCAAATGTTGAAATGGGCAATGGGCAATGTGCAATGGGCAAATGGGCAAATGTGCAAATGGGATGTGAGAAATTAATACAATAAGACAACAATACAGTATCATTGTGATACGGTTCTCATCCAAGTGGTGGCAACATATATACTTGAATAGCATGAGGTAGACACATAGTAACCACACAACGAAGATGTGTATGATTTTAGGGTTTGTATTAATGTATTAATGTATTAATGTGCAATGTGCAAATGTTGAAATGGGCAATGGGCAATGGGCAATGTGCAATGGGCAAATGGGCAAATGTGCAAATGGGATGTGAGAAATTAATACAATAAGACAACAATACAGTATCATTGTGATACGGTTCTCATCCAAGTGGTGGCAACATATATACTTGAATAGCATGAGGTAGACACATAGTAACCACACAACGAAGATGTGTATGATTTTAGGGTTTGTATTAATGTATTAATGTATTAATGTGCAATGTGCAAATGTTGAAATGGGCAATGGGCAATGTGCAATGGGCAAATGGGCAAATGTGCAAATGGGATGTGAGAAATTAATACAATAAGACAACAATACAGTATCATTGTGATACGGTTCTCATCCAAGTGGTGGCAACATATATACTTGAATAGCATGAGGTAGACACATAGTAACCACACAACGAAGATGTGTATGATTTTAGGGTTTGTATTAATGTATTAATGTATTAATGTGCAATGTGCAAATGTTGAAATGGGCAATGGGCAATGGGCAATGGGCAAATGGGCAAATGGGCAAATGGGATGTGAGAAATTAATACAATAAGACAACAATACAGTATCATTGTGATATGGTTCTCATCCAAGTGGTGGCAACATATATACTTGAATAGCATGAGGTAGACACATAGTAACCACACAACGAAGATGTGTATGATTTTAGGGTTTGTATTAATGTATTAATGTATTAATGTGCAATGTGCAAATGTTGAAATGGGCAATGTGCAATGGGCAAATGGGCAAATGGGATGTGAGAAAGTAATACAATAAGACAACAATACAGGATCATTGTGATACGGTTCTAATGGTTTTATTTGGAATTTTAAAAAAAGAGGGGAGTACTTGTCTCCTACCCATGCGCTGCCTTGTTCAGGCGTGATATATCCAAAGCCACCATCTACCAGTTCAGGAAACGTGTAATCTGAATCAATGTTAGGGACAGTGTCATCATATGCGGAATCATCATATGCGTAATCAGCATGTGCGGAATCATCATATGCGTAATCATCATCATCATCAGATGATGAGGACTTGATGGCACCGAAGCAGTACAAATCTCGGAGTTCTCCGTTCATTAGGACTGTATCGGGCGCTTCAATGTCAAGCCACGCGAGGGTGCGAGTGGTGTTAGCGCGCGCAAAATATGGTTCGGATACGGGTGTAGAACAGGGTAAGGAGCATTCAAGGTCAAGCCATGCAGGAGCATTTCCATGTCTCCATGCACCACTGCGCCATAGAAAAGGGTTCAAATAGTTGGCAACATGTACTCTCCCTCCTCCGTCATATCCACGCAGATCGAGCGCAGAGATCAGTCCGCTCGAAGACTTACTACAAGATGATCCAGATGATCCAGAGAAGAAGACGCTGCGAGACACTCTTGTTTCCCGGCAGGACAGACGCATGCGCAATATATCAAGTGCACCCATCGTGAGACGCGGTGACACTTTCGATACATTCAGTTGTGACAACCGTCTGCGAAAGTAGTGAGAGTGTCCAGAGTCCATACCTCCGTAATAGGCAGCAGTATCAAAGCGAAGCTTGAGTGCCACCAATAGAAGGTCGTGATCACCAGACACGTCAAATGTGTCCTCACATTCATGATATGATATGTTCAGTGGTCTGGTGATCCAATTCAATTTTTTTGTATCCATGAAATGGATAAGATACAAGCAGGCGTCTGATTGACATTTTTTTGATATTTTGTGGCATAGGCATTCAGCGTGCGCGTCTCTCACACAACACTTTCGGAGTGCGGGGCAGATCGTTGATTTTGGGAAACGGTTGAAGAGGTTCTCGAAAATATTCTGAGTAGCCTCTTTGGTACCATCGGCAAACAACGGACCCCCTATTTTTGGTTTTATTCAACAAGCGGCGGAGCCCTTTTCACCTCCCCACAGCGGAGCGACCCACCTAAGATTCGCACCGCAAGTCGGCAGAAACCGCGGCCATCGACCTCCAACATCCATGGACCTCGTAAAACGCTCGGTATAAAGCTCGCGACCACCATCTTGGTTGAGTCAAGCTTCCCTTCCCTTGTGTATCATCCATGGCGCACCACACCCAACACGTCGTGTACGCCCTCGTCAAGCGCGAGTTCCTGGGCAAGTCCCCGTTGGTCGTCAAGGTCGGCCGGACCAGCCATCCGTTCTGCAAGTGGCTCTCGCAGTACCCCAATGGATCCCAGCTCATTTTTGCCATCCATGTTCGAGATGCACAAGCGTGCGTTGATGCAGAGGCGACACTGCTCAGGTACATGCGCGGTGGTTACAAATCCAGCCAAGAGATGTGGGTGCCGAGTACTTTGAGGTGGGCGAAGCCACCGTTTACAATGGTATGTTAGCGAACGTTTTGAAGTACGCATGGTATGGCGAAGCCTGCGGTGACAAACAGGATGAGTGAGACAGTGACTCGCGCGATGCTATATGGGTTGGCGCTTCGCTTCCCCTCCCAAGCGTTTCTGAGAGAAGTCGATTTGACCATATTTTTTAGCACCTTTCCAAGCTGCAATTCATATAAAGGTGTCCCGCTTTGTTGAAGAAGACACCACCAATGACAATGTCTGAATCAAGGATACCTGATATTCCCAGTGTATTGGTGGATGTAATATTGTCCCAGATATGCTGTTGCGTTGTGGAATCATTGAGACGCCTGCCCACAGGCTCCCCTTTGAAGACGGTTCGTGCGGCATTGCGCCCGCTTGTGAGCGAATGTATGTTGAGTCAGGAGAGCGCGACCTTCGTCGGCGAGGACATATGGGAAACTGTTTTCCAATTGGTCTGCAGGATCTTCAGCAGAAAAGTGTGTGGAGGTGATGTGAAATGCTCGTATTGAAACGCGGTAATGCTGATTCTCGGACGCGGATGTGAGTGGTGTGACGCTCACCCGAATACTTCCAAAGTGTATTGGCAGTTTGGCACACGCATTTGTCAGACATGTCTACGGGAAAACACTATTTGCGATTTTGCTGTCAAGAATGACCTGAAGGGGTTGGGTCCAGAGGTTGTTTCGTATATTTGTCGGGGACTGCCCTCCATCACAATTGGCATGTACAAACGATATGTCGACCTCACCTACGACCTCACATTTCTCTGGAGCGCCGATGTGTATGCGCGTGCGCGGGAGTTCCTTCGAAAGGATGCGGGTTGTTTTGGCGACAGTTCTTCTTATTCTTGCTACAACGAGCTTTGCGAACTCGCAACAGCAAAAGTAATCGCGGACAAGGAGGCTGCACGACTCTCGTGCGTCTCCATGCGGAAGGCATCGTTGGATGAATTGGATGACCACATCATGTCGTCTCAAGATCTTGCACATGTGTTCAAGTGCTGCGCAAGTGTGGAGCCCAAGGGTCAGCTGCGCGACAAGCTGGTGCCCAATGGTCAGTTGCGCGACAACCTGGTGGTGTCATGCACAACAGCCGATATTCTTGGGGTTACGCACGCTCTGCTCAACCGCAAGCTTACCGGCTTCATTACAAAATTATGCATCGATCTCAAAGACCTGCCCCTCGATGTCATAATTGCACATGCTGGCTCGATATCTGGTGCCGTGATGGCTGACGTTGCTTCCTCGGTGGGCGATTTCCCCAAGCTGACGCATGCCGTGTTTTCACGCAATTATGGAGATGACATTAAGCAGGCATGTATCGCTTCACAAGATGCTGAAATTCGCAAGCAAGTGCACTGCATGGTTGCGAATATCGTGAAAAGAATATGCGTGCGTGATTGGGACTCGATGTTCCGCGGTGTGTTCGAGGTACGCGGATGCAAGTGGTCTCGTTATCGTGACCTATTTCACAAGCTAAGTGTCGTGCATCGACGTATTATTCTGGATCAACCCAGTGCACACGGTGTGTGTTGCAGACAATGTAATAAGGAGTTCAAAACAGTTTCGGACTTGATCCATGATGTCAAGGGTTCTCTGGTTCACCGCCCCCATACGGGGGTGTGATAATGAGAGGCACTGCAGACATCAGCTTGACACCACAGTCGGAGACACAAATTGTGGGTCATCTTACCGGTGACCCTTGAACCCAAACATTGTAATGTGACTCGACACGACTCTACATGATCCTCCTTGATGAGAGTGGTCGCCATGTGATGTGACACAAATAGATTGATTAATCTGCTGCTGCTTCTTACATTGACAACCGTGTTGTTGAATACATAAGTAAGTACATCAAATACGAATACATGTTGATACAATGTATCTTAGTGCCGATGTTCTATGTGTCATCATGCACCTGTGTGACATACACACTCAGATGGTGTGCCAGCATCGTGCAGTTCTAAAAACCGACGTGGAAGGACAGTACGATGCAGTACAGCGGGTCATCGATGAGGAAGACACTATCACCTTGCGATGTTTGTGCAAATGGGCATCCAGCGACATCCGACTGTGCAGGCTACTGAGCATCCACATGTGTTACTCCATCGACTCAAACAACTTGAACAGTTTTCGTTGCCTCTTGTTACATCTTCCTCGATTGTATTATCCCATGTTTTACGAGTCCGGGGCAAACACAGTGGGAGTATGGGCTCTCATGCACTCAGCTAGGCGATTCCGTCCCCACCACATGCACCTGCTCCTGCAAAAGTTTTCATTCACTAGTTTTGAATTGGCAATTGCAGACAAGGTTGGAAAGTATTACAAACAAGGATGGGTGAGCACTATCCTCGAACCTCTTAGTTCTCGATGTGTAACCCCAATGCATGCCCACAACGTGTGTCCATACCGAAGCACGCCGTTCACCTTTAAAAGACTACAGTCGGCGGAACAGTAAAATGACTGTCTTAAACAAAAAAACCACAGTGTGTGTCAAGCTGATGCAAGGCGTATCCTGTCGAGTCAGTCACATGGCTACCACTCTCGTCACGGCGGATCCTGTCGAGTCAGTCACATGGCAACCTCTCTCGTCACAGAGATTCCTGTCGAGTCACACTGCGACCACTCTCGTCACTGCGGATCCTGTTGAGTCAGTCACATGGAGACTTCATGATCAGCTCGTGCGTTTCCTTTGCCGTGTGGTCTTCATGCAGGATGCGTTTGATTTCTTCGTGTATTTTGGCGTACTTGATTTTGGACATATCCGGGTACGACGACCGAGGAGGTGTTTGGATTTATCCGCCTTGAAGAACATTATTTAATTTTATTCTCCAAAGTATTTAGAATATGTTCAACGAAACATTTGACGCAAGCACAGCACTGTCAAGTATTTTCTTATGGGTTTTGTTCGGACACCTGTCCAAACTATTAAACTGTGATTTGCAACGCATTATGGTTTCGCATCCATTTGTTGTGCATATGATTGGAATCGCTACATTTTTCTTTCTTTTTACAATATTGGACCCAAGCAACAAAAACCACATATCGATTGTATGGTTAAAGACTATATTTGTATACACAATATTCATTATAATGACCAAGTCAAAGTGGTACTTTATTGCACCAATATTAGGACTTTTGTTGATAGACCAAACACTAAAAAAGCACGTGGCCATCCTAACAGAACGCGGTGATGATACAGATAAATTACAAAAAATACAAAAAGATATCAGCAATATATTAGTCATAATTATGCTATCTTTGATTTTCATCGGAGCCGCGCATTATATGTATCTGCAACGCATAGAATACAAAAACGATTTTTCGATGACCAAATTTTTCTTTGGAGTAACAACTTGCAAAACTACAACACCGACGAACAAAACAAAATTGTCATAAAACGCATAAAAACAATTCATTCAATCTTTGTAACCGATACAAATATAGTCTAGTCTTCAGTTACATTTGGTGAGTCAGTTGGTCAGTTGAGCGCTCACTCTCTCTCTCTCTCTGGAAACTGGGGTTTTAGGGGGACCGGATTTTGCGGTCCATCCACGTCGTCAGAAGCAAAATAAGGTTCTTGGCAACTCGCAAGTGGGCCCCTTAATTTAATGACTCTTTTATGGGCATTAATTAAGGTACCCTCGGTTCCAGGTTGCACCACAGCGCACATTGGATGCGCTTTTGACACTGGACATGTATGACTTTACAGGTTTCCGCCGACTGTAGGTTTCTTCAACTGAATCCCTCTGCCCCTGAGCGGGGCCCGCTATTCCCCTTCAAAAAAACCTCAGTGGTGTCAAGCTGATGTCTTCTTGGATGGACGATGATAATACGTGTGTGTCATGCGTTCTTGTATGTCGTCTTGTGGACGATTGATTGAGTCTTGGAGTTGTGCGCGCGCCTATCACTCTTCTTCACGTGCGTGCTTGGTGTCAGGCAATGAATGATCTGCGGAAGACGACGACGTCTTGCGAACTCCCACGTTTTCCGCCATCTTTGTCTGTCGTCGACTGAGGCACGTGCGTGTGCTTGCATCATGCGGTCGATGTGTCTATAGTATTTATTTTCTTTCCCGCTGACTATAGCAGCGTAAGAACGTGTGAGGAACATCTCAATGGCCACCAAACCCATACCCTGAAGCCCACAGAAACGAATCCACTCGAGAGTCAGAGATTCCAGGTGATCCCGCACATATACGAAACTTTGTCTTGATATCTTTTACAAGGGGCAATATTTAGTATTTTCTGTTCCGCTGACTGTAGCAGCGTAAGAACGTGCGAGGAACATATCAATGGCCACCATACCCTTAAGCCCACAGAAACGAATCCACTCGAGAGTCAGAGATTCCAGGTGCTCCCGCACATATACGAAACTTTGTCTAGATATCTCTTACAAGGGGCACTATTTAGTATTTTCTGTCCCGCTGACTGTAGCAGCGTAAGAACGTGCGAGGAACATATCAATGGCCACCAAACCCTTAAGCCCACAGAAACGAATCCACTCGAGAGTCAGAGATTCCAGGTGCTCCCGCACATATACGAAACTTTGTCTAGATATCTTTTACAAGGGGCACTATTTAGTATTTTCTGTTCCGCTGACTGTAGGACACACCGCTGACTGTAGCAGCGTAAGAACGTGTGAGAAAAATCTCAATGGCCACCAAACCCATACCCTTAAGCCCACAGAAACGAATCCACTCGAGAGTCAGAGATTCCAGGTGCTCCCGAACATACAACAGCCCCTCCAATAAGAAATCCGAGTATGCCTCAGGGGCTTCGTCCTGCCTCGCGAGCTGCATCTTAAATGTTATGTCGTCCACAAGAGGGTGCCGCTTGAAGTAGCCGACGAAACTCACACGGGACTTGCCGCCGCGCCAAATCCAAAGGTCATACGCGAGCCCATGTATTAAATTTCCCAAGGTATGGTCCAAACCAGGAAAAAGAATGCTCCTCGCGCCACCCGGGACGGTCGAGTCCTCAAACGAGACGCGCTCGGCACGGACGTCTTCCGAGAGAGCAATGATGGCACGGACAAGGAAGCGGAACCCTAGAAAAACGAGGTAGTAAGGGGATAGGCTCGGGTTCACGCTCTCAACCAAAAAATCGAACTTGTCGGGAAACGAGTCGTCGTCCAAAACAGGCTCCTTGTAACGAAAATAGCAAGAGCAGACTGGAGAATATCTCGCATGCTCCCGACCGGAGCCAGGCTCTCGTAGTCGCCGCGATGTTCACAGCCTCACCGACGCCGCCACACATGATGTTGGGGCGCAAGACAGTAAGTAACACACTGTCACCCGACCGCTGGTCAACAGGAAACAGACGGTTCAAACGCTCCGTATGGAACGAGACGCCTGCCGCGTCACGAACTACAAAGTCTCCGCTCACCACATCCAACACCTCATTCCCGGTGTTCCGCACGGCCAAGGTGCATTGGTAGTCGCCAGGGGCGAAGTTCTCCAACTCGTTGGGAGTCAGACACAAGGGCACAAGCGACACACGGAGAGCCAACATCTCGTTGTGCATCACGGACGTGTTCTCAAGTACGCGCACACCACCACCACCGCCCCCAGGAGGAACCAAAGTGTCGAACGACGCTGTCTCCACACAAGCGATGATCGCACGACGCAACGAATTCACGATGCACAAGTCGACGCCAGAAACTGAGAAGGACCCTCCGATGTTACCAGGTATGAAGTGATCCGTACCGACTGAGGGAGAAGGGATCACAGGAGCCAGAACGTCTCCTACACGAATCGACATTTCTAAAGCTACAACAGGAATAATACACAACAATATCTACATCATCGAAGAAAACATTTATACTCGGTTTCAAAAACCAAATCGAAACAATCGCCAAGGACACAATGGGCGTTCCTGCCTCCCGGCGATTTTTTTGAATTTTCCAAGCAGAAGTTAGAGCCGTACGAACGACTCACTCACTCGCCAACCAGAGATTTAGCTCTCCGCGGAATTGCGATTCCGACCAGACCAGGCTCCGAAACCAGTCAAAATACCTCCGGGAGGCAGGAACAAATGTACTGGTGAAAATTGTCTTTCTTACATTAAGGAATTCAAGTTTCATCAAGTTTTGTAACCGATCTTGTCAATACAACAGATATTGTCTTCAGGAGATTGACACAAAACATTCAAGGACACAGAAGTTACATCTTCAAAGTAGCCTGAAAAATCAAAGTGCTGGCTCACATCGTGCGCATCAATAATAATTTTCAAAGCGTTTCCAGCCTCATAATCAAATATTTCTGCTACATCTGGAATTATTGGGCACATGCAGCGATATTTTCGCTTGAGCAAACTGAACACATTTCTGAAAAGTTTGAGGAGAGTGGATAAATACTTGCTCTACGGTGGCAAGAAAGAAACGTGTATTGCCTAACACAAGACCCAGCTGCTGTCAAGTTTCACAATGGCCCTATACTCAAGTCCAGCCACTGTTGGATCCATCAGCAACTTGCAGACATCTGCATGACCTTCATTGGCAGCCTCCCCCAATGGCCCTATACTCAAGTCCAGCCACTGCTGGATCCATCAGCAACTTGCAGACATCTGCGTGACTTTCATTGGCAGCCTCCCACAATGCCCAGCTATCGCTAGAGTTCGCCCGGGCCCTGAACTTGAGTCCAGCCACCGCTGGATCCATCAGCAGATTGCAGACATCTGCGTGACCTTCCTTTGCAGCCACCCCCAAGGCCCTGCTGTCGCTAGAGTTCGCCAGGGCCCTGAACTTGAGTCCAGCCACCTCTGGATCCATGAGCAGCTTGCAGACATCTGCGTGACCTTCCTTTGCAGCCCACCACAAGCCCTTGCTGTCGCTAAAGTTCGCCCGGGCCCTGAACTTGAGTCCAACCACCGCTGGATCCATGAGCAGCTTGCAGACATCTGCGTGACCTTCCTTGGCAGCCGCCCCCAAGGCCCTGCTGTCGTTAGAGTTCGCCCGGGCCCTGAACTCAAGTCCAGCCACCACTGGATCCATGAGCAGCTTGCAGACATCTGCGTGACCTTCATAGGCAGCCTCACTCAAGAACCAGCTGTTGACAGAGTTAGCCCGGGCCCTGAACTCAAGTCCAGCCACCGCTGGATCCATCAGCAGCTTGCAGACATCTGCGTGACCTTCCTTGGCAGCCGCCCCCAAGGCCCTGCTGTCGTTAGAGTTCGCCCGGGCCCTGAACTCAAGTCCAGCCACCGCTCGATCCATCAGCAGCTTGCAGACATCTGCGTGACCTTCATAGGCAGCCGCCCCCAATGCCCAGCTGTCGTTAGAGTTCGCCCTGGCCCTGAACTCAAGTCCAGCCACCTCTGGATCCATGAGCAGCTTGCAGACATCTGCGTGACCTTCATTGGCAGCCTCACACAAGGCCCAGCTGTCGCTAGTGTTCGCAAGGGCCCTGAACTCAAGTCCAGCCACCGCTGGATCCATCAGCAGTTTGCAGACATCTGCGTGACCTTCATTGGCAGCCGCCCACAATGCCCAGCTGTCGCCAGAGTTCGCCCTGGCCCTGAACTCAAGTCCAGCCACCGCTGGATCCATCAGCAGCTTGCAGACATCTGCGTGACCTTCCTTGGCAGCCACATGGAGAAGCTTGTTTTCATTTTGGTTCACCCTCAATTGTAGGGCCCCCTTAACCTGTACAAGAGGAATGGACACCAAGCATACTGCTAGAAGGTCGGCGCGCCCCCCTTTCGCCATCATCTCTTCAACTCGCTGTGGTGGTTGGATCAGTCCGGTAAGGGGCCATCCAGAAAATCTGTTGTGCAGAGTTTTAGACACTAATACAATCTTGGGGTTGGAAGAGAATAGGGCAATACGATCAAGAATGTCATGGGGAAACGTTAGGAATAATGATGACCGCGTGTGTGACTGCATGTTCGATGAACATGTGTGTACATGCATGCAAGCGCACAGGATGGTATAAATAAATACTGAGTTGGGATAAACCCTATAAACCCTTGGTTGCACTTGCCTGGCATGCAAGCGGTAAGCGGCAAGCGGCAAGCGGCAAGCGGCAAGCGGCAAGCGGCAAGCGGCAAGCGGCAAGCGGCAAGCGGCACTTGCCTCGAATGCAAGCGGCAAGCGGCACTTGCCTGGCGGTATCTGCAAGCGGTACAGAATGGGTTTTCCTGCCTCCTGGCGATTTTTTTGAATTTTCAAAGCAGAAGTTAGAGCCGTACGAACGACTCACTCACTCGCCAACTAGAGATTTAGCTCTCTGCGGAATTGCGATTCCGACCAGACCATGCTCCGAAACCAGTCAAAATTCCTCCGGGAGGCAGGAACAAATGTACTGGCGCAAATTGTCTTTCTTACATGAAGGAATTCAAGTTTCATCAAGTTTTGTAACCGATCTTGTCAATTCAGGAGATTGACACAAAGCATTCAAGGACTGTAAAGACACAGAAGTTACATCTTCAAAGTAGCCTGAAAAGTCAAAGTGCTGGCTCACATCAATAATCATTTTCAAAGAGTTCCTGCCTCAGAATCAAATATTTATGCTACATCTGGAACTATTGGGCACACGCAGCGATATTTTCGCTTGAGCAAACTGAACACATTTCTGAAAAGTTTGAGGAGAGTGGATAAATACTTGCTCTACGGTGGCAAGACCCAGCTGCTGTCAAGATTCACAATGGCCCTGTACTCGGGGCCAGCCGCCTCTGGATCCATCAAAAGCATGAAGACATCGGCGTGACCGGCCTTTGCAGCCGCCCCCAAGGCCCAGCTGTTGACAGAGTTCGCCCGGGCCCTGAACTCAATTCCAGCCACCTCTAGATCCATCAGCAGCTTGCAGACATCTGCGTGACCGGCATTCGCAGCCTCACGCAAGGCCCAGCTGTTGACAGAGTTCGCCCGGGCCCTGAACTCAATTCCAGCCACCACTGGATCCATCAGCAGCTTGAAGACATCTGAGTGACCTGCCTTGGCAGCCGCCCACAAGGCCCTGCTGTCGCTAGAGTTCGCCCTGGCCCTGAACTCAAGTCCAGCCACCACTGGATCCATCAGCAGCTTGCAGACATCTGCGTGACCTTCCTTGGCAGCCGCCCACAAGGCCCTGCTGTCGCTATAGGTCGCCCTGGCCCTGAACTCAATTCCAGCCACCGCTGGATCCATGAGCAGCTTGCAGACATCTGCGTGACCTTCCTTTGCAGCCGCCCCCAAGGCCCTGCAGTTGGCATTGTTCGCCCTTGCCCTGTACTCAAGTCCAGCCACCTCTCGATCCATCAGCAGCTTGCAGACATCTGCGTGGCCTGCATTGGCCGCCGCCTCCAAGGCCCTGCTGTTGATATGGTTCGCCCTGGCCCTGTATTCAAGTCAAGCCACCTCTGGATCCATCAGCAGCTTGCAGACATCTGAGTGACCTGCCTTTGCAGCCGCCCACAAGGCCCTGCTGTCGTTAGAGTTCGCCCTGGCCCGGTACTCAAGTCCAGCCACCTCTGGATCCATCAGCAGCTTGCAGACATCTGCGTGACCTTCATTTGCAGCCTCACGCAAGGCCCAGCTGTCTCTATAGTTCGCCCGGGCCCTGAACTCAATTCCAGCCACCGCTGGATCCATCAGCAGCTTGCAGACATCTGCGTGACCTTCATAGGCAGCCACCCACAAGGCCCAGCTGTTGACAGAGTTTGCCCGGGCCCTGAACTCAATTCCAGCCACCGCTGGATCCGTGAGCAGCTTGCAGATATCTGCGTGACCTTCATAGGCAGCCGTCCCCAATGCCCTGCTGTTTCTAGAGTTTGCCGGGGCTCTGAACTCAAGTCCAGCCACCGCTGGATCCATGAGCAGTTTGCATACATCTGCGTGACCTTCTTTTGCAGCCTCACACAATGCCCTGCTGTCTCTAGAATTCGCCAGGGCCCTGAACTCAAGTCCAGCCACCGCTAGATCCATGAGCAGCTTGCAGACATCTGGGTGACCTTTCTTGGCAGCCACATAGAGAAGTTTGTTTTCATTTTGGTTCGCCCTCAATTGTAGGGCCCCCTTAACCTGTACAAGAGGATTGGACACCAAGCATACTGCTAGAAGGTCGGCGCGCCCCCCTTTCGCCATCATCTCTCCAACTCGCTGTGGTGGTTGGATCAGTCCGGTAAGGGGCCATCCAGAAATTTTGTTGTGCAGAGTTTTACACACTAATACAATCTTGGGGTTGGAAGAGAATAGGGCAATACGATCAAGAATGTCATGGGGAAACGTTAGGAATGGAAACGATGATCGCGTGTGCGACTGCATGTTCGATGTAAATGCATGCAAGCGCACAGGATGGTATAAATAAAATCAGACTAGAAGCGTTGACAATTTTATGCACAGGATGGTATAAATAAATAATGAGTTGGGATAAACCCTATAAACCCTATAAACCCTGGGTTGCACTTGCCTGGCATGCAAGCGGCAAGCGGCAAGCGGCACTTGCCTGGCGGTATCTGCAAGAGGTACAGAATGGGTGTCCCTGCCTCCCGGATTTTTTTTTTAATTTTCAAAGCAGAAGTTAGAGCCGTACGAACGACTCACTCACTCGCCAACCAGAGATTTAGCTCTCCGCGGAATTGCGATTCCGACCAGATCAGGCTCCGAAACCAGTCAAAATCCCTCCGGGAGGCAGGAACAAATGTACTGGTGCAAATTGTCTTTCTTTTTTACATGAAGGAATTCAAGTTTCATCAAGTTTTGTAACCGATCTTGTCAATACAACAGATATTGTCTTCAGGAGATTGACACAAAACATTCAAGGACACAGAAGTTACCTTCAAAGTAGCCTGAAAAGTCAAAATGCTGGCTCACATCGTGCGCATCAATAATCATTTTCAAAGTTTTCCTGCCTCATAATCAAATATTTCTGCTACATCTGGAATTATTGGGCACATGCAGCGATATTTTCGCTTGAGAAAAATGAACACATTGCTGAAAAGTTTAAGGAGAGTGGATAAATACTTGCTCTACGGTGGCAAGAAACGTGTCTTGCCTAACACAAGACCCAGCTGCTGTCAAGTTTCACAATGTCCGTGTACTCGGCCAGCCGCTTCTGGATCCATCAGCAGCTTGCAGACATCTGCATGACCTTCCTTTGCAGCCACCCACAATGCCAAGCTGTTGACAGAGTTCGCCCGGGCCCTGAACTCAATTCCAGCCACATCTGGATCCATCAGCAGCTTGCAGACATCTGCGTGACCTTCCTTTGCAGCCTCACGCAAGGCCCAGCTGTGCGTAGAGTTTGCCCGGGCCCTGAACTCAATTCCTGCCACATCTGGATCCATCAGCAGCTTGCAGACATCTGCGTGACCTTCCTTTGCAGCCTCACGCAAGGCCCAGCTGTGCGTAGAGTTCGCCCGGGCCCTGAACTCAAGTCCAGCCACCGCTGGATCCATCAGCAGCTTGCAGACATCTGCGTGACCTGCCTTGGCAGCCTCAAGCGAGGCCATGCTGTTGATATTGTACGCCCTGGCCCTGTACTCAAGTCCAGCCACCTCTGGATCCATCAGCAGCTCGCAGACATCTGCGTGACCTTCCTTGGCAGCCACCCACAATGCCATGCTGTCGTTAGAGTTCGCCCGGGATCTGAACTCAAGTCCAGCCACCTCTGGATCCATCAGCAGCTTGCAGACATCTGCATGACCTGCCTTGGCAGCCGCCCACAATGCCCGGCTGTCGATAGAGTTCGCCAGGGCCCTGAACTCAAGTCCAGCCACCTCTGGATCCATCAGTAGCTTGCAGACATTTGCTTGACCTTCATTTGCAGCCAGCCACAATACCATGCTGTCGTTAGAGTTCGCCCAGGCCCTGAACTCAAGTCCAGCGACCGCTGGATCCATCAGCAGCATGCAGACATCTGCGTGACCTTCTTTGACAGCCGCCCACAAGACCCAGCTGTCGTTAGAGTTCGCCAGGGCCCTGAACTCAAGTCCAGCCACCTCTGGATCCATCAGAAGCTTGCAGACATCTGCATGACCTGCCTTGGCAGCCGCCCACAATGCCCGGCTGTCGATAGAGTTCGCCAGGGCCCTGAACTCAAGTCCAGCCACCTCTGGATCCATCAGTAGCTTGCAGACATTTGCTTGACCTTCATTTGCAGCCAGCCACAATACCATGCTGTCGTTAGAGTTCGCCCGGGCCCTGAACTCAAGTCCAGCGACCGCTGGATCCATCAGCAGCATGCAGACATTTGCGTGACCTTCTTTGACAGCCGCCCCCAAGGGCCTGCTGACGCTAGAGTTCGCCAGGGCCCTGAACTCAAGTCCAGCCACCTCTGGATCCATCAGCAGCTTGCAGACATCTGCGTGGCCTGCATTGGCCGCCGCCCCCAAGGCCCTGCTGTCTCTAGAGTTCGCCCGGGCCCTGAACTCAAGTCCAGCCACCGCTGGATCCATCAGCAGCTTGCAGACATCTGCATGACCTCCCTTTGCAGCCGCCCACAAGGCCCAGCTGTCGATAGAGTTTGCCCTGGCCCTGAACTCAATTCCAGCCACCTCTGGATCCATCAGCAGCTTGCAGACATCTGCGTGACCTTCCTTTGCAGCCTCACGCAAGGCCCTGCTGTCTCTATAGTTCGCCAGGGCCTTGAACTCAAGTCCAGCCACCGCTGGATCCATCAGCAGCTTGCAGACATCTGCATGACCTTCCTTTGCAGCCGCCCCCAAGGCCCTGCTGTCGATAGAGTTCGCCCTGGCCCTGAACTCAATTCAAGCCACCTCTGGATCCATGAGCAGCTTGCAGACATCTGCGTGACCTTCCTTTGCAGCCTCATGCAAGGCCAAGCTGTAGCTATAGTTCGCCAGGGCCCTGAACTCAAGTCCAGCCACCGCTGGATCCATGAGCAGCTTGCAGACATCTGCGTGACCTTCCTTGGCAGCCACATGGAGAAGCTTGTTTTCATTTTGGTTCGCCCTCAATTGTAGGGCCCCCTTCACCTGTACAAGAGGATTGGACACCAAGCATACTGCTAGAAGGTCGGTGCGCCCCCCTTTCGCCATCATCTCTCAAACTCGCTGTGGTGGTTGGATCAGTCCGGTAAGGGGCAATCCTGAAAATCTTTTGCGCAGAGTTTTACACACTAATACAATCTTGGGGTTGGAAGAGAATAGGGCAATACGATCAAGAATGTCATGGGGAAACGTTAGGAATGATCGCGTGTGCGAATGCATTTTGATGAACATGTGTGTACAATGCATGCAAGCGCACAGGATGGTATAAATAAATACTGAGTTGGGATAAACCCTATAAACCCTATAAACCCTATAAACCCTTGGTTGCACTTACCGGGCGGTAGCTGTAGCGGGTGCGGTAGCTGTAGCGGTATAGAATGGGATTACGATTTTTTAATTTTCTACTCTACTGAACTTAGAGTCTCATGAACGTCTTGTACAGGCGGTTTCAAGATGGCTTTCGAAGCCCAACACTCATACTTGATCGCTTCAACACGAAGGTAGTTTTCCGGTCTCCACACAAGCGATGATCGCACGACGCAACGAATTCACGTTGCACAAGTCGACGCCAGAAAATGAATATAAATATTACCAGGTATGAAGTGATCCGTACTGACTGAGGGAGAAGGGATCACAGGAGCCAGAACTTCTTCAAGTTTTGTAACCGATCTTGCCAATACAGATATTGTCTTCAGGAGATTGATTGATACAAAACATTCAAGGACTGTAAAGACACAGAAGTTAGTTACATCTTCAAAGTAGCCTGAAAAGTCAAAGTGCTGGCTCACATCGTGCGCATCAATAATCGTTTTCAAAGTGTTCCTGCCTCATAATCAAATATTAATGCTACATCTGGAATTATTGGGCACACGCAGAGATATTTTCGCTGGAGCAAACTGAACACATTTCTGAAAAGTTTGAGGAGAGTGGATAAATACTTGCTCTACGGTGGCAAGAAACGTGTCTTGCCTAACACAAGACCTAGCTGCTGTCAAGATTCACAATGGCCCTGTACTCAGGGCCAGCCGCATCTGGATCCATGAGCAGCTTGCAGACATCGGCGTGACCGGCCTTCGCAGCCTCACACAAGGCCCAGCTGTATCTAGAGTTCGCCCGGGCCCTGAACTCAAGTCCAGCCACAGGTGGATCCATCAGCAGCTGGCTGACATATGCGTGACCTTCCTTGGCAGCCGCCAACAAGGCCCTGCTGTCGCCAGAGTTCGCCGGGGCCCTGAACTCAAGTCCAGCAACCACTGGATCCATCAGCAGCTTGCAGACATCTGCGTGATCTGCATTGGCAGCCACCAACAATGCTCTGCTGTCGCTAGAGTTCGCCAGGGCCCTGAACTCAAGTCCAGCCACCTCTGGATCCATCAGCAGGCTGCAGACATTTGCGTGACCTTCCTTGGCAGCTGCCCACAATGCCCAGCTGTCGCTAGAGTTTGCCAGGGCCCTATACTCAAGTCCAGCCACCGCTGGATCCATCAGCAGCTTGCAGACATCTGCGTGGCCTTCTTTGGCAGCCGCCCACAATACCCAGCTGTCGCTAGAGTTCGCCCGGGCCCTATACTCAAATCCAGCCACCTCTGGATCCATCAGCAGCTTGCAGACATCTGCGTGACCTTCCTTTGCAGCCGCCCACAATGCCCTGCTGTCGCTAAAGTTCGCCAGGGTCCAGTACGAAAGTCCATCCACCGCTGGATCCATGAGCATCTTGCAGACATCTGCGTGACCTGCCTTGGAAGACGCCCCTCTGCCGCTAGAGTTCGCCCTGGCCCTGAACTCAAGTCCAGCCACCTCTGGATCCATCAGCAGCTTGCAGACATCTGCGTGGCCTTCTTTGGCAGCCGCCCACAATACCCAGCTGTCGCTAGAGTTCGCCCGGGCCCTGAACTCAAATCCAGCCACATCTGGATCCATCAGCAGCTTGCAGACATCTGCGTGGCCTTGTTTGGCAGCTGCCCACAATACCCAGCTGTTGCTAGAGTTCGCCCGGGCCCTGAACTCAAGTCCAGCCACATCTGGATCCATCAGCAGCTTGCAGACATCTGCGTGGCCTTCTTTGGCAGACGCCCACAATACCCAGCTGTCGCTAGAGTTCGCCCGGGCCCTATACTCAAATCCAGCCACCTCTGGATCCATCAGCAGCTTGCAGACATCTGCGTGACCTTCCTTTGCAGCCGCCCACAATGCCCTGCTGTCGCTAAAGTTCGCCAGGGTCCAGTACGAAAGTCCATCCACCGCTGGATCCATGAGCATCTTGCAGACATCTGCGTGACCTGCCTTGGAAGACGCCCCTCTGCCGCTAGAGTTCGCCCTGGCCCTGAACTCAAGTCCAGCCACCGCTGGATCCATCAGCAGCTTGCAGACATCTGCGTGGCCTTCTTTGGCAGCCGCCCACAATACCCAGCTGTCGCTAGAGTTCGCCCGGGCCCTGAACTCAAGTCCAGCCACATCTGGATCCATCAGCAGCTTGCAGACATCTGCGTGACCTGCCTTGGCAGCCGCCCACAAGGGCTTGCAGTTGATATTGTTCGCCCGGGCCCTATACTCAAGTCCAGCCACATCTGGATCCATCAGCATCTTGCAGACATCTGCGTGACCTTCCTTGGCAGCCTCCCACAATGCCCAGCTGTGTCTAGAGTTCGCCAGGGCCCTGAACTCAAGTCCAGCCACCTCTGGATCCATCAGCAGCTTGCAGACATCGGCGTGACCTTCTTTGGCAGCCGCCCACAAGGCCCTGCTGTCGCCAGAGTTCGCCAGGGCCCTGAACTCGGTTCCAGCCACCTCTGGATCCAACAGCAGCTTGCAGACATCGGCGTGACCGGCCGTCGCAGCCACATAGAGAAGCTTGTATTCATTTTGGTTCGCCCTCAATTGTAGGGCCCCCTTAACCTGTACAAGAGGATTGGACACCAAGCATACTGCTAGAAGGTCGGCGCGCCCCCCTTTCGACATCATCTCTCCAACTCGCTGTGGTGGTTGGATCAGTCGGGTAAGGGGCCATCCAGAAAATCTGTTGTGCAGAGTTTTACACACTAATACAATCTTGGGGTTGGAAGAGAATAGGGCAATACGATCAAGAATGTCATGGGGAAACGTTAGGAATGATCGCGTGTGCGACTGCATGTTCGATGAACATGTGTGTACATGCATGCAAGCGCACAGGATGGTGTAAATAAATACTGAGTTGGGATAAACCCTATAAACCCTATAAACCCTTGGTTGCACTTGCCTGACGGTAGCTGTAGCGGTACCGGTATCTGCAAGCGGTACAGAATGGGATTACGGCGGATTTTTTGTACTGAATTTAGAGCCTCATGAACGACTTGTACAGGCGATTTCAAGATGGCTTTCGAAGCCCAACACTCATCTTCGATCGCTTCAACACGAAAATAGTTTTCCACACAAGCGATGATCGCACGACCCTCCGTCATATCCGATATTACCAGGCATGAAACGATCCGTACAGACTGAGGGAGAAGGGATCACAGGAGCAAGAACGTCTCCTACACTAGATTTAGCTCTCCGCGGAATTGCGATTCCGACCAGACCGGGCTCCGAAACCAGTCAAAATCCCTCCGGGAGGAAGGAACAAATGTACTGGTGCAAATTGTCTTTCTTACATTAAGGAATTCAAGTTTCATCAAGTTTTGTAACCGATCTTGTCAATACAACAGATATTGTCTTCAGGAGATTGACACAAAACATTCAAGGACTGTAAAGACGTAGAAGTTACATCTTCAAAGTAACCTGAAAAGTCAAAGTGCTGGCTCACATCGTGCGCATCAATAATCATTTTCAAAGTGTTCCTGCCTCATAATCAAATATTTATGCTACATCTGGAATTATTGGGTACACGCAGCGATATTTTCGCTTGAGCAAACTGAACACATTGCTGAAAAGTTTTAGTAGAGTGGATAAATACTTGCTCTACGGTGGCAAGACCAAGCTGCTGTCAAGATTCACAATGGCCCTGTACTCGGGGCCAGCCGCCTCTGGATCCATCAAAAGCGAGCAGACATCGGCGTGACCGGCCTTTGCAGCCTCACACAAAGCCCAGCTGTCGCTAGCGTTCGCCCGGGCCCTATACACAAGTCCAGCCACCGCTGGATCCATCAGCAGCTTGCAGACATCTGCGTGACCTGCCTTGGCAGCTGCCCCCAAGGCTCTGCTGTTGCTAGAGTTCGCCCTGGCCCTGTACTTGAGTCCAGCCACCTCTGGATCCATCAGCAGCTTGCAGACATCTGCGTGACCTTCATTTGCAGCCTCACACAAGGCCCTGCTGTCGCTATAGTTCGCCAGGGCCCTGTACTCGGGGCCAGCCGCCTCTGGATCCATCAAAAGCAAGCAGACATCGGCGTGACCTTCCTTGGCAGCCGCCCACAAGGCCCGGCTGTCGCTAGAGTTCGCCCGGGCCCTATACTCAAGTCCAGCCACCTCTGGATCCATGAGCAGCTTGCAGACATCTGCGTGACCTTCCTTTGCAGCCGCCCACAAGGCTCTGCTGTCTCTAGAATTCGCCAGGGCCCTGAAATCAAGTCCAGCCACCGCCGGATCCATCAGCAGCATGCAGACATCGGCGTGACCGGCCTTGGCAGACGCCCACAAGGCCATGCTGTTGATATTGTTGGCCCTGCCCCTGTACTCAAGTCCAGCCACCCTTGGATCCATCAGCAGCTTGCAGACATCTGCGTGACCTTCCTTTGCAGCCGCCCACAAGGCCCTGCTGTCGTTAGAGTTCGCCAGGGCCCTGAACTCAAGTCCAGCCACCGCTGGATCCATGAGCAGCTTGCAGACATCTGCGTGACCTTCTTTGGCAGCCGACCCCAAGGCCCTGCTGTCGCTAGAGTTCGCCAGGGCCCTATACTCAAGTCCAGCCACCTCTGGATCCATCAGCAGCATGCAGACATCTGCGTGACCTTCTTTGGCAGCCGCCCACAAGACCCAGCTGTCGTTAGAGTTCGCCAGGGCCCTGAACTCAAGTCCAGCCACCGATGGATCCATGAGCAGCTTGCAGACATCTGCGTGACCTTCTTTGGCAGCCGACCCCAAGGCCCTGCTGTCGCTAGAGTTCGCCAGGGCCCTATACTCAAGTCCAGCCACTTCTGGATCCATCAGCAGCTTGCAGACATCTGCGTGACCTTCTTTGGCAGCCGCCCACAAGACCCAGCTGTCGCTAGTGTTCGCCCGGGCCCTATACTCAAGTCCAGCCTACTCTGGATCCATGAGCAGCTTGCAGACATCTGCGTGACCTTCCTTTGCAGCCGCCCCCAAGGCCCTGCTGTCGTTAGAGTTCGCCCTGGCCCTGAACTCAAGTCCAGCCACCTCTAGATCCATCAGCAGCTTGCAGACATCTGCCTTACCTTCTTTGGGAGTCGCCCCCAAGGCCCTGCTGTCGCTATAGTTCGCCAGGGCCCTATACTCAAGTCCAGCCACCGCTGGATCCATGAGCAGTTTGCATACATCTGCGTGACCTTCTTTTGCAGCCTCACACAATGCCCTGCTGTCTCTAGAGTTCGCCAGGGCCCTGAACTCAATTCCAGCTAACTCTGGATCCATCAAAAGCAAGCAGACATCTGCGTGACCTGCCTTGGCAGCCGCCCACAAGGCCCGGCTGTCGCTAGTGTTCGCCCGGACCCTATACACAAGTCCAGCCACCGCTGGATCCATCAGCAGCTTGCAGACATCTGCGTGACCTGCCTTGGCAGCCAGCCACAATGCCCAGCTGTAGCTAGAGTTCGCCAGGGCATTGAACTCAAGTCCAGCCACCTCTGGATCCATCAGCAGCTTGCAGACATCTGAGTGACCTGCCTTGGCCGCCGCCCACAAGGCCCTGCTGTCGCTAGAGTTTGCCCGGGCCCTATACTCAAGTCCAGCCACCTCTGTATCCATCAGCAGCTTGCAGACATCTGCGTGACCTTCCTTGGCAGCCGCCCACAAGGCCCTATTGTCGCTAGAGTTCGCCCGGGCCCTGAACTCAAGTCCAGCCACCGCTGGATCCATCACCAGCTTGCAGACATCTGCGTGACCTTCCTTTGCAGCCTCACGCAAGGCCCAGCTGTCGCTAGAGTTCGCCAGGGCCCTGAACTCAATTCCAGCCACCGCTGGATCCATCAGCAGCTTGCAAACATCTGAGTGACCTGCCTTGGCAGCCAGCCACAATGCCCAGCTGTCGATAGAGTTCGCCCTGGCCCTGAACTGAACTCCAGCCACCTCTGGATCCATCAGCAGCTTGCAGACATCTGCGTGACCTTCCTTGGTAGCCACCCACAATGCCCAGCTGTCGCTAGAGTTCGCCCGGGCCCTATACTCAAGTCCAGCCACCGCTGGATCCATCAGCAGCTTGCAGACATCTGCGTGACCTTCCTTTGCAGCCGCCCCCAAGGCCCGGCTGTAGCTAGAGTTCGCCCGGGCCCTGAACTCAAGTCCAGCCACCTCTGGATCCATCAGCAGCTTGCATACATCTGAGTGACCTTCCTTTGCAGCCACCCCCAAGGCCCTGCTGTCGCTAGAGTTCGCCAGGGCTCTGAACTCAAGTCCAGCCACCTCTGGATCCATGAGCAGCTTGCAGACATCTGCGTGGCCTTCCTTGGCAGCCACATAGAGAAGCTTGTTTTCATTTTGGTTCGCCCTCAATTGTAGGGCCCCCTTAACCTGTACAAGAGGATTGGACACCAAGCATACTGCTAGAAGGTCGGCGCGCCCCCCTTTCGCCATCATCTCTCCAACTCGCTGTGGTGGTTGGATCAGTCCGGTAAGGGGCCATCCAGAAAATCTGTTGTGCAGAGTTTTACACACTAATACAATCTTGGGGTTGGAAAAGAATAGGGCAATACGATCAAGAATGTCATGGGGAAACGTTAGGAATGGAAACGATGATCGCGTGTGCGACTGCATGTTCGATGAACATTTGTGTACATGCATGCAAGCGCACAGGATGGTATAAATAAAATCAGACTAGAAGCGTTGACAATTTTATGCACAGGATGGTATAAATAAATAATGAGTTGGGTTAAACTCTATAAACCCTATAAACCCTATAAACCCTGGGTTGCACTTGCCGGGCATGCAAGCGGCACTTGCCTGGCGGTATCTGCATGCGGTATAGAATGGGTGTTCCTACCTCCCGGCGATTTTTTTGAATTTTCAAAGCAGAAGTTAGAGCCGTACGAACGACTCACTCGCCAATCAGAGATTTAGCTCTCCGCGGAATTGCGATTCCGACCAGACCAGGCTCCGAAACCAGTCAAAATCCCTCCAGGAGGCAGGAACAAATGTACTGGTGCAAATTGTCTTTCTTTCTTACATTAAGGAATTCAAGTTTCATCAAGTTTTGTAACCGATATTGTCAATACAACAGATATTGTCTTCAGGAGATTGACACAAAACATTCAAGGACTGTAAAGACACAGAAGTTACATCTTCAAAGTAGCCTGAAAAGTCAAATAGCTGGCTCACATCGTGAGCATCAATAATCATTTTCAAAGTGTTCCTGCCTCATAATCAAATATTTCTGCTACATCTGGAATTATTGGGCACACGCAGCGATATTTTCGCTGGAGCAAACTGAACACATTTCTGAAAAGTTTGAAGAGAGTGGATAAATACTTGCTCTAAGGTGGCAAGACCCAGCTGCTGTCAAGATTCACAATGGCCCTGTACTCGGGGCCAGCCGCCTCTGGATCCATCAAAAGCGAGCAGACATCGGCGTGACCGGCCTTTGCAGCCGCCCCCAATGCCCTGCTGGTGATATGGTTCGCCCTGGCCCTGTACTCAATTCCAGCCACCTCTGGATCCATCAGCAGCTTGCAGACATCTGCGTGACCTTCCTTTGCAGCCTCACGCAAGGCCCAGCTGTCGCTAGAGCTCGCCCGGGCCCTGAACTCAAGTCCAGCCACTGCTGGATCCCATGAGCAGCTTGCAGACATCTGCGTGACCTTCCTTTGCAGCCGCCCCCAATGCCCGGCTGTCGTTAGAGTTCGCCCTGGCCCTGAACTCAATTCCAGCCACCTCTGGATCCATCAGCAGCTTGCAGACATCTGCGTGACCTTCCTTGGCAGCCGCCCACAATGCCAAGCTGTGCGTAGAGTTCGCCCGGGCCCTGAACTCAAGTCCAGCCACCGCTGGATCCATCAGCAGCTTGCAGACATCTGCATGACCTTTATCAGCTAGAAAGCACTTCGAAGAGTGGAGAGAGATGTATGCAGCGGAGACAGACGCGCCAATCTATACACGGAGACAAGAATAGCGTTACAAGGACAGGCGGACGCCAAAGAACACCAGCGGTGGGAGAGGCGGATGCCTGTAACCTGACTAGACCCTAAGTCAGGAAACTTAAGCCAGGCACCGGCTATACAGAGTGTGTCAGTGAGAGACCGATGACGCAGTCAACAGGAAGCTGTCACCGTGTCATGAAGGATGACACAGTCTACGGGAAGCTGACACAGTACAGACAGAAACACTGTCTGGGCCGATAGTTCTAAGGAAGTACATAAGTAGTCACCAAGTCATAAAACGCGTGAGAGCACCGCAATTCATGCTGACACTCCACCTATGACACAGGTGACATACAATACTACCTCTCCACCTATGGCACTGGGGACATAGAACTATATGTAACATATATAAAAAAAAAAATCAAAGAACTCCGAAAAAATCGAGAGAACTTCAAATGGAACCCAAAGGGTTATAGGAAGGAATAAAACAAGGCAAAAAATTCGAAAACAATTTGCCAAGCTAGAAAGAGAGGAAAAACTAATATCAAAAATGGGTAACAACGGTATAGAAAACCTGATCCGGGAATAGGAACCTAATGCCAAACTTTGATAACGAAAAGAAACTAATATGACCAAATGCAAGGATGACCCTAAGAAGAAGCGGTCATACCTAACATGCGGACAAACCTCCAGAACACAGCAGGATCAAGGGGCTTGGTGAAGGGGTCAGCACAGTTATCCACGGTGTGAACATAGGCAACATCCAGTGAACCATCCTCCACCAGCTCCTTGATGTAGTGATGAATAACATCAATGTGCTTGCTGCGAGGCAGGAGCTGCCAGTCTTTGGCCCAACTTAGAGACCCTAAGTTGTCACCCTGAATGGTAACCAAAGCACAAGGCAGACCCAGATCCACCCTCAATTTCTTCAACCATTGTACCTCCCTGGCAGCCTGGGACAGGGCCTGATACTCAGCCTCACTAGAGCTAATGGCAACAGTAGGCTGCCTCTTGCTCATCCAGTTCACTATGCACCCCCCAGCTAGCACAGCAAAGCCAGTCTGAGACCGCCTGTCAGACCCATCATCAGCAAAGGATGAGTCACTAAAGACAGTAAAAGAGAACTCAGGGTTGTGGGTGTAAGTGAGACCCAGGTGGGAATGTGTTCTCAAATACAAGAGCAACCGCTTGGCAGCCCCCCAGAGAGGGACGGTAGGGTGAGCAGAAAACCTGGACAGGTAGCTCACAGCAAAAGAAATATCAGGCCTGGTGCAAGTAGCCAGGTATAGCAAAGCACCCACAAGAGAGAGGTACTGGCTATTAGACGGCAGGGGTTCTCCGGGGGCGTCAGAAACGGTGGACTTGGCCATGGGGGCAGCAAACCTGGGTGGGGCAGCATCAGTAAGACCAAACTGCTCCACCAGATCAACAATGTAGGTGTGCTGAGAGATGTTGATCTGAACACACCTGCCTTCAGAATCAAGTGTAACATGCATGTCCAAAGAGAGGAACTGAACCGGAACACCCATCTCTTTGACCTCCCAGCCAGCCTTTTCCATAGCCTGGATAAGCAACACATACCTATCCAGCTCACTAAAAGCACAGATAAAATCATCAACATAGGTCAGAACATAGCTCCACCCACCATCAGAATCCTTCCTAAAATACAGAGCAGGTTCAGCCTTGCACATAGTGAAGCCGTGTGCAACCAGAACCCGCTTGACATCCCTACTCCAAGCCCTGGGTGCCTGCTTCAATCCATAAAGAGACTTGAGCAGCTTGCACACAAGGGGAACACCGTTGGGACCAAGGTGCTGAAAGCCCTCAGGCTGGCGGCAGTACAGGTCCAGACCAGGTTCCAGCTTAGCGTTCAGAAACGCAGTTTTGATGTCCAGCTGCCGAACAAACATCTTTCTATGAGTGATGGCAGCCAGGAGCACCCGAAGACCTGCTTTAGAGGAGACAGGGGCATATACGTCATGAAAATCCAGCCCAGGACGTTGCAGAAAGCCACGTACCACAAAACGTGCCTTGAAGCGTATAGAACCATCAACCCCAATCTTCTTCACAAATAACCACCTGCCTGACAGGATCTTTTGCTTACGAGGCTGTGGAGTGAGTACCCAAGTACCATGGGCATGTAGGGAAGCCATCTCATCCTTCATAGCAAGAAGCCATTGATCCCTGTCAGGGTTGGTAGGGAGCATGGCAGCTTTATAGGTTAGTTCAGTGGAGGGGGCAACAGATGCTCCCACGTACAAGCAGTTTACTTGTACATGAGCAGCGGGGATATCAGCAGTATCAGCAGTAACCGGTAGTAGAGCCCCCAGTGCAGAACTACTGCCTGGTTGAACAGGGCCGGCCTTATTTGCCTCTAATTCAACGAAGCCTGGGTCGACCGGAACACCCCAGCCATACGCAGTATCGGAGCCTGGCCAATGATCAAGATCATCACTTGCACTATCGGCAAAGGCTACATCATCACCCGGGCTCCCGATTAATCTATCAGGAACGGCAGGAGGCGAAGCGCTCACCAACCCCTTCGAGCCATCCAAGATGATTGGAGCAGGGTGACTATTAGACAATGGACCTATAAGAGGCTCCACTATGATCTGAGATTGTCGTAATCCTAGAGCTTCACCGACGGAATTTGACGCAGAGGAGGGCCTGGCGACCCCCTGAGATTCGGCTAAGATTTTATCCGTAGGAACTGCAGAACCTCGCCCGCCCAGTGCATTCTCACGCAATACAGTACCAGCAGCCCCTGACCTGGGACGCAGAATCATCCTATGGCCAGGACAGTGGTCAACAAGTGGGGAAAGCAAAGGATCTAGGGAATGGACCGCAGCCTCAGGCATGTGTCCGTTGATAGCGGCAGGGATGCTAGAAACATACGGCGACCCGTCATAGGGAGGAAGCCCAGGAATACAGTTATAGCTAAACTGTTCATAGAAGAGTACATCACGACTCTCTACTACCTGGCGCAACTTAGGAACCCAAATAAAATAACCCTTACTCACCAGAGAATACCCAACCAGTCTACCTGATAACGCCCTTTCGTCCAGCTTGTTACGTTTCTTCCCATTGACTAACGTGACATAGCAGGGGCATCCAAACACACGTAACAACGACACATCAGGCATCACCCCATAAAACAACTCATAAGGTGTCTTGCGTCCCTGATTGGGCAGTCGGTTACGAAGGTAACAAGCAGCTAGGAAGGCATAAGGCCAGAAAGACTTAGCTAGCTTTGATTCCAGGTGGATACTCCTAGCTATAGACTGCAAGACCCCATTATACCTTTCCACAGTTGCGTTCTGCTGGGCAGTGTACACCAACGATAACTCATGTACTGCCCCAACCGATATCAGCCAATCCTCGAACCATTTAACTATAAACTCCTTGGCCCTGTCAGATCTCAGACACTTAAAGGCAAACCCCTGCAGCTGATTTGACCATCTGAGGATGATCGTTTGGACTGCTAAGGGAGCTTCATCCCTGGTCCTCAAGCACAATACTTCAGCAAAGCCAGAGAATTGGTCTATGAGGCACAGGATGTAAAACTCCCCACGCAGACCCCTAATATGAACTGGTCCCATTATATCCAAGTGAAGTCGTTGGAGAGGTGCACGGATCTCAGTTTTGCTTTCTTTAGGAAAAGGGAGACGTTTGCCCTTAGCCTTGTGACAAGCATCACATGGGATCTTACCCAACTTTTGCACTTGACCCAGACTGAGGGGTAAGTTCTTAACCATACCACTCTTGACAAGTTTGTGTAAGGCACTATAGCCGGGATGACCCAACCGCCTATGCCACAACCATGCAGGAGTGGTAGGGAGAACAACTCCACCGTCCTCATCAACATCAAGTGCAAACGCTGGATAATTGTCAGCAACTCTTAAACAACGACTGGAGGTGTGACAAGGCTACATGCCAACTTGTAACACCATCACTGAGGCAGGGAAGGACCAAGAACAGAAGAGCCCTGAGTGGCAGTGCAACTAAGACTATCAAAAGAAACCTGGCATGGAGAGAATAAGCACAGCATTTACTGACAGGAGATTCACCGGACAGTGAGGGATATAAAGAAATTGGTTAGAGTGATTGATGTTGGTAACCAATCACTACTAACACAATGGATCCCTTACCCTCTGACCGTTGAATCACCCCGTCACCAAATCGAACCGTAGGCCCAACAGCAGAAGATTCAAACACAGTGACAAAGACTTATCACCCTGATTGACATTCCGGCTCCAGAGTCCACTGCCAGACCCCTCAGAAAGACTAGGCTACACACGTTAGAGAACTTCGTAGTGCAAGAGAATAGGACAAGAGCGTACCTCTAGTTCTTGGACATGGCGTCCCCATCAATCTGAGCCTGCAAGGAGGACAACTGCTTGCGAGTCAGCGAACCGAAGGCCAAGGCAACGGGCACGGTTCAATGCCCGGTGCACCAGCCTTGGCCTTTCGCAGGTGCGGATGTTTCGTCCAGCAACGGTCCTCCGAGTGGCTCGTTTTGGAAAGACAGGGGCCCCAATTGCAATCCAAGCGCCTCTTGGTAGTCCTGAAACCCTGAGGACCAGTGCCCTGCCACGCTGAAAGCAGCATTGGCAGGGACTGGGGAGATCGCGGGACCAACCAGGATGCCTCGGATCAACTTAGGGAGAGACACGTTCAAGAAATCTAATGATCTATATGCTGCCAGACAGGTCCAGTAATCAACACTGGTTCTGATGCATTGCGAGACCAAACTGTAGCCGCAGAGAGTCGAAGCGGGGGTGTCATGATGCCATTAATAATAGTATGCATGGCAGGGCGCTGAGGCTGTGGGTATCCCGCACTGCGGAGGTCAGTGCACAAGCCCCGGACCCTGCGAAAGAACACATCCACAGGTTCAGAGTTGTCCATGGTTGCACGCCGAAGCTCAACAAGCATGAGAGGGCACGAGCACAAGAGCATCAGAACGCTGTCTTCGGATATGCAAGAAGATATCCCGAGGAGTGGCAAAATCCTGATACACATTGACCATCGCATCCGTCATGTTCGCAGCATCATAGTGAGACACATGAACTCCTGACGTTCCAGGAAGGCGTAACCCACAGTGAAGATCTACACTGACGGCAAATTAATGCCGATGTAACAGCATCAAGAGGAGCAGGCACAGACATACTAGGCAAATAACACTAAAAGACTTGGCAGCAATGACACATCATATGCGCCCCGCCCTTGTCCACTGTTATGATCTATCCTAATGAACTAAAGAGGAACGCGCAACTCGAACAGCTCGAATCAGGCCTAACAGGAACAAAAATGAGAGGATTCACATACTGATACCGCTCGAGATCATGTTCCTACCCAGTCCAACCAAATAAACCTCCGGGAATAGTTTCAGTACCCTCATTCAAGGTCTAGAAAACACGACAATCTATGACCACCCGCTCAGATAAGGCAATCATCACTCTTAGGCGACCCTTTCTGTCTAGATTAGCCTAGTGCTGCCTCGATCCAGCCTACCGTACAAAGTGCGATCAAAGAATTTCCACATACTGCTTGCATAGCCGGCAGTCCCGCACACAAGCCTCACAGTGGTGCGTGCAACATCAACAGATGTTCCCAGATATGCCGGAAGCGGTAGACTTCATAAACGGCGTAAGGGCCATGCAGCAGTGGTCTAGATCCACCGTGGAGGTTGAGGGTGGTCCCTGCGAGGTGCAGCACAAGATCTGTGACACGCGGTCAGCAGCCTCGCGGGCCAGTAATGGTAGCACAGAGCCCGCTCTGCAGGTTTCGAGCGCTCGGCAGGTTGAGTAGAGTACCCAGACAAGAGCAACTCCGAAACAAGACGGCTTGGACCACCTAGTAGGTTCCGTGGAAGCGGCGCAAGCAGAGCGGCAGACGGAGGCTTGAAGACCGCAGGAAAGGTGCCAATTGAGCGCATAAACCGAGAGGAACAGTGAGGTGTGGAAAACACGAGTAAGCAGAAGAGGGAGGTGACTCCACCAGTCGCCACTTCTGGCACTCTGAGGTCTTCCATACATCATCAGAGTATCTTCCTCTGAGTCTAGTCCAAAAATGAGACTTGCAGTAAGCATGCCATCTTCATGGCTATGGAGAGCAAGGTCTACAGTGTCCTTAGGTAAGCGGGCATCACGGGGGGAGGCGACCTTGCATACTGATAATCTTTGTGGAAACACAGAATAGGCGCATAAGAATTCCTCGACCCAGGTCGAGACGTTGGACAAAAGAGAAGTGAAGACGGAAAAATGGAGGTAGTGGAGGGGGGGGGTGGCTTCCATGATGGCGGAAGGAGACTCATCTCCGGCAGCAGAGGCCCGCTGGCGCACAATCATCTAGCCAATCAGTGGGAACACGAATCTTTAGAGGAAGAATTCGGTCGCATCCATTACTGAGTAATGACGCTCTCCATACCGCGCGACCAGGAAATACCATTCTGTGGGGGTAAGTTTCTCGAAGCCGGCAGGAGGCCCACGCGGAAGTTGCATTGTAAAGGCAGTGGTAGAAGTAATAAGCCCGTAACCTATCAGCTAGAAAGCACTTCGAAGAGTGAAGAGAGATGTATGCAGCGGAGACAGACGCGCCAATCTATACACGGAGACAAGAATAGCGTTACAAGGACAGGCGGACGCCAAAGAACACCAGCGGTGGGAGAGGCGGATGCTTGTAACCTGACTAGACCCTAAGTCAGGAAACTTAAGCCAGGCACCGGCTATACAGAGTGTGTCAGTGAGAGACCGATGACGCAGTCAACAGGAAGCTGTCACCGTGTCATGAAGGATGACACAGTCTACTGGGAAGCTGACACAGTACAGACAGAAACACTGTCTGGGCCGATAGTTCTAAGGAAGTACATAAGTAGTCCCAAGTCATAAAAACGCGTGAGAGCACCGCAATTCATGCTGACAGAACCAATAAATAAATGAATACGTATGTCAAAATCCATGATAATTTGGTGATCACATACTACGTAGACCCTAGAAGTATGGGACCCACACGTTTTGTTTTTCCTTGTCATTCTAGTAGCCAAGCAGGCTGTTATGAGATTTTCAATGTTCGGCATCTGAGCATGCTACTAATCATACGGATTAACCATCGAATTAGATGGTCACAGTAGCACGGACGCTTAGCTCCCGTCTGTAAAGCGATTGTTTGGAGGTCAGCTTGTCTGCGCTTTCTATACACTTTCTATACTGTCAAATGTGTGGGTTCCAAAAACTGAGGATGAAATGCATATGTTTTGAGTGCCCTTTTTATAATGATATTCGCCTCCGCTACCAGAATCTGTTTACAGATATTTATAGGCATGTCCATGAGGATACCGACTTAACCGTATGGAATGTGGAATTCTGCGATTCCACATTCAGAACCTTTATGAATGGAAATGGCACTAAGTCTTTTGGAGGCAACCTAGCCGACTATCTTTCTACTTGTAGAAGAGCAAGACAGGAAGCCCTGGACTGCTTAGTGGCACCGTAATTTATTATCCCTTTTTTTCTTCTTCTTGAGACTTCTCATTTGTTAGCTTCTTACCTCCGCCACTGTAAGTGGTTGAGATCTGGGTCCTGCTCTAAGGGGTTTAATACCTACGCCACCAAAACGGTGGTTGGGAGTTTGGTTTGTTTGTCCTCGACACACCCCTGATGTAATGGGGTTTTTTTGCTTTGTGGGTGCTTTTTCTTTTTGTTTAAAGCACAGAGTCTCATACACCCTCGCGGTGTCAAGTAGACTTTAACATGTAATGTATGTAATGTAATGTAATACAGCCCTCCTGTCATGGTTGGCTTGCGTGTTGTCTTGCAAGCGGTGCAATAACCAATACTCTGCCACGAACACTCACCGGACAATCAAGCAGCACAAGGAATATTGCACGGTTGCTAAGATGGCTTTGCAGGAGTACGGAGGATGGCCTCAGCTTGATCATCCTCAATGGGGCAGATGGGGTTTCCCCCCCAAGAACACGAGGACAGCTGGGAATCCGCCACCGGGCTCACTACGTGTACTCCACCAACACTCCCTTCATTAGGATGGACTGCCCTCATTTGAAGAGGAGTGGCCTAGGAGTTAAAGGGAATGTCCCATAGATAAACAGAATGAGCAACTACTTCAAAACAAAACTAAACTGGCATAATTCAATTTTATATCACTACTAAATCCAGAGCTAGTGCCTCGGAGCTGCCCCAAAGCTGGTGCTTGTAGCTTTCTAGAGTAGCCCAGAGAATTTCAATGTTTGGCACCTAATAATTCGGACTAATCATCGAATATAATTATTGCTGTAGCACTAACTCAGGGCCCTCGTCGGAAAAGCGATTGCTAGAGGTTCTGTTCTTCAATGCTTTTTATCATTTTATTATAGCCTGTTATGGTTATGGACAAGCCCTTTTAGCCTATTTGGTGTGACCCTGGACTATAACACATAATTACTTGTGGTGGTCTGCGATAAGAAAAAATAGACACAACTTAGCATAGGAAAGCATATTAACTCCCACCACCACCTCCCACGATCGCAAACAACGGACACACACACCTCATGTTCAAGTAGGCTAGGGCTCCGACCCCCCTCCTCACCTTGGGCTGGGCATTACAGTTTACAAGTTGACTCATCATCAGTTTTATATATTTCATAAGGGCACTCAACCGCCAAAACGCCCTGCCCTCAACCACCACAACACCCAGTGGGTGGGTGCACCCAACCCAACCCACCAGAATCAAAGCCCTAGACCCTACTGCCATTCTACTTGGAGCTGAACAATTTTTCAGAGAATTGGCAAGTAGGAAAACAAGTCCTATAAGATGGAAAGTTGGTAGAGTTGGTCGGAAATGGAACTATAGGTGTCAACATAAATGGAGCTGACCGAAGCCACTTAGTTATTCTGAGGGCTCCCGACTCCAAGGAGAGGGCTCTGTAAAAAACTATCTGTGGTTTGAATATCAAAAGGGGACCTAGTTATCCTGTGGTTTGAATACATGTATCAACAGGGGGCCTTGTTGTTCTGTGGTTTGAATATCAAAAGATATGCTTGTCCAAAATGCACTCTTTATTTGTCCAGTGCATTTTGACTTGGAAAGAGACAAGGCCCTAGGAACATGAACCCTGTGATTTTATTTTCGGTTACCAGCAGCAGCTTCTAGACAGCTCCCCTGCCTGGCTATTCAGATCAAACCGAGTAACACCAACCCTCGTAACACCAGTGTCCTGTTTAAGACTCTAGGCAAGCTGGCCTGAAGGGAAAGAGCACTGAGTACCTGATTCAAGTTGGAAGGACACACCGGTCAAGGTAACACCAGTGGCGTGTTCAAAATGCTACGCAATCCTAGTTAAAAATGAAATTCCTGTTCATGACACTAGGCAATCCCTGTTTAAGTGTCTAGGCAAGCAGCCCTGAGGCGAATGAGCGTCGAGCAGCAGAGTTGAGTTGAAAGGAGACAAGGCCCTAGTAAAATGAACCCTGTGATTTTATTTTCGGCTACTAGCAGCAGCTTCTAGGCAGCTCCCCTGCCTGGCTATTCAGATCAACCCAAGTAACACCAGGGTCATGTTTAAGACTCAAGGCAAGCTGGACTGAGGCGAATGAGCGTCGAGCAGCAGAGTTGAGTTGAAAGGAGACAAGGCCCCAGTAAAATGAACCCTGTGATTTTATTTTCGGCTACCAGCAGCAGCTTCTAGGGAGCTCCCCTGCCTGGCTATTCAGACCAACCCTAGTAACACCAGTGTCCTGTTTAAGACTCTAGGCAAGCTGGCCTGAGGCGAATGAGCGTCGAGCAGCTGAGTTGAGTTGAAAGGAGACAAGGCCTTCCACAGTGCCCACCAGCAAGCGTCGAGCTGAGGTACCAAAGGCAATACCACTGATGTCCACAGCTACACGTCTCTCTCTAGCCGCTCCGTTTCCTGCGGTTTACGGGAGGGGAAATGATGTTGGTGTTGGGGATGTTGTTGGTGATAGTGCTGGTGTTGATGTTAGTTTTTGTTGTTGTTGTTGTTGTTGTTGTTGTTGTTTTTGTTTTTGTTTTTGTTTTTGTAGTTGTTGTTGTTGTTGTTGTTGTTGTTGTTGTTGTTGTTGTTGTTGTTGTTGTGATTTATATTAAATTATCATCCCACCATGCGTATTTTTCTTTTTCTTTTTTTCTTTTTTACTGCTGCGATTGCTGCTGTGCTCTGGTTTCTGTTTTTGTTTTGTTTTGGCTGTCGCCTTCCGGCACCCCAGCACTCTCACCCACCTGTGGAGATAGGGTGAAACAGCAGTGTCGTACAGCAAAGTACAGTACAGTACAGTACAGTACAGTACAGTACAGTACAGTACAGTACAGTACAATACGGTGCGCTATCCACCTGTGGTGATAGGGTGAAATAGAAGTGCAGTACAGTACAGTAGTGCTGTGCTGTGCAGTACAGTACAGTACAGTACAGTACAGTACAGTACAGTACAGTGCAGCACAGTGCGCAACTCACCTGTGGAGATAGGGTGAAATAGCAGCGGCTGGCGACCCACCCTCATGCGCGTTTAGTCGTTGTTGTTGTTGTTGTTGTTGTTATTGTTGTGGTTGTGGTTTTGCTGCTGCAGTTGCTGCTGTGCTCTTGTTTATGTTTTGTTTTACTGTCATCGTCCAGCGCCCCAAGCTGTGAGGAGATAGGGTGAAAAAGCAGTGCAGTACAGTACAGTTCAGTAGTGCTGTGCAGTACAGTACAGTACAGTACAGTGCAGTACAGTGCAGTGCAGCACGGTGCGCAACTCACCTGTGGAGATAGGGTGAAAAAGCAGTGCAGTGCAGTACAGTACAGTACAGTGCAGTGCAGCACGGTGCGCAACTTACTTGTGGAGATAGGGTGAAAAAGCAGTGCAGTACAGTACAGTACAATACAGTACAGTACAGTACAGTACAGTGCAGCACGGTGCTCAACTCACCTGTGGAGATAGGGTGAAAAAGCAGTGCATTACATTACATTACATAACATTGCAGTACAGTATAGTACAGTACAGTGCAGTGCAGCACAGTGCGCAACTCACCTGTGGAGATAGGGTGAAACAGCAGCGGAAAGCGACCCACCCTCATGCGCGGTGACACGAGTTGTTGGATTGACAGACCTGCACGAAAGGGAGCGTTGCGTGAGGGGGGGATGAATCCCATCGCCTGGTCCTCGTCGGCCAGGGTGGGCGCAGCCCCCCCGTTGCGGGTGGGGGGGATGAATCCCATTGCCTGGTCCTCGTCGGCCAGGGTGGGCGCAGCCCACCAGTTGCGGGTGGGGGGTTCGGATCCCATGTCCTGGTCTTCATCTGCCAGGTTGGGCGGAGCCCGCCCTGCGGGCGCAGCCCCCCCGCCACTCAAGCTAGATGTCAGAGTTCTGCTCTGCGCATCCGCTGCGGCTACGATGGCACTGCGGACGTCTAGTCTTTGCATTGACGACCACCTGAGGGTGGTGGTGGTGTGTATGTATGTATGTGTGTGTGTGTGTGTGTGTGTGTGTGTGGGGGGGGGGGGGGGGGGGGGGCATCTGCTGCGGCGATGACGGCACTACGGATGTATAGCCTTTTCATTGACGACCACCTGAGGGTGGGTGGTGGTGTGTATGTGTGTGTGTGTGTGTGTGTGTGTGTGTGTGTGTGTGTGTGTGGGGGGGGGGGGGGGGGGGGGGGGCATCTGCTGCGGCGATGACGGCACTACGGATGTCTAGCCTTTTTATTGACGACCACCTAGGGTGGTGGTGGTGTGTTTGTGTGTGTGTATGTATGCAGGGGGTCCGCGCATCTGCTGCAGCGTTGAACAGCACTGCGGTCGTCTAGTCTTTGCACTGAGGACCACCTGGGGGTGGTGGTGTTTTGGTGGTGGGGTGTGTGTGTGTGGGGGGGGGGGGTGGGGGGGGAGGGGTCCGCGCATCTGCTGTGGCGATGGCAGCACTGCGCACGTCAAGTCTTTGCATTTAGGACCACGTGGGGGTGTGGAGTGTGTGTGTGTGGTGGTGGTGGTGGTGTGCGTGTGGTGTGCACATCTGCTGCGGCGTTGACAGCACTGCGGACGTCTAGTCTTTGCATTGAGGACCACCTGGTGTGTGTGTGTGTGTGGGGGGGGGGGGGGGGGGGGGGGGGGGGGGGGGGGGGGGGGGGGGGAGGGGGGGGTAGAGAGGGGGGTGCGTTCGTTGGAGGGGAGTGGTGGCGTTGAAGGTGGTGTAATATGTATGTATGTATGTAGGTATGTATGTATGTCTTGTGTGTGTTGTGGTGTGTGGGGGGGGGGGGGGGGGTAT
>JACBWV010000536.1:45000-52220 GCA_013435795.1 Chlamydomonas sp. ICE-L
CACCACCCACCCACCCACCACCACCATCCACCCACCCACCACCCACCCACTTCCCACCCACCCAGCCACCACCACCATCCACCCAGCCACCATCCACCACCACCACCCATTCACCACCACCACCCACCCACCACCACTCGGCACTTGTGTACCGTCTTGCACGAACGCAGTCCCACACGAACAACCCTTCCGTCTTAAAAACCGAGCCAAGCAGCACCCAACACCGCCCCCTCAACCACCACCACCCACCCAACCACAAATCCGCAACCACGCACTTTTGTGTAAATCTTGCAAAGAGCGCCAGTCACACAAGACAAAATACGTCTTGAAAAGCGAAGCCAAGCAGCAAGTCCCTGAGACGAAGGAGCAGCACATGCAGCATCTTTGCTCAGAAAATGAGTGGCAGGTCAATAGTACGCTTATCCTACGGTGTGTCGTGAGGGGGGGGGGGGGGAATTTTGTAGTGAATAAGGTGCTTGTGTGGTGGTCTGAGTGGTTGTGTGTGTGTGTGTTTGTGTGTTGTGTGTTTGTGTGTGTGTGTGTGTTTGTTGTGTTGGGACTATGTGTGAATACATTGGGTGTATGTGCGTGCGGGGGGGGGGGGGGGGGGGGGGTAGAGGTGGGTGGTAGAGGTGAGTACGTAATATATAGTTGTCGTGTTGTGTGTGTTGTGTGGTGTTGTGTGTGTGTGGTGGGGTGTGGTGGTGTGTGTGTGTGTGGGGGGGGGAGAGCTGAGTACATTTGATGGTGTTTGTGCCGTTTATGTGGATTGATTCAAGAATCCAAGTTTGGAGAGAAGGGATCAAGCACATCCACGCATCTCCTGCTGAGAAGATGAGGTAAAATCGTTTGCGTAGCCTACATGTGTGTGTGTGTGTGTGGTGGGGGGTGGGGGGTGGGGTTGGGGGGGGGGGGGGGTAGAGGTGACAGTACGTAGATAGATGTAGAGATGTGTGTGTGTGGTGTGTTGTGTGGGTGTTGTGTGTGTGTGGGGGGGTGGGTGTGTTTTGGTAGGGAGCAGGTGGCGTACTTCGAAGTAGGTGTGTGTTGTGTGGTGCGTGTGTTGTGTGTGGGGGGGGGGGGGGGGAGGGGCGCGGTAAAGTCGAAAAACGTAGGATTGTTAGATGTTGTCGTGTGTGCGTGTATGTGGATTGAGTCCAAGAATCAAGTCCTCCTTTAGAGATGTAAGAACGGAAGCAGCAATGCCCAGCATCTCCTGGCCTGAGAAAGGATGCTGTAAACGTGCGTAGCCTACATGTGTTCGCGTGTGTGTGTGGTGTCGTTGGGTGGTATGTGCGTGTGTGTGCGTGTGTGTGTGCATGTGTGTGTGTGTGTGTGTGTGTTGTGTGTGTGCGTGCGTGTGTGTGTGTCCTTCCCACGCATCCCCACCCCACCCACCAACACACAAACAACAAACCACACCCCATCCCAACCTGTCTCTTATTTCCTGGTATATGGTAGCAGTGGTGGAGTCCCCCACACAGCACAGCATCTGTCCACACGGGGACAGGGAAGAGTAGTTGATTGGAAGCTGTCAAAACAGTGGTGCAGAGATAGTGTTGATTGGAAGCTGTCAAAACACGGGGACAGGGAAGAGTAGTTGATTGGAAGCTGTCAAAACACGGTGACAGGGAAGAGTAGTTGATTGGAAGCTGTCAAAACACGGGGACAGGGAAGAGTAGTTGATTGGAAGCTGTCAAAACACGGGGACAGGGAAGAGTAGTTGATTGGAAGCTGTCAAAACACGGGGACAGGGAAGAGTAGTTGATTGAAGCTGTCAAAACACGGTGACAGGGAAGAGTAGTTGATTGGAAGCTGTCAAACTACGGGTGGACAGGGAAGAGTAGTTGATTGGAAGCTGTCAAAACACGGGGACAGGGAAGAGTAGTTGATGGAAGCTCTTTCACAAACACTGGGACAGGGAAGCCCAGAGTTGATGGAAGCTGCAAAAACACGGGGCAGGGATCGAAGTTCGTTAATTGGAAGCTGTCAAAACACGGGGACAGGGAAGAGTAGTTGATTGGAAGCTGTCAAAACACGGGGACAGGGAAGAGTAGTTGATTGGAAGCTATCATATCTTGTTTTGACACGGGGACAGGGAAGAGTAGTTGATTGGAACCTGTCAAAACAAGATATGATGTAGATGGTGTTGGTGATGGTGGTTGGGCCAAGGAGGGAGCTTGCAGCTGGAGCTTCCACCAGATAAGGTGAGTGCATTGTAATGGTGATGATGGTGATGGTGGTGGTGCTGGTATACAGGGGTCAAGCTTTGATATAAGGGCTTATGCAGGGTTGAGGCTTTCTTATCTAGGGAACGGCAACTCATATTAGTGTATGAAAACTAATATTATGATTTGAAATACATTCAAAATTCTGGTGAGACAGCTTGTCAGCCTAATATTATCTACATGGCATGTACAACTAAGGAAATCATGTTTGGCCAAAATATAAGCATCGTAAATTGCGGTACAAAGCAGGGTACTACATTTTGTCAAATTGGTCAGCGCTTAAAGCGCACAAACGTCAAATTAGTCAGCGCTTTGTAGTGCAAAAAGCGCAAAAACCGCGAGCTGCGCCCACCACGAGGGTTTTTAAAAAATAAACTGCACGCAACGCGCAACGGGGCTCAGAGAAAGCGTTTGTTTAGCGGCTTCGCGCTGCCGCGCCGCTGTGTAGTACCCTGGTACGAAGTATGAAAAGACCAACTCGGAAAAAGTACCAGTGCGTCTAAAAAACAAAGTTGCGTCTTAAAAAACAAAAAGTGGTCTAAAAACAAAGTTGAGGTCTAAAAACAAAAAGTTGAGTCTAACGGCAGTTGAGTATAAAAAACAAAAGTGAGTCTAAAAACAAAGTTGAGTTCTAAAAATCAAACGTTGAGTCAAAAAAACACAAGTTGAGTTAAAAAACACCGTTGAGTTAAAGACCCGTTGATTCTTAACAAACCACAAACGTTGAGTAAGAACAAAAGTTGAGTCTAAAAACAAAAGTTGAATCTAAAAAGAAAGTTGAGTCTAAAAACAAAAGTTGAGTCTCAAAACAAAAGTTGAGTCTAAAGACAGTTGAGTCTAAAAACCAAAGTTGAGTCTAAAAACAAAAGTTGAGTCTAAAAAAAAAAAGTTGAGTAAAAGAAGTTGAGTCTAAAAACAAAAAGTTGAGTATGAAACAAAAGTTGAGTCTAAAGACAGTTGAGTCTAAAAACAAAAGTTGAGTCTAAAAACAAAAGTTGAGTCTAACAGCAGTGCGTCTACAACCAAAGTTGAGGTCTAATAACAAAAGTTGAGTCTAAAAACAAAAGTTGAGTCTAAAAACAAAAGTTGAGTCTAAAAAAATAAGTTGAGTCTAAAGACAGTTGAGTCTAAAAGTGTTTTATCAGAAAGTTGAGTCTAATACAAAAGTTGAGTTCTACAGACCCCCGCCCCTTCGCCTTCCTATCCTTAATCCCACTAACCACAAGTTGAGCTAAAAACAAACCAGTTTGAGTTAAAACAGTTGAGGTCTAAAACAAAAGTTGAGTCTAAAACACAACGTTGATGCGTCTAAAGAAAGTTGAGTTTTTTTGTAAAAACAAAAGTTGAGTCTAAAAACAAAAGTTGAGTCTAAAAACAAAAGTTGAGTCTAAAAACAAAAGTTGAGTCTAAAAACAAAAGTTGAGTCTAAAAACAAAAGTTGAGTCTAAAAACAAAAGTTGAGTCTAAAAACAAAAGTTGAGTCTAAAGACAGTTGAGTCTAAAAACAAAAGTTGAGTCTAATAACAAAAGTTGAGTCTAAAGACAGTTGAGTCTAAAAACAAAAGTTGAGTCTAAAAACAAAAAGTTGAGTTGAGAACGTTGAGTCTAAAGACAGTTGAGTCTAAAACAAAAGTTGAGTCTAATAACAAAAGTTGAGTCTAAAGACAGTTGAGTCTAAAAACAAAAGTTGAGTCTAAAGACAGTTGAGTCTAAAAACAAAAGTTGAGTCTAAAAACAAAAGTTGAGACTAAAGACAGTTGAGTCTAAAAACAAAAGTTGAGTCTAAAGGACAGTTGCGTCTAATAAAAACAAAAAGTGAGTCTAATAAATTTGACAAGTTAAGTTGAGTCTAAAAACAAAAGTTGAGTCTAAAAACAAAAGTTGAGTCTAAAGACAGTTGAGTCTAAAAACAAAAGTTGAGTCTAAAAACAAAAGTTGAGTCTAAAAACAAAAGTTGAGTCTAAAAACAAAGTTGAGTCTAAAGACAGTTGAGTCTAAAAACAAAAGTTGAGTCTATAAACAAAAGTTGAGTCTAAAGACAGTTGAGTCTAAAAACAAAAGTTGAGTCTAAAAACAAAAGTTGAGTCTAAAAACGAAAGTTAAGTCTTATAACAAAGTGAGCTAAAACAAAAGTTGAAGTCTAAAAAACAAAGTTGCGTTCTAAAAACAAAAAGTGAGTCTAAAACAAAAGTTGAGTCTAAAAACAAAAGTTGAGTCTAAAAACAAAAGTTGAGTCTAAAAACAAAAGTTGAGTCTAAAAACAAAAGTTGAGTCTAAAGACAGTTGAGTCTAAAAACAAAAGTTGAGTCTAAAAACAAAAGTTGAGTCTAAAGACAGTTGAGTCTAAAAACAAAAGTTGAGTCTAAAAACAAAAGTTGAGTCTAAAGACAGTTGAGTCTAAAAACAAAAGTTGAGTCTAAAAAAAAAAGTTGAGTCTAAAGACAGTTGAGTCTAAAAACAAAAGTTGAGTCTAAAGACAGTTGAGTCTAAAAACAAAAGTTGAGTCTAAAAACAAAAGTTGAGTCTAAAGCTCAGATGAGGTCTAAAAACCGACGTGACGTCTAAAAAAAACGTGAGTCCTAAAAAACAACGTTGAGTCTAAAAACAAAGCTTTGAGTAAAGACAGTTGATTCTAAAAAACATAAACAAAAAGTTGAGTCTAAAAACAAACAAGTTGAGTCTACAGCCAGTGAGTCTAAAAACAATAAGGAGTTCTATAATAACAAAAGTTGATGTCTAAAAACCAAAAGTTGATTCTAATAAACAAACAAGTGAGTCTAAAGACAGTTGAGTATAAAACACAAAAGTTGCGTTCTAAAAACCGTTGAGTCAAAAACAAAACGTGAGTCTAAAAACAAAAGTGAGGTCTAAAAAACAAAAGTTGAGCTAAAAACCAAAAGTTTGAGTCTAACGACCAGCTTGAGTCTAAAAACAAAAGTTGAGTCTAATAACAAAAGTTGAGTCTAAAGACAAAGTTGAGTCTAAAAACAAAAGTTGAGTCTACAACAAAAGTAAGGTTGAGCCTAAAAAATAAAAAGTGAGTCTAAAAACAAAAAGTTGAGTCAAAGGACAGTTTGCGTCTAGACAACAAAGTTTGAGTCTAAAAACAAAAGTTGCGTCTAAGAAAGTGAGTCTAAAAACCAAAGTTGAGTCTAAAAACAAAATGTTGAGTCTAAGACAAAAGTTGAGTCTAAAACAAAAGTTGTCCGTCTAAAAAAAAACAAAAAGTTGCGTATAGAAGAAACAAAAGTTGAGTATAAAAAACAAAACGTTGAGTTGAGGCTAAAACAAAAAGTGAGTCTAATACACAAAACTGCGTCTTCTAAAAAGACACAAGTGACGTCTAAACACAAAGTTGAGTCTTAAAAACAAAAGTTGAGTCTAAAAAACCAAAACGTTGAGTCTAAAATACACAAAAAAACTGAGTATACTAAAGACAGTTGGTTCTAGAAACAAAAAGTTGAGTCTAAAAACAAAAGTTGATTGAGTCTAAAGACAGTTGGAGTCTAACAACAAAAGGTTGAGTTAAAAAAAAAAGTTGAAGGTCCTAATACCAGTTGAGTCTTAAAAACAAAGTTGAGTCTAAAAACCAAAGTTGAGCTAAAGACAGTTTTGAGTCTAAAAACAAGTTGAGTCTTAAAAACAAACGTTTGCGTCTAAAAAAAAAAAAGTTGAGGCGCGAAAACCAAAAGTTAGATGTATGAAGACAGTTGAGTCAAAATATCAATAAAGTGTGCAGCGAGATAAAAAAAAAAGGGGAGGGCGAAAAACAAAAGTGGAGGCTGAAAAAAAAAAGGGGTAGGCGAAATGACAGTGGGCAGGCGAAAAACATAAAAGGGAGGCGTAAGTACAAAATGGGAGGATTAAAAATTCAAAAGGGAGTCGACTAAAAAAAAGGTGAGGTCGTAAAGACAGGCGGATGTCGAATGAAAAACCAAAAAAGTTGCTCTGAAAAACAAAAGTTGAGGTCGAACAACAAAAGTTTGAGTCTAAAAACCCAACGTGAGTCTAAAAACAAAAGTTGAGTCTAAAAACAAAAGTTGAGTCTAAAGACAGTTGAGTCTAAAAACAAAAGTTGAGTCTAAAAACAAAAGTTGAGTCTAAAGACAGTTGAGTCTAAAAACAAAAGTTGAGTCTTAAAACAAAAGTTGAGTGTAAAGACAGTTGAGTCTAAAAACCAAAAAGTTGGATGAGTCTAAAAACAGCGGTGAGTCTCAAAACAAAAGTTTGAGTCTAAAACAACAGTTGCGTCTAAAAAAAAAAACAAAAGTTGGAGTAATCACAAAAGTGAGTAAAGACATTGAGTCTAAAGACAAAAGTGAGCGTTTAAAAAACTTTGAGTCTAAAACAAAGTTATATGTCTAAAAAACAAAAGTTGCGTATAAAACAAAAGTGCGCTAAAAAAAAAGTGCTGTCTAAAAACAAAAGTTGAGCTAAAGACAAAAAGTGAGTCTAAACACAAATTTGAGGTCTAAACAAAAGTTGAGTCAAAGACAGTGAGTCTAAAAACAAAGTCAGGCTAAAAAAAAAGTTGAGTCTAAAGACGTTGCGTCTAAACCAAAAGTGAGTCTAAAAAAACGTGAGTCTAAAGACATTGTCTAAAACCAAACGTTGAGTTTAAAAAACAAAAGTGTTCTAAAGCCCATGAGTTCTCAAACAGAAGTTGAGTCTAAAAACAAAAGTTGAGTCTAAAAACAAAAGTTGAGTCTAAAGACAGTTGAGTCTAGAAACAAAAGTTGAGTCTAAAAACCAAAAGGAGTTAAAGACCCGTTGAGTCTAAATAAACAAAAAAGTTGAGTCTAAACACAAAAGTTGCGTCTAACGACATGAGTCTAAAAACAAATGTTGAGTCTCTTACAAAAAACAGTTGAGTCTAACGCCAGTGATGTCTAAAAAAACAAAAGTTGCGTCTAAAAAACCAAAAGTTGAGTTAAAAACACCCGTTGAGCTAAACACAAAGTTGAGTCAACGCCCGTTGAGTCTAAATAAACC
>JACBWV010000533.1:0-38733 GCA_013435795.1 Chlamydomonas sp. ICE-L
GGGTGGCTCCAGCCAGCACCAAGAGCCAGTAGATTACGACAGGCCATAGCCAGAAGTAGTAGGGGCCTCTCAAGATTCAGCCATCGGTCCTGTTCAGCCGTCATTAGCTGTGTCCAGCAACAATCCGTAAAGTTGTGTGGGTTTGTTGGTTGTGTGTGATTTGGTGTTGGGGTGGTTAGGTTGGTTGTTGTTGTGTCAGTTGTGGCCACACAAGTAGCCGGAATAGAAGGGCTCTGACAAGATTCGAGCCAGTAGGGGCGTCCCTAGTGCACCGTCTTGTGTTTCAAGCACCTCCAGTAAGGTTGGTTGGTTGTTGTTGTTTATTAGTGTTGGGTGTTAGGTTTTGGGGTATGGTTGTTCATTGTGGCAGACCATAGCCGCCTAGAGTGGGACTTCTGACAAAGAGGTCCCCATTGGGCCCTGTGCACCGTCTCGGGCATGTTTCCGCACTCTGTAGGGTGTGGTTGTTGGGTGTTTGTGTGGTTGCTGTGTTGAGTTGGTTATGTTGTTGGTTGGTGTCAGTGTTGTGCCCGCCCAATGCCGGAAATCAAGTGGGATCTTGCCAGGATTCATCCGTCTCCTAGTGCCCCGTCGTGCTGTGTCCAGCAACGTCAGGGTAATGTTGTTTGGTTGGTGTTGGGTGGTTGTGTCAGTATGGCCAACACATAGGCGAATAATTGCGCTGCCAGGATTCAGCCGCAGCCCTGTGCAGCCGGCTTGCGTGTCCAAGCAACTCAGGTGTGGTTGGTTGGTTGGTGGTGTCAGGAGTGTATTGTTGGTTGGTGTCAGTAAATGGCCAGCACATAAGGCCCGGGATAGATTGAGCATACTGACAAGATGCAGCATCAGCCACGGGCACCGTCTGTGTCGTTTGTTGGGGGAGTCCAGACACAACTCGTAAGGGTGTTGGTAATGGTGTATGGTTGGTTAGGTGTCCAGTATGGGTCAGCACATAGCCGGAATAGAAGTGGGCTCTGACAGGATTCAGCCGTCAGGCCCTGTGCACCGTCTTGGGCGTGTGGTCCACAACTCCATGGTACGTGGGGGGTGTGTGAGGTTGTGTGGGGTGGTAAGTGTTGGTTGGTTGGTCTTGCTGTGTCCAGCAACTCAAAGGGTGGGTGGGTGTTGGGTTGGTAAGTGTTGGTTGGTTGGTCTTGCTGTGTCCAGCAACTCAGGTAAGGGTGGGATGGGTTGTTTGAGGGTTGTACAGTGGTTGGTGTGGTTGGTCTTGCTGTGTCCTCGCAACTCAGTAAAAGGGTGGGTGGGTGTGGGGGTGTGGTAAAAGTGTTGGTTTGGTTGTCACTTGCTGTGTCCAGCACTCAGGGAAGTAGGTGGTGTTGGGGGTGGTATGTGTTGGGTTGGTTTGGGCTCCCGTTAAGCTGTTCCAGAACTGAGGTAAGGTTGGTAGGGTGGTTTGGTTGGTAAGTGTTTGGTTGGTTGGTCTGTGCTGTGTCCCAGCCCCTCAGGTACGGGTGGGTGGGTTTCGGGTGTCAGGTGTGTGGTTGGTGGTCTTGCTGTGTCCAGGCAACTCAGGTAAGGGGTGGGTGGGTGAGTTGGGGTGGGTGTAAGTGTGGTGGTGGATTGGTCTTGCTGTGTCCGCACTCAGGTAAAGGGGGGTGTTGGTTGTTGGTTGGGTTGTAGTTTGGTTGGGTGGTATCTTGTAGCTGTGTCCACAACTCGGTAGGGTGGGTTGGTGGTTTGGATTGGTTGGTTGGTAAGATGTGTTGGTGTGGGCTTGCTGTCGCAGCAACTCAGGATAGGTGTAGGTTGGGAAGTATTGGTTGGTAAGTGTGTGGTTGGTTGAGGTCTTGCTAGGTTCCAGCCAACCATCAGGTACGGTGGTTGGTATTTGTTGAGGTGGATGTGTGGGTGTTGGTATGGGGGTTGTTGTCGTGCTGGGTCCAAGGATATAGCGGTACGGTTGGGTGAAGTCGGTTGGTGGGTTGGTGGACCGTAGTTGGTGTGCTGGGGGATGTAACACCCACTAATGCAGGTGGTTGGTTGTGTGGGCGTTGGTTGGATTGGTCTGCTGGTCCGCATGCATGAAAGGGTGGGTTTTGGGGCGATATTGTGTGGTTTGGTTGGGGCTTGTTTGGCCCCCACATGTAAAAGGTGGTTTTGTTTTGGTTGGGGGTGGGTTGGTTGGTCTTGGCTGTGTCCAGCAAAGTTCAGCAAAAAAATTTGTTTGGTTGTGGGTGTAGGTTGGCGTCTGTGTCCACCCAATCACGGTAAAAGGGGGGTTTGTGTTGGTTGTATGGTGGTTCAGTTGGGTACGGCATGCCTATCCCACACTCAGGTTGTAGCATGGTTTGTAGTTGTTGGGTGTTGGGTTGTATTGGTTGGTGGGCTTGTGATGTCCCACAACGGAGGTAGTAGTGTTCGGTGTGGGTGAGATGTTGGGTAGAGTGTTGGTGGTTGGTTGGGGAGGGTGTGATGGGTTGGGGCAGGGCGGTGACCCACACCGTCAGTTAAGTGTATTTGTGTTGGTTTGTTTGATTGGTTGTTAGTTTGGGTAGGGTGTTAGTGTTGTTGGTTGGGCAAAGCTGGCCCAACAACTCAGAGTGCAGTGGGTTTTGGTGATTGGTGGTTTGGTTGGTTGGGTTTGGTTTGGCCTACACTTTGTCCCCCAACATAAGAAGTGCGGGGTGAAGTTGGGGTGCCAGGGTGGTAGGTTCTAGGTTGGTTGAAAGGTTGTTGGTTGGTTGGTGCCCTGTGTTTTGGTGCCCCCACATAGGGCGGTGGTTTGGGTTTCGTGGTTGGTATGAGTTGTGCATCTTTAGTCCCACCCAAGGCAGTGACAGGGGTGGGCTTTGGGTGTCTGGTTATGTCAGTGTGGTTTCGGGGAAGAGTTCCGGGAATGGTGTTTTGTGATGGATAAGCCTTGTCCCACAAATAAGGTATGTATATATTGCATTCCAGGGATAGGCCAAATAGGCTACAGAGACTAACCCAACCATTGGACCCAACCAACCCAACCATTGGACCCAACCAACCCAACCATTGGACCCAACCAACCCAACCAACCCAACCATTGGACCCAACCATTGGACCCAACCAACCATTGGATCCAACCACCCAACCCCACCATTGGAAGACCCACCAAGCCCGACCAATCACCAGCATTGGACCCAAATCAAATAGTTGGCCAATAGGCTACAGAGACTAACCCAACATTGGGTAGGCGGGTACTAACCAACCCTAAACCCTAGACCATGAGACCCATGAAGCCTAAGAAGGCGGATCGCCAACCATTGAAGGAGAAGCGGTACAACTAAAAGAGTACTGATGAACTGCGCGAAACGCAAAATATAAAATGTTTTTTGCCGATGGGGGCCCAGATTTGGTGCACAGTGTAAGGTTAAAGATATAATTATTTCCACAACTCAGGATATAGACACCCCCCCCCCCCCCCCCGGCCCCCCAGCCCCCCACGCTCTCACACACACCCATCCACAAAGCCAACACGACAGTCAAACCACAGCAACAACACATGCCCATTACTTCCCAAAATATAAACATAACAAATGAAGCACGTGTACAAGATCACATGACATGGTTTTTTCTCATCGAGTCGCGCCAGCACGTTTTCATGACACCCCTAACACACCACCCCAAAACGGGGGAAAACAGCTCGCCAACGCGCACGAGCCCCCCTCACCCACACCACAACCATCCCCCCAAACCTTTCTTTTCTGAGCATCCGACCGACACCCCCACGCCCCAACACCACAGAACAGCATCAGAACCAACTATACAGTTAACACGTGACAAAAGGTGATCATTGTCATGGTTTTCTCACTAGGGCCCGAGCAACGGCGCCGGGCAAACACAATATTGCTACCACTAGACACCCCCACACAACACACAACACACCCACCACAACACACACAAAGCACAACAACTGCAAGTACACCACATGAGGTAGCAGGGGACAAAGCAACAGTTTCCAAGGGTTTTCTCGCTAGTGGAGCCAGCAACGCCCATTCACACCTTTCTGTGGCCGTCGACAGCACACCACCACACACCAACCACACACACGACCCACACCCAAGTGCCTCCCACGCACACAGTCAACCCACAGCCCCACAAACACAGCTGCACATGACCATGTAGCACGGGACAAAGCAAAGCTGGACATGTTTTCTCTCTAGTACCCAGCGGAACGCCCAGACCGATGGATGTCATTAGGCTGTGCGAGAGCCCATGGGCCCAGCTTCACAGAATAGATGATCTCGACTCTCAATCTGGAGTTGGTTGCCACCATAGGCTAGGGACGGGTGGAGTGTGGGGAGACTTTTGTGGTGTGGGGGGTGGGGGGGGGGTCGTGGTTGGGAGGGGGGGGGGTGAGGGGGGGGGGGGGGTGGGGGGGGGGTCAGGGCTTGGCAAAGGGCAGCATGGGCCCTGAGTGTGGGGGGTGTGGGGGGGGGGGGATCGGGAGGGGGGGGGGGGGTGGGGGGAGCATGAAATGTGGCAGAAGGGCCAGGGGGCCCTGAGTTTATATTAGTGATGAGATCTCTGACTCGCAGCTGGGTTGATGTGCAACCATTGAGCGATGGGAGGTGAGTGTGGGGTGAGCGTGTGTGGGGGTGTGGTTGTTGATTATGTGGGGTTGGGAAGGGTGGGGGGGGGTAATGAGGGTGTTAGGAGAGGTTCATTGAGGGCTGGGTGCGAGATCCATTGCCCGAGCTTCGCATAATTGATGAGTCGCTCGCCCGCAGCGTGGAGTTTGGTGTCCCACCATTGGGCAAGGGACGTGAGTGTGGTGGTCGCTTGCGTTGTGTGTAGGTGGTGGCTTGTGGGGTGTGGGTGGGTGGAGGGAGGTCATTGAGTGCGGTGAAGGAGGGCCATACTCGCCGGTGGCCATAAGGTGGAGGAATCTACGCTCGCAGGCTAGGAGTTGGTGTCCACATTGGCGAGGGAGACGTGAGTGGGTGAGCGTTGTTCAATGGGTGGGGTGGGGGTGGTAAGTGGGAGTGGTGGTGGGCAGGCGTTGCAGGGGGAGCGCATGGGCTTTTTGATGTCACCACTGGTGATCTAGACTTGCAGCTGGAGTGTAGTAGGGCACCAGTAGCGAGGGGGCGTGATGTTTGGGTGAGAGCTTGTATGTGTGTGTGTGTGTGTTAGGGATGTGTGGGTGTGTATGGCGGGGGTCAATTGAGGCCTGTACATAGGGGCCAACGCCCCTTGTCCAATAGTAAGGGGATCGCGACGCGCACGCTGGAGCTTGCTTAAATTCATGGCGTACGGCAAGGATGAGTACGAAGGGCGTGATTTGCACGTGATCCTAAGTGGTGTTGGTGGTGGGTGGGGGGGGGGGGGGGTAGGAGTGGGTATTGGGGTGGGGTGGCACTACAAATCGTATGCGAGACAGCTGGAGGGGACTTAACACCCCACATCAGCACGCCGCACTCGGCCCACTTGCTTTGTGATGCAGTCGGGCAGGTAAAAGGCGGATGCCAAGATACGTGTCGGTGGGTGGGTGGAATGGATTGGGGAGGGTGGCCTTCACTCATCCACTTATCAACGGATTGTTTGAAGGCAGCATACGGCAAGTGTACAGGGCGGTGGGGCAAAGGCTCTGACGGTGGCAGTGAAGAACCAGCGTCTCCCGGGCACTGTGAACGGATAGGAACGATAATGTAGAGGCGGCTTCTGGTTGAGGCGGCGATCAGCGCTTCTCTCTCGCACCCCAATATTGTGCAGGTGGGTTGTTACCCATTACACACCCACTACCAGCACCACTAGCAAGCAAGGAACCACTATGCGACTACCCATCCACTGACACTTCACACCACCACCGATACCCGACTACACTACGCAACCCACCACAAGCTGCCACTAGCCATTACAACGGTTATCACCCACCCCCCCACCAACTACCCTACCGACACCCCCTAGCCGACCCCCAAGCCCCTACACTACGCAGCACCCACTACCACTAACCAACTAACCACGAGTCGGGTCTGGTGGAGGCGGCGATCAGGGCTTCTCTCTCGCACCCCAATATTGTGCAGGTGGGTTGTTACCCACTACCACTACCACTATCACTACACACTCACTACCACTATCACTGTACCTACCACCAAATCACTGTCGAACCTACTCACTAGGACCAACTAAACAACCAACACTATCAACTACCAGACTACACACACTCCACTATCACCTTACACGCACTACCCGCACGCACTATCACTGACCACTAGAACCGATACAACGGCCACTATCATCGTCCGACTACCCGACTACAACGCCAACTAATCAGATACCAACTACCGACTAAACCACTACAACTACAACTCCCACTTATCCTACCACTACCACGTAAACAACGCACAGACTTATCATTTGGAAAGAAAAAACCACTACACGCCCTATCACGTACCATCTACACTAAGAAGCGCCCACATCCTATACCCTTAACACTACACTAGCCCAACTATCATCTACCACTCAACTCCCACTGGAACTGACCACGTACCGACTACCACGATACAGCGCCCACAATCACTTACTACCACTACAATCCCACTGATCACTAACCAACTGACCGACTACCACACCAAAACACGCCCCTATCACGTTACTACCACTGGACAACGACCCCTATCACGACAGTGACGCACTACCAAACACGCCCCTATCACTTACTACCACACAACAAAACGCCCCTATCACGACCACTACACTACCACGACCACTACCACCGACAACAACGACCACTATCACTACATAATACCACTACCACTAGCAACAACAACACCCCCGATATCACTTACTACCAAAGGACTAAACACAGACGCCCACTATATCACGTACCAACGACCCTACAAGAAACCACTACCGCCCAATATCATACCACTACGCACGACCCACTACACGCCCCTAGCGCATACCACGTACCACATACATGAACACTAGATCACTACTGACCACGATCCCACCGATCCTAGCCACTAACCACTACGACCCCAATATCACGACCACTCCCACTACCATAACAAAACAGCGCCCAAATCACGAATCCCTAGCCGACTGAACACTACAACGCCCACTAGCCTTACTACCAGATCCACACGCCCACTATCACTAAAGCACTACACCACCACACAGCCCACGATCAACACCACTAACCAGACAACTACACCCGCATATCACGACCACTCCAACGACAAAACGCCCACAGCACTACCACTAGGCCCACTACACGCCCCTATCACACCACGATAAAACTACCACGACCAACTCCCAGAGCATACCACTACCAGACCACTTACAAAACGCCACTATCACTCTACCACTACAAACCCCACGACACTACCGACTACACTCACTAACACGCCCCCTATCAAACCACTACACTACAAACGCCCCTATGACTACCACATACCACTTACCCTAACAGACGCCCACCGATCACTACCACACCACTACACGAGACACGGCCCACTTATCACGACCAAACTACCGACTACCCCCACTGACTACCAACTACCACCACCAGACACACACCTATCACTACCCTACCACTACACACCCACTAATCACGACCGAAACCACTCCACTACACGCCCACTATCACTTACTACCACGACAAACCGCCCCTATCAACCACACCATCTAGCAACGCACCACTATCACTACCACTCCACGACCACTACCACTACAGCGCCCAAAACACGCCACACGTATCACTAATCCACTAACCACTAACAAATACACGCCCACATCACTTAACTATACTACCACCACTACACGCCCACTATCACTACCACTACCACTACACGCCCACTATCACTACCACTACCACTACCACTACACGCCCACTATCACTACACTACACGCCCACTATCACTACCACTACCACTATCACAACACACTCACTACCACTATCACTTACTACCACCATCACTGCACACTACATCACTACCACTACCACTACACGCCCACTAGCACTACCACTAACACTACGCACTACAAACTACAAGAAAAACGCCCACTAGTAACTAGCCACTACCATACAAACCTACCGCCCACATCAGCTTCATACCATACAAACACGCCCCCTAGCACTAACACCACTACCACTACAAACTACAACAACGCCACTATCACTTACGTGCACGTACACATACCGCCCACTATCACTTACTAACGCACTACAAGCCCAACGATCCTCCAGACTACCAATACGCGACGTACAAACGCCCACTATCACTACTAACATACAACGGCCCACATCACAAGTCCGTAACTCTGCTGAAGGTGGCTATTAGTGCTTCTCTCTCTCAATTCGCAACCCCAAGATGTTCAGTTGGTGTTTTACTCACTACCGACTTCCACCAACTTACCGATACACACCCAACTATAATACCACACCAAGACCATAACCACACCACTATCACCGACCCTACACTACACACGTAACACTCGACACTACCACGACCACGAACACCCATAACACCCAATACCGCATCCACATAAACACCCCACCATACCGAATGCCCTTGGGAGGAGGTCCGAGCTCTGGTGAAGCGCTATTATGTGACTTTCTCTCTTGACCCCCGAATATTGTGGCAGGTGGTCGTTAAACCCCCCAATTAACGACACCCACAACCACACCCACTATCACAACCCACTAACACAACCACTACCACTACCACTACACACCCACCACCACTACACACCCATAACCACCCACTACCACTACCGACTGACCACTACAACACCATACCACCCCGAACCACTACAAACCAACTGACGACACCCGACCACAATACACACCCATAACAACGCCCCGAGCACCAACGACCCTACCACTATCCACGATCCACCACTACCACTAGGTCAGCTCTGGTGAAGGCGGCGATCAGCGCTTCTCTCTCGCACCCCAATATTGTTCAGGTGGGTTGGTACTCACTACACACCCACTATCACAACCCACACCCACACCCACACCCACTACCACTACACACCCAAAACCACCCACTACCACTACCAACACCACTACCACTACCACTACACACCCACACCCACACCCACTACCACTACACACCCATAACCACCCACTACCACTACCACTACCACTACCACTACACACCCATTACCACTAAGTCGGCTCTGGTTGAGGCGGCAATCAGTGCTTCTCTCTCACACCCCAACATTGTGCAGGTGGGTTGTTACCCATTACACGCCCATTACCACTACACACTCACTACCGCTACCACTACCACCACTGCTGCAACTATACACCCACTACCACCCACTGCCACTATCACCACACACCCACTACCACTACACACACACTGCCACTACCACTAACCACGGACACACACAACGCACAGCCAAAATTCCACACAAGCACAGCCACTAAACCACAAACACAACGTACCACCCCCCTTGCAGACCTTCACCTACACCCACTATCACTACAACCAGGCTGGCCACGTACACTTCCCACTCACACTACTACACTACACACGACCATACACTACTACGACACCACCCACACTACAACACCACACAGAGCCGCATCCGTTGCGACCGTCACCGACCACCCATACCGCACCCACACGACCACCAACCACACCCTTGCGGATACAACTTCAACCGAACCTCACCCCGACCTACACACCCACACCCCCCGTGCGACCGTCACATCACCCAAACAATACGGCACACCCACCCACCCATTGCAGACTTCACCTACAACCCCAACCCACACTAAAGACACCACCCACACCACCCCACACTACCACCACGCTTGCACCTTGCCCCTCCATCCATCCATCCTCCACAACCCACACACCCCACAGCACTACCACCTTACATACATTCAACCTCCATCCAAGTGCCAGCCCAACAACCACACACCCACAAAGCACGCTACCACACCTTTCAGACCCTTCACCTCCAACATCCAATACGCACCACACCCACACCCCACACACACATACTCCACCCTTAGCGACCTTGCACCTAAAATAGCCGTCCACATCCAACACCCACACGCGGAGCACACACTACACCCTTACAGGAGACCATTCACCTCCACATCCATCCACCCGCACCACTACCCGACCCTTAACATACTTTCCCAACAATATCGCGGCCTCCGACAACCCAACCCCACACACCCACCAAACCCTTAGCAGAGCTTTAACCTACAATAGCCGTCACCCCACCGGGAGCCAAGCGCCCACCGACCCGACCACGCACCCTTGCATGAAACCTTCCCTACAATATCCATCCACACCCTCACACCCCCACACACTACCACCCTTACGACTTTCCACCTACAATTCCGTCCACAACCCGCACACAACCCGAACACAACAACACCCTTACAGACTTCACCTAATCACATCATACCACACCCGCCCAAACAGACCCAACACACACCACCCTTGTAGCAGACGTCACTACAAATAGCCGTCCACAGCCACACCCACACACCGCCCACCACCCTTGCAGACTTCACCTCCAACATGCCATCCACACACACACACCGCACCACACGTAACACCCTTACAGACGCGTCAACCTACAAAATCCGTCCACATCCACACCCACACACACCCACCACCCTTGCAGACCTTCACCTCCAACATCCATCCACACCCACCCCCCACTACCCCCGTAGATAAGTTCCACAGACAAGATCCGTCCCCATCCACAACACCCACACACACCCACCACCCCTTAAAGACCTTCACCTGCGAATTCCTCCACACCCCCCACGCCACCACACCCTTGCAGACCTTCCCTCCACATCACATCAAGGACGCCCACACCACAACCCACACGCCCCACTACACACTAGCACACCCAAACCCACTACCACCCTTACAGAGCTCCACCTACAATATCCGTCCACACCCTCACACCCCCACACACCCACACCCACCCTTGCAGACCTTCACCTGCAACACCCACACCCACCCCCCACATTACACCCCCAAAAATTCAAGAAAGCAAACCCACAACCCACCCTACAACTAACCAACCAATCCCCCTTGCGACCTTCACTACAAACGACCCACACCCACACCCACATTACCCCCAAATAAATCAAAGAAATCAAACCACACCCACACCTACACTACCACACCCACACCCACCCTTGCAGACCTTCACCTACACCCACACCCACAGTACCACACCCACACCCACACCCTTGCAGACCTTCACCTCCATCCATCCATCCACACCCACACACCCACACACACTACCACCCTTACAGACCTTCACCTCCATCCATCCCACACCCACACACCCACACACACTTCCACCCTTAAAGAACCTAGCCCGCTCCTCCATCCCGACACCCACACAACCCAAACCACACTTCCACCCTACAGACCTCACCTACAAACTCCGTTCCCCCACCTCACAACCCACAACACAACCGACCCGTACAGACCTTACCTCCAACATCCAGCCACAAATCCGCCACACACGCACTACACCGATCACATGCTTTCACAACCTACAAATCCATCACACCCGCCACCGCACACAACACACTTAACATGCCAGACTTTCCACCTACAATGCCGTCACAACCCAAACCACACACCCACACCCACCCTTGCAGACCTCACCTACAACAGTCCACAACCCACACACCCACAACCCACAAATCCCCACCACTTGCAGACCGTACCCCTACAACCGCGCCAGCCCCACACCGCACATTACCCCCCCAAAAATCAATAATTAACCACACCCACACCTTCACTACACCGCACCACCGGCCCCTTGCGACCTTCACCTACAAACACCCACACTACAACAACCCGACACCCACACTACGGACAATCCACGACCAGCCCTGGCAGACTTCACCGACACCCCTATGACAAAGCGATAGCTTCCAAAAACCATCACAAAAAACAGCAGCCTTATCCAGGCCAAGGCACAAGACAGTGTTGCTGAAATACTACACTACACACCCACACCCACTACCACTACACACCCACACCCACACTACCACACCCACTACCCCGCTTGCAGACCTTCACCTACAAATCCCCCGCTGACAGTGATAGCTCCCCCGAAGCCATCACAACCGCAAGGCAGCCCTTCTCCAGCCAGAGCACGAGACGGGTAGGAGGTGAAAAGATGCTACACTACACACCCCGACTACCACACAATACCGCACACACGCACAGGCAATACCACACCATAACCGACCGTTGCAGAACTTCACCATACAAACTCCGGGCATCGTGAAAAGTGATGCTCCGATCCACACAAAACAAGCAGACCTATATACAGGCCAAGGCACGAGGACCGTGTGTATCATAAGTGCAGCAACGGCCGTCGCTTTGGGTCGCGATGTCGAGTGCCCAGCAAGAGTGGAAGCATTGGAAGGTCCGATCAGATGACGGGAAATGGCTTCTGTCGGTCTGTGCTGCGGTCTGTCTGTCTGTCTGTCGTCTGTACTTTCCGTTGTCTGTCTGTCTGTCAGCGGTCTGATTCTTTCGGTCTGTCGTCCCTAGTCCGTGTCTGTCTGTGTCCTGTCTGTCCGTTTTGTCTTTTGTCGGTCTGTGCTTTCATGTGCTGTCTGGCTGTCTGGGGGGTAGCCAATGTATGCTAATCACGTTGCTGTATGAATATTACTAGCACCAACCGCACGGAAAGCAAGCGGTGACACAAAAGGTCGAGTGCCAGCACGGTGAATGTGGGATTAAAGATCATATAGCGGGAATGCATGTCTTCGGAAAGGGGTCGGGATCGTCCGGGGGACGGGAAGGAGGTCGGTCTGTGTCTGTCGTCATTCTTCGGTCGGTCCTGTCTGTTTTATCGCAATTAGGCTATGTGGTGTGCTGTGTGCTTTCTCGCACCAAACACGTGGAGCACTGCGGGTTAGAAACGACAAACGGTGTGGAGGTGGTGCCAACGGTGGAAGCCGGTGGAGGTACGCTCGATCACTGGTATTATGTAGTCGATGATATTTTAGCAGTCCGGGTAGCCAATAAGGGGCTAGTTCGTGTGCTGGTGCGGCTTTCTAGCGACCCAACAACAGGAAGCAAACTGCGTTGTAAAACACAAAACGGTTTGAAGTGGTGGCAAACGTTGGGCGAAGTGTGGGCGTACGCTCATCACTAGGTGATGTATGTCGTCAGGTATGTTGCGATCCCTGGGAGCACACTTCAGTATCACAATGAGGCTAGGGTGGGTAACAGCCAGATCGCTTTGAGGATGAAGATTCGGGGGTTAGACTCGCCGCCTTCGGTCGCTCTTGGCGTTGCGTCTTGTCAAAAACCGGCGATGTTAGCTTATTCCAGTTGAGGAGAGACTGCTCCCCACCGCATCGACGGGCTCCCTAACACCACGCCCCACCGGCGTTATGCATAACACTCCGGGGGGTAAGCCAATAAGCTAAGATGTGGTTGCGTTGAAAGTTCTAGAGACCGCAAACAACAGTGAAAGCACTGCTGCTGAAACACAAAGCAGTTGAGTGTCAGCAACAGTGAAAGTGTGGGAGGTAACTAAACTCAGATCACTCGCATGAGTAATGTACACTCTATTGGGGGCAAGAGGCAGTGTGAGGAGGTTGATAAAAAAGATCGCGTGGTGGGCGAGGGTGAAAATACGTGGAGATTAGGTAACATACAAAAACAAAGGAACACAAAACGGTAGAGTTGAGGCAACGGTGGAAGTGTGGGAGGTAAGATAAAAATACAAAAACAAAGAAACAGGAAGCCACGGAAGTTGGCAGTAAGGCAAAAAAATGTCGGTTGTTGCCACAGGTGAAGGTTGTGAGTTAAGATCAAAAATAGGAAAAAAAACAAAGGATCAAAAGAAGAAAACATGAGGTCTATGGACAACGAGGGAGAGTGTGGTTGTGATGTATTATCCAAATTCCCCCTCCCCGCAGACACTTCTCCCCTCGCACAAGTGTTTTCCTTTTTAGCTACGGAGCAGCAAAGCTTCTAGGCACCACCTCCGCTAGACTGGCTATTTCATCCAAGCAGCGCACGAACCTCACACTACTGAAACCTGGCCATAATCAGGGCTGTCCAAACTGCTGACAATAGGTCTGTTGAAGTAGCCCGTGGCCCGGATCAGGTGCTGCCAAGAAGCTGCTATGAAAGCCGAGAAAAAAAATCGCCTGGTTCGCCAGCGGGATTTCTTTTCCGCTAGTATCGAGTGATCGCTATTTTCCACCTCGTTTCACAGCGATATAAGTCTCTTAAAAAAGTAAATAAGGTGTAAAAAAAGGTTTTTTTTTTGCCCTAAATGGCCCTAAAAAGCTACAAAAAGCTATAAAAAGCTATAGAAAGCACTAAAATGCTGTCCCTGGAGGAGGCCCAAAACCATAATGCTAGGAAAAACCAACTTTCAGAATTGAAAAGAGAACCCTGGTCCTAGTGGTTGCCTACCCCCCATGCTCCCCTCCCCTCTGCCTTTTTTTTGAACGTTTAACTGTTCCGTGGTACATCAGTGACATCGACTGATTTTATTTTACTCGCTCTGCAGGACCTTGCACCAACAGCCAGTCTCCCCCCCACACACACGATTCCCCCTTTAGCGGTTGCCTACCCCCCTAGCTCCCCTCCCCGCGTCCTTTTCTCCCCTTTTATGGAACGGTAAAACTGTTCCGTGGTACATCCGTGACATTGACTGATTTTGTTTTACTTGCCCTGCAGGACCTCCCGACTCTCCAGACCCAGCACCAACAGCCAGTTTCCCCCCCCACCCCACACACCACACACACGGTCCCCCTCTAGCGGTTCCTAACCCCAAGCTCCCCTCCCCGCGTCCTTTTCTCCGCCCCTTTTATGGAACGTTTAAACTGTTCCGTGGTACATCCGTGACATAGACTGATTTTGTTTTACTTGCCCTGCAGGACCTCCCGACTCTCCAGACCCAGCACCCAACGGTCGGTTCCCCTCCCCGCACAATTCCCCTTCTAGCGGTCGCCAACCCCCCAAGCTCTCTACCTCATCCAGCAGCATCGACCCGGTGGGAAGAACTCACTTCTCGCGGCGAAGCCTAGAATCGCGTCATGCACAGCGACCTCACTGGCGTACTTCAGGCGCGGGGGCCTCGTCCAATCATGGGGGCCCATTATTCGGCGGTACCCCTCGTTCCTCGCTTCCGGACCGGAGCCGGTCGGGGGCACCAAGTTCGCACCAAGCGCCCCACTGCGGCAGTAAGGGCGCAGCTTCCCTCAACCCTACGTCGGGATTCGAAGTGAGTGTGTGGGTGTGTGGTGGGGGGGTGGGGGTGGAGTGCGTGTTTGGTGGGTTGGTGGTGGTGGTGTTTGGGGGGGGAGGTGGAAGTTAGGCACGACCAATCGCCCCACGTGTCGGCCCTACGGTGGGTAAGGGGTGCAAGCTCGTCCCTCAACCCTCGTCTGGATTAAATGAGTGTGGGTGTGGGGTGTGTTGGTGTGTTGGTAGGGTGTTGGTGGAAGGTGGGTGTTTTGTGGGGTCGTTGGTGTATGGTGTGTGTGTGTGTGTGTGTGATGTGTGGTGTGGTGTGGGTTATGGTGGGGAGGGGCGGGGGGGGGGTTTGGGGGGAGGGGGGGTGGGGTGTTGGCGGAGCTTGCACCAGCACCCCCCTGTGTCGGCGCTTAGGGGTAAGGTGCCGCGGCCCTCAAACCTACGCCAAATTTGAAGTGTGTGTGTGAGTGGGGGTTTTGTTTGTGGAGAGTTTGTTTTGTGGTGGTTGTGTTTGTGTGTGGGGGTGGGTGGGGGAAGCTTTGCACCAGCGCCCACTGTTGCGCTCCTACAGGGGTAAAGGGTGTAGCTTCCTAACCCTACGTTGGTATTCGAAGTGAGTTTGTGGGCGTGGGTGGGGGTGTTGTGGGTGGGTGGGGGTGGGGTGCTGTGTGAGTGTGGGTGTGTGGGTGGGGTGCTGAATGGGTGGGTCGGGGGGATGGGGGGACTTGCCCTGAAGATACGTAGCAGCTTAGCTGAGGTAACATCTATGCCAATGCATTGTATTGTATTGTATTGTATTGTATTGAATTGTATTGCATTGTATTGTATTGTATTGTATTGTATCATATTGTATTGTATTATATTATATCATTGTATTGTAGCCCACGCGACGGTGAGACTTGTTTTTATTTATAGCACCTCGCCCCCTGCAGTGGCAAATTCGCTTGTCTTGGAATACTGTAACCAGGGCTGTCTGAGGGACTATATTGACAGGGGATGTTACCAACTAGAAGGTGAGATGTTTGCCCACACATATATATACATATATATATAGTTAGTTAGTTAGTTAGTTAGTTGGTCCCTGCATATTTGTAGTACCTTTCTCTCTACACATATTTATAGACAGCTGTCTGAGAGAATATATTGACACGGGATATTACAAACTAGCTGGTGAACTAATATATATAATATAGAGTTGTGTTATTTCCCTGCATATTGTAGGACCCTTTACGTCGTTATATCTATTTATAGACAGCTGTCTGGGAGAATATATTGACAGGGGATGTTACAAACTAGCAGGGGAGATGCGTACCCCTATGTATATATAATTGTGGATATAGTGATATATATATGATAGTTAGTAGTTAGTTAGTGGTGTTGTCCCTGCCCATATTTGTTCGTATCTTTTCGCCCTATACATTTTATAACAACGCCTGCAGAAATATATTGACAGGGGATGTTACAAACTAGCAGGTGAAATGTTGGTACCTATGTATACAATTATCAGTATGTTATGTATGTATATGCATACAATTGTCAGTATGTTATGTATGTATATGCATACAATTATCAGTATGTTATGTATGTATATGCATACAATTAGTGGTGTATAATTATGTATGTATATGCATACAATTAGCCGAGTGGTAGTCAAATACATACTATTTACACTGCATTAGTAGTAAGAATTTAAGTGGAATTATGCATATACATAGCAGTACTAATAAAGAATCAAACATATAGTGGTAGATCCTCGACTATAAGCTAGATATCCGGGGGCCATCAAGAAGGTTTTTATTTACAAACCTCAACCTCCCCTATACGTTTTTGTTCCGCCACGGCTACGTCGGGCCCTCGTCGCTCTGGGTTGTGAACTTCTGGTGGCGTCCAGATTGGATTTACCTTCCCGTACATCCACTTACTCTACCCTGGGTCTAATCAGCCAACGACTGCAGATTCGGTAACGCGTTCGTCGAGCGTTTTTTGATGTGTGCTCACATTCGATCTGGCCACGACGAAGAAAGGTTGGAAAATTTTGAGATCACCTCGACCCCCCCCACCCCCCCCCCCCCCCCCCCCCCCCCCATATCTCAGCCACAAGCGACTTTCTTCACTTTTGTCACGGTTGTTTCGGGGTCTCGACGCAAATTGGGACGATTAACACGATGCAACCGCCCCACATCCGTTTTGATGACCCCCCATATATATGGTGGGGGGACCAAAACTTGGGGGGGGGGGGGGGGGGGGGGGGGGGGGGGGAACCAAACTTAGTGGGGGGGGGGGGGGCCAAACTTAGGTAAAACCTAGCTTACACTACTAGGGGTGATGTTTGGTCCAAAGAATGATATCGTTGGTTTTTGTGAGTTAGTTAGTTGTTAGTTATCCCCTCAATCTTCTTCGTCTCTCTCCCTCCTCCTCTCCCAATGTACATAGAACTACGAGGGTGTTGTGAGCCACCACCACATTACCCACCACCACATAATGCAATTAGTTAGTTAGTTAGTTATTTAGTTAGTCCCTGCATATCATTCGTCTCTCTCCCTCCTCCTCTCTCTTCATACATTGAACTACAAGGGTGTGCAGGCACAGCCATGGAAGCGGCGCGCGCAATGGTCTACATCCACACACGGGATGGTTGAGTGAGGTGGTGGTGGGGCCGCACCATTACCCCAACCATCCCCCATATTACCCCCCCACATCACTCCACCCCACAGTACCCCATTAACATTTACCCCCCCACTCCATCAACATAACACATCACCACCACTCACCCCCTCCACATTAAACACATTTACCCAGTAACCCCCACCCACGCCCATCACTCCCCCTACCCCACCCCCACAAACATATGAACCTACCACCCACCATCCCCACATTAACCCACACACACCTACCAACCACCACCAATCACTACCCACCACCACATTACCCATTACCCCCCACGCCATCACATTACACACCGCCACATTAATCCCAAACCACACTGTGCAGACGGCACATTGAACTACAAGGGTGTCGTCGATACAGCCATGGATGCGGCGCGCGCAATGATCTACATCCACAAGAGTGGAATAGTCCACGCAGACTTGAAGGCCAGGAACGTACTGCTGAAGGGAGCTAACGACAAGGGCAAGGGCTTCATATCTCTACAGGTGGTTGTGGAGAAGGAAGGGGGGGAGGGTGGGGGTGTGGTGGTAGGGGGGATGGAGGGGGGGGTAGTGACTTGAAGGCCGGAACGTATGCTAAGGGGGCTAAGAGACATTGGCAAAGGGCCTTCATCTCTAAGTGGGGTGGAAGAGGAAGAGGGGAGGATGGGTGGGGTGGTGGATGTTGGTATAGAGGGGGGAGTGGGAAGTGGGGTGGTGGGTGTGGGTGTTTTCAGGGGGGGGGTGGGGGGGGGGGGGGGGGGGGGGGGGGGGGGGGGGGGGGGGGGGGGGGGGGGGGGGGGGGGGGGGGGGGGGGGGGGGGGGGGGGGGGGGGGGGGGGGGGGGGGGGAGGGGGGGGGGGGGGGGGGGGGGGGGGGGTGGGGGGGGGGGGGGAGATTGACTTGAAGGCAGGAGCCGCCCGCTGAAGGTGGCTAAACGACAAGGCAAGGGCTGCATCGCAGGTGGGTGTGGAAGGGAAGGGGGAGGACAGGTGAGTGGGTGGGGGGTGTTACGGGGGATGGAGGGGGGGGGGGGGGGGGGGGGGTGGGGGGGGGACTGAAAGCCCGGAACGCCCTGCTTAATGGGTGCTAACGAAGGGAAGGGTTCATTTCAAGGTGGGTGTGGAGAGAGAAAGTGGGAGGGTGGTGGAAGTGGTGTGGGTGGGGTGGAGGTGTGGAGATGAGGTCCATGAAGGTTGTGGTGTGTGGGGGTGAGGGCTGAAAGCATGTATATCCGTCCTTCAATGGAGCTGGAGCTATCCCCTTTGTCTTCCTACTAAACACCCTTATTTCGTTTATTTTCCTAATCACCCCTTTCCCTTTATCAGAGCGTACGACTTTGGGCTCTTAGCCAAGCTGAGCATCCCAATCCCCGCATCTTCCTAAACAACCTACCCCTATCCCCTTGTCCTTACTAACCCTTGTGGCGTGTTTAATGTGACATCCCAGGGGGGCCAAATAGGCGAAGGACCTAGACATAAACCCTAAACCCCTTGTCGTGTTATGTTCAGGCCCGGTAGCCAATAGGCTAAATACCTAGACCCTAACCCTAAGTCCCCCTTTTCCCCTTTATCTTCCTAACCTTGTGCGTTGTAGGTCCCAGTCCGGTGTAGTCCCCCAAATAGGCTGAAGGCCCGGACCAAATCCTAACCCGTATCCGCGCTTTATCTTCCTAAACACCCCTATCCCCTTTATCAGGTCGCTGACTTTGGGCTGTCAGCCAAGCTGGAGCCCAGAGAGACCAAGATCTACGGCTCATGCAAGGGCAACTCTAAACCATGGTGAGTTGTCTGGTAGGGGAGCACGCAATTGTTTGTGGTGTATGTGTTGTGGTGTGCCTGCATCCACTGCAATTTTGTGTGTCTGTGGTGTGTGTGGTGTGTGTGTGCATCCACTGCAATGTTGTGTGTGCGTGTCAGCCAAGCTGGAGCCCGGAGAGGCCGATATCTACGGCTCATGCAAGGGCACTCTTACACACATGGTGAGGGTCATGGCAGGGGGATGCACTGCAATTTTGTGTGTGTGTGCATCCACTGCAATTTGTGTGTGTGTGTGTGTGGTGTGTGTCTGCATCCACTGCAATTTGTGTGTGTGTGCTTGTGTGTGTCTGCCTCCACTGCAATTTTGTGTGTGCGAGTCAGCCAAGCTGGAGCCCAGAGAGGCCGATATCTACGGCTCATGCAAGGGCACTCTTACACACATGGTGAGGGTCATGGCAGGGGGATGCACGCACGCACATACACACGACGCACACACACACTACACACACATGGTGAGTGTCATGGCAGGGGGATGCCACACACCCACACAAAACACACACAAACCACACACATGGAAACGCACACCACCACACCACACACACAGGTGATGTCCATGGCAGGGGGATGCACTGCGGTGTAGGTGTGGTGGTGTGTGTGTTGGTGGTGGGTGTGTGTGTGTGTGTGGGGTGTGTGTGTTGCATCCACCTGCATTGTGGTGTGGGTGGGGTGTGTGTGTGTGTGATGTGGTGTGGTGCAGCCACTGCAAATTGTGTGTGTGTGTGGTTGGTGTTTGTGGGTGTGGGTGTGTGTGGTGTGCAAGCCACGTCGCAATTGTGTGTGTGTGGTGTGTACATCCATTGCATTATGTGGTCTGTGTGTGTGTGTGTGTGTGTACATCCACTGCAATTGTGTGTGTGTGTGTGTGTGTGTGTGTGTGTGTGCATCCACTGCAATTGTGTGTGTGTGCGTGTGGTGTGTGTGTGTGTGTACATCCATTGCAATTGTGTGTGTGCGTGGTGTGGGTGTGTGGTGTACATCTCCTGCAAATTGTGGTGGGGTGGGTGTGGTGTTGTGTTTTGTCATCCACTTGCAGTGTGGTGTTGTGGTCTTCGTGTTTGTGGTGTGCCTTCCACTGCATTGTGTGTGTGTGTGGTGTGTGTGTGCATCCACTGCAATTGTGTGTGTGTTGTGTGTTATGGTGTGTGTTTGTGGGTGTGGGCATCCCTGCATTGATGTTTGTTTGGTTGTGTGTGTGTGTGCGTGTGCGTGGTGTGTGCATCCCCCTGCCATGACACTCACCATGTGTGTGTGTGTAGTGTATGAGTTTGTTTGTTGGCCGTTGTGGGTGTGGTTAGTGGTGCGTATGACCTTTGGGTGGATACATGTGTGTATAATCGATGTATAACAAATACTGGTGGTTGACCTTTGTGTGTACCTGTGTGGATATCTGTGTGTATATATACCTGTGTGGGTACCTGTGTGGGTACCTTAGTGTGTACCTGTGTGGATACCTGTGTGTATATTTACCTGTATACATACCTGTGTGTGTATACCTTTGTGTGTACCTGTGTGGATACCTGTGTGTAACTGGTGGGGTGGTGGTGGTTGGTGGTGTGAAGCAGGCATTACTGTATTGAATGTCTTTGCTTATGATTGTTATGCATGCTGCATTGTGTGTAAAGGCGCCTGAATTGATGCTTGAAGGCACTAAATATGATAAGTATGTTAAGTAGGGCTGAGTTGTGTGTGCAGCCCTTCATTTGTGTGCTTGGCAATGTAGTATTATGATGTATTAATGTTGTATGTTATGTATGGTATGTAATTATGTAATTTATGGCATGTCTGCAAGTGGATGTAATGTTGTGTTATGTAATGTTTGTCTGTATGTCTGTCTGTTGTATGATTGTGTGGGGTGATTATGGCTGTCCATGTACTGTCTGGGTGTTTGTCTGTCTCGTTATATATTATGAAATTTCTGCTGTCTGTCTGCTGCATTCTGTGGTGCAGGCCGCTGACTGATGCTTGACAGCCCGACTGAGCAAAGGCCTCTGGGTATATGCTTTCGTATCCGCTGTGGCAGCTGTTACACACTGGTGTACCCCATACTTGTCAGTCCAGCTCCCTACTGGTGTGTCGAAGGGAGTGGGGGAGGGGGGGGGGGGCAGAGGTAATGTGTGTGTTGGGTCTCTGGGTGTGTTAGGTATCATGCTGTGGAGCTCTACCCTGAGCGGTACCGCCCATATCTGTAAGTAAAACTCCTATCCTGGCTAGTCCGGCTCTATCCCGCGGTTGCGTTTATTTCTAGGCAATCTCTGGCTTCTCAGGGCCGGTTTCCAGGGGTAGTTCAGGCGGTCCTCTGGGTGTATTTCAGGCCTTTTCAGGCTGTTCAGGTACCTAAGCTGTTAGGTTTATTCTAGGCTATCTCTGGCTATCTCAGGCTGTTCCAGGTAGTTTAGGTTATCTCAGGCTGTCTCGGTGTATTTCAGGCTTTTCAGGCTACTCTAGGCTGTTCAGTTTATTTCTAGGCTATTCGGCTATTCGGTGTTCCAGGTAGTTTAGGTTATCTCAGGCTGTCTCGGTGTATTTCAGGCTTTTTCAGGCTGTTCCAGGCTATCCTAGGCTGTTTCAGGTTATTCTAGGCTATCTCTGGCTATCTCAGGCTGTTCCAGGTAGTTTAGGTTATCTCAGGCTGTCTCGGTGTATTTCAGGCTTTTTCAGGCTATCTCGGCACGTTTCGTTTATTCTAGTATCTATGGCTATCTCAGGTTGTCAGGTAGTTTTAGGTTATCTCAGGCTGTTCGGTGTCATTTCAGGCTTTTCGGCTGGTCAGGCTATACCTCGGCTGTCTTTCAGGTGTTTAGGATATCTAGGATCGTTAGGTAGTTTAGGTTATCTCAGGCTGTTTTGGTGTATATCAGGCTTTTTCAGGCTGTTAGCGCTAATTAGTGTTCAGTTTCTAGGCTATCTCTGGCTATCTCAGGCTGTTCCAGGTTGTGTAGGTTATCTCAGGCTGTTTCAGGTTTTCCAGATTATTATAGGCTGTTTCAGTGTATTCCAGGCTGTTTCAGGTTATTTTAGGCTATCTCAGGCTGTTTCAGGTTATTGCAGGCTGTATCAGGTTATCTCAGGCTATACAGTCCCCCATACCTGCAAGTCAAGTCATTTCAGGTTATTCCTAGCTATTTCAGGCTGTTTCGGTGTATTTCAGGCTTTTTCAAGGTGTTCCATGCTATCGTAGGCTGTTTCAGTTTATCCCAGGCTATTCAGTCCCCCATACCTGCAAGCCAAGTCATTTCAGGTTATTGCAGACTATTTCAGGTTATTCATGGCTACCTAAAGCTGTTTCAGTGTACTTCATGTAGTTTCAGGCTGTTCCAGGCTATCTCAGGCTGATTCAGTTTATTGTAGGGCATTTCAGGCTGTTTCAGTGTATTTCAGGCAGTTTCAGGCTGTTCCAGGCTAGCGTAGGGATGATTCAGTTCTTGTGGCCTTTCAGGCTAGGCTGTTTCAGGTTATGTCAGGTTATTTCAGGCAGTTTCAGGCTATTCCTGCTTGTTCCATGCGGTTCAAGGCTATCTCAGTCTGTTTCATGCTTTTTCAGGCTGTTTTAGGTTATTCCAGGCTTTTCAGTCCCCTATACCTGTGAGTCAAGTCACTTCAGCTTATTCGATGCTATCTCAGGCAGTTTCAGACTATTTCAGGTTGTTCCGGGCTGTTTCAAGTTGTTTCTGTGCATTTCGGGCTGTTTCAGGTTATTTCAGGTTGTTCCGGGCTTTGTTCAAAGTTGTTTCTTTCTTCTTCTTCTGTCTGTGCCATTTTTCAGTACTGTTTCATGGTTATTCCCTCCATCCACGCTATTCAGGTTATTTCAGGCTTTTCCAAGGCTCTAGTAAAGGGTGTTACACACTTGAGTTGCAGTCCAGCCACATAGTACTCAATACACACAAAAAACATGAGGAATATGTCCGGAATAATTCATATTGTCAACCATATTATAGATGAAGTACAGTAAGCCATCTAACTAAGATATAGTGAGGGGTCTCTCTATCTCTCTCTCTCGTCTCTCTCTCTCTATCTCCTCATCATCTCTCCCTCCTCTCTCTCTTCTCTCTCCCTCACACACACACACCCCCCCCCCACCCACACACACAACACAAACCAGGCAATCAACTCACACCACTAACCCCCACAAACTACCCTCACTTTTCTTTCTGGCAGGGGATCCAAACTCTCTTTTAGGTCACCAAACTTTTGTAAAGTTATTCCTATTGCCTCCACCGTACACTCTCTCTCTCCTCCATCTCTCTCTCTCCGATCTCCTCTCGCTTCTCTCTCCTCTCTTTCTCTCTCTTCGACCTCACAGACACACTCTTAGGCAGAGACACACACACAAACACAGCAGGCACCACACACAGCCAAACACACACCACCACCACCCTCCGCGTTGCTGCAGGGGAATCCTATCCCAACCTTTCTTTCATGTCACCACGCTGTGAAGTATCCGCTAGTGCCTCCACCCTTACACTCTCTCTCTCACGCACACACACACACTCACACACACACACACACACACAGGTAAGCGCACACACACACACAAAATCCAACGCAACCTGGCCGCACACATATCACACCAAACACACCACAGACACGCTCACACCTAACTGCTGGCAGCACAACCCCCTAAAGACACAAAAACCATACGAACCACACCCCCACCCCTCCCTTGTTGTATGCAGGGGAATCCCAAACTCTCTTTTAGGTCACCATGTAGTGAAACTAGGCAAACGCCCAGAGTTCCCCCCTGGATGCCACTCTGGATACGTCAACCTGGCAAAATTATGCTGGACTGGCGATTTTGCTGTCAGGTGAGTTTAGGTGTAGTCATGGGCACGTGTGTGTGCTAGTGTGTGTGAGTACTTGTGTGTGTGATTGTGTGTGCGTTTATGTTTGTATGTGTGGGTGCTTATGTGTGTGTGCTACCACGTGTGTGTGTGTGTGTCTGCTACCATGTGATGCATGAGAGAGAGCACTTGTGTGTGTGTGTGTGTGCTACCATGTGATGTATGAGAGAGCACTTGTGTGTGTGTGTGTGTGTGCTACCATGTGATGCATGAGAGAGAGCCCACTGTGTGTGTGTGTGTGCTACCATGTGATGCATGAGAGAGAGCACTTGTGTGTGTGTGTGTGTGTGTGCTAACATGTGATGCATGAGAGAGAGCACTTGTGTGTGTGTGTGTGTGCTACCATGTGATGTATGAGAGAGCACTTGTGTGGTGTGTGTGTGTTGTGCTACCAGTGAATGCATGACGAGGCACTTGTGTGCTGTGTGTTGCTACCATGTGATGTATGAAGAGAGAGCACTTGTGTGGTGTGTGTGCGTGGGCTACCAATGTGATTTATGATAGAGCACCTTGTGTGTGGTGTGTGTGGTGTGGGCTACCATGTGATGTATGAGAGAGCACGTTGTGTGTGTGTGTGTGGGTGCTACATGTGATGTATGAGAGAGAGCACCTGGTGTGTGTGTGTGTGCTACCATGAGATGTATGAGAGAGCACTTGTGTGTGTGTGTGTGTGCTACCATGTGATGTATGAAGAGAGCACTTGTTGTGTGTTGTGGTGTGTGTGTGTGCTCTAAACCAGTATGTTGAGAGATAGCACTTGTTATGTGGTGTGTGTGTGTGGTGTGGCTACCACCATGTGATGTATGAGAGAGAGCACTTGTGTTGTGTTGAATTACCAATGTGATGCTGAGAGAAGACTTGTGTGTGTGTGTGTGTGTGTGGTGTGTGCGTGTGTGTGGTGGTGTGTGTGGTGTGCGTGTGTGTGTGTCTCTAACCATGTAGTGTAAGAGGAGAGCACTTGTTGTGTGTGTGTTTGCTACCACCATTTGATGTATGAGAAGAGAGCCTTGTGTGTGTGGTGTGTGTTTGGCTACCGTGTGATGCATAGAGATAGCACTTGCGTGTGTGTGTGTGTGTGTGTGTGTGTGTGTGGCTTCCACTTCCCCACCCTCATTCCCTAATCATAAAGCCAAACGAAACCCTTAAACCACCCACCCCCACACCTCACACGACACCCCCCCTTCCGCTCTCAATTCCCACCCCCAATTCCTTGGGTTGGGGAACCCCAAGGAATTGGGGTTCCCCAATCCATCCCCAATTCCACACCCCAATCCACCCCACCAACTTTGCAGGCCCGTCTTTGAAGAAGTGCTCCAAGCGCTTCACACGATTCGAAAGACGCTTCAGGAGCCAAGTTCATAAGCCCAAGTCGTGGTTTCGAAACCCACCCGACCCTCCGGTCTTGTCCTTCGATGTTTGTCGAACAGACGCTTCATGGGCCAAGTTCATGATCCAATTCGCAGGACGCTGCACGCGTGTGCCAGGGGCTTCCATCGATGAAAAAAAAACGCTTCAGAATCCAATGTTTTTCCTGAGGCCACGTCGAAACCCGCTCCTCGATGGGCCTTGGCTCGTGCTGTGTCGATTCGAAAGATGGGGGGGGGGGGGGGTGGGTGACACCTCGCGTTGGCCTTCATGAGCCAAGTTCGAAACCCACCTCGAGGGGCTTCTCTCGATTCGAAAGGCCCTTCAAGATCCAAGCTCATGAGCCAAGCTCGAAAAACACCCCCAGGTGAGGCTTGTCTCGATTCGAAAGAACCTTTATGAGCCGAGTTCCAAACCCTCCTCCATGGGATAAAACCTAGCATGGTGCTACCCTAACATGTTGGTACCACCGTACTGCATGGTAGGACCACCGCCTACCATGGTGGAACCCCCCTACTACATGCTGGTACCGCTGCACTACATGGTGGCAGCTCTGTACTGCAGTTGGTACCACCGCATTGCATGGTGGAACCACCCTACTACATGTTGGTACCGCTGCACTACATGGTGGCAGCTCTGTACTGCAGTTGGTACCACCGCATTGCATGGTGGAACCACCCTACTACATGTTGTAACCAGTGGTGGGGGTTGTTCTGTGGGTGGGTTGGGGGGTGTGTTGGGTGTTTTGTGGAGGGGGGGTGGCTGTGGGGGGGATGAAGAGGTGCTTCAAGTAATGGTGGCAGCTCTGTACTGCTTGGTACCCACCGCATTGCATGGGGAACCACCCTAACACAAATGTTGGTACCCCCTCTGCACTGCAAGATGGTTACACTCGGTGGGCATTGCATGGTGGAAGCACCCTACTACATGGTTGGTAATGTACCTTTAGCTGCACCCGTGACGCATGGTGGGCAGCTCGGTGTAACGGTGTAAAGGACCAAAAAAAAAACGTTATTTGGTATGGCCGGCGGGGGGTAGTGGGGGTTGTGTGTGGGGTGCTACCTGTGGGTGGGGCCGCATTGCATGTGGAACACCCTACTACATGTGGGACCCGACTGCAACTAGATTTGTGGCAAGTTGCAGCTCTGTCCTGGGGGGTGGGGTGGGTCCATTTGGTCGACCGGGGGGACCGGGGCATTGCATTGGTTGAACCTGGGGTCACCATCCTACTTGTTGGTGTCCACTGTCACTACATGTGGCAGCTCTGTAAAGCTGGGGGGTGTGGGTGGTGTGTTGGGTGGTTGGGTGGGTGGGGGGGGGGTTGGGGGGGGGGAGGGGGGGGGTGGGTGTGTGGGGGTGGGGGGGGGTTGGGAGTTGGTACCACCGCATGCTGGTGAACACCCTACGACATGTTGGTACCTCTGTACTGCAGCTGGTACCACCGCACTACATGGTGGGGCCACCATACTACATGTTGGTACGACTGCACTACATGGTGGTACCACCGTACTACATGGTGGTACCACTGTACTGCATGGTGGGACCACCGTACTACCTGCCAGCACCTAGGGATGAAACTGCTTTGAGCCGATCACTAGGGCCCAAAATGAAATGAAATTAAATGCTAAATTCAATCATATGCCAAATTAAATTTAAATGCTCGACATATTCTGAAGGAAGCGAGGGGCTAGGCATTTTACGGGTTAGGTTTCGCCAAATTTGCCCTCGAATTTGAAATGCCCACTCATCAATCGAACTATGGAAAGGCTAACCATCAGAATTCAAATGATTTGCTAGTAGTTCCATTCGTCCTGGCAGGCGCAGGATTTAGAATGGCCACGCATCAATGGAAAGGCTTGTTTTCAGAGTTAAATCGATTTGATAGCAGTTCCATTTGGTGCGATGCGGCTGCTTGCTCAAGCTTTGACCTGCTACACAGGACTAGATTCTTTGCTCAGGATTAAGATAGCTGTGCACCATGACCGTGGAATACATGTGCGCAGGATTTACCCACACACCCAAGCACCCACACAACCATGCACACACACATGCACCTATGCGCCCACACACCCATGCACATGCACACACGCATGCACCCCCATGCACCCCCGTATATATATTTATATGGCTGTGCACCATGACGGCGGAATACATGTGCGCAGGATTAAGAATGGCCGCATATCAATAGAAAGGCTTGTTTTCAGAGTTCGATCCATTTGCTAGCATGCACACACACACACACACACAGACCTAATGCGTATTGTTCACACACTAGCTTTCTACGGCCGACATATGTCGAGAACAAAACTTGATAAGACGGTACTGTGCACACTGATTGGGCCCAGTAGCGATGTACTGTATGTTGTACCAGTGTACTGCGAGTGGTACAGCCTTATTGTGTGGGGGCCTAGTGTACTGTGTTTTGTACCAGTGTGCTGCAAGTGGTACCGCTGTACTTTAGGGGGAACCAGCGTACTGCATGTTGTACCATTGTACTGTATGTTGTACAAGTGTACTGTGAGTGGTAACACCACACTGTGTGGGGGCCCAGTGTACTACGTGAGGTACCGGTGTACTGTGTGTGGTATCACTGTACTATATGGGGGGACCAGCGTACTGCATGTTGTACCAGTGTACTGCAAGTGGTACCACAAAACTGTCTAGGGGCCCAGTGCACTGCGTTTTGTAGCAGTGTACTGTGTAGGGAACCTGTGTACTGTGTGAGGTACCACAGTACTGATCGGGTATCCAATGTAATGTGCAGGGAAGTACATACGCGGTACACATATGGGGGTATTGAAGACTGTAGTCTTACTTGAAGTGTTGAAGAGTATTAGGTTTTCGGTTTTATAAAACAAGAATTGTTCCACAGGTCACTTATAAAAATAGTACTTGATCTTATGTCCTCCACTTAGTTTATTTTATTGCAACGCATCCATTCCGTCGCTGCATGGCGACACGATGGTCTGGCTAAACTAGTCAGAAATGCCCCGCATCCATTCCGTCGCTGCATGGCGACACGATGGTCTGGCTAAACTAGTCAGAAATGCCCCCCCGCTTGGCGCTCCATGGGGTTCGAGTGACAGGTGCAGTTGCATGGTATGGCTACGGTGCCTGCCGGTCAGGCATCGGTGGTAATTCTTTTTACTGAGATGGTCCTACGGTGACTATAGCTAGCTCCGGCTTACGCTATGGTGTCCTTAACTTCACGTCCTGTGAGTAACGGTTCTACACGGATGTAACAATTTCAATTTCGATTGCATGATATGCATAGCACGAGCCCCGTCGTTTACGATTAGTAGGGGGGGGGGGGGGGGGGGGGGGGTCAGTTCACCAGTGCTTGTTTGTGTAAACTGCCTTATCAACTTGGTTACATAGCTTCAGCCAGCAATTTGGCTGCTCGCCGTCTTTGGCAGTAAAAAACTTACACCAGGAAAATGTAAACGCGAACAAATCCTTTTCTTCTTTTTTTCGCCCCCCCCCCCCCCCCCCCCCCCCCCCCCCCCCCCCCCCCTTCTTCTTCTGACGATAAAAAACAGACACAAAAAACGTATCATACGTATACAAAAGACTCGATCCAGTCTCTACATACATTCATGGATGAACAGAGGAAGCTTCTCTCGATCTTCAACTTCTATATTGCACATCAGATAATGTAGAGGAATCATTTTGCTCTTTGATTGGGAAATCAGGTTCAGATACTTTCTTCTCGAATTCATTAAGGCTTCGTCAGTACCAGGGTAATTCAAAGCGCGCGCTTTTGCGCTTTTGCGCGCTGACTTTTTGACCCCCTCTGCGCTTTAAGCGCAGTTTTTTGCAACCCCTTGTGGGCGCTGCAAGCAATTTTTGCGCTTTTTGCACTACAAAGCGCAGTTTTTTTTGTTTTCAAGTGCGCTAAAGCGCTGGTCAATTTGGCCATTTGAAGTACCCTGGTCAGTACATCCAAAGACCACATGGTGTCCTTGAACAGTTCCATAATCACTAAGGTGACACACTCGATCCTTACAAGGAACAATTGGACGTTGCCATCTATCAGTTTCTAACTCTTGGTAGTGGGATGAAGTTCAAAATCTAGACATGTAACGCTCCGCTTTGTGAGGTAGGTCTCGACTGATAATTGGGCATTTTAGGTTTTCCTCTCTCATACCATGAAGAGGACATCATATTGACTGTGTGTTGCTTAAGACACTGACGGTGGTGAACAACTTCCAAGTTCACGACACTTGGCGGAGTTAGTGGGTGATCAGCCCGCCCTCTCCGTGGGGGCCAACCCAGGGTGCCACCCCACACATGTCAACGTCTGAATTCTGGAGATAATGTATCAAGAAAAAGTCTCGGAAGGCCGACTGACTGGTGGGCAATTCACAGTCACTCTTGGGCGTTCTCTTTTTGGATCTTTCTAATTAAATCGAAAGTCGGTTAAGATATAGTTAGAATTTACCCAAGGATCAAGTCAGAGTTCGTTGTTTAACGGTTCGAAATCTTCTTGGTCCTGTCCATTATCTGTTTGGACGCAAAGTGGGCTAGCAAGCTGCTGATTATTTGAAGGAGCGCGGATTTTATTGTAACAAATAAAGACGCTGCTATTTCTTCCCGCATTACACTACATTACATTACATTACATGTTAAAGTCAACTTGACACCGCGAGGGTGTATGAGACTCTGTGCTTATTGTAACAAATAAAGACGCTGCTATTTCTTCCCGCAGTGCACTAATGAGCCCGTCGGCCAGCTCGTTGAGAATTTATTTGATATCGAAGATGAGAAGAATTGTCCTTCCGCAGGTCTTGGTATGCTTTTTGCTGCACGACATCCTTAGATCATTATGATCTGAGTTGAAAAGATAAAGAAAGGAGGGAAGAGCAGAAGCGTCGCGCATCTTCCTGATCTAGGAAGGAAGAGCAGAAGCGTCGCGCATCTTCCTGGTCTAGGAAGGAAGTTGTGTTGTGCATGAAGTTATGTTATGTTTTCTGAGACCCACTTTTAGGGGGGGAAATGGGAAATGACATTTGCCAATACTTAATCTTGCCAATACTTAAGGCGCATACGGGGTACATGCAATCAAATCACGTTAATTAAATAAATCGAATTAAAATAACACAACATTAAATACGATTAAATTAAATTAATGACAATACATTGAATTAAGAATTCGAATCATTTCATTCGGGACGCGCCTCCAGGCGCCCTTAATCTAGGAAGGAAGTTATGCTGTTCGATCTGTGGACTCTTAAAGGTCTCTTATGCGCTTTGGCGCCAAGCAAGTAAGCTGTGCGAGCTCTTTGCCAAGCTCGTCCACAATAGGAATGGTTTTAATTAGGTTTGGAGGTCGAGGATTAAAGAGAATATCCCTTTGAAAGTCATGTGTTGTTTTATCAGTCTAAAAATGTATTCCTGAGCAGACTATGGACTCTGAAGAGCCCCAAACAGTAGCAGGTACCGGTAATATTGCTGTGTGCACGGTAGCGTCCTGTACGAAAAGTTGATGCAAGCCAATCGATTGATTCCGAATACCGTATAGGATTTATATGACATAATTATTTGCGATTTATTGAGCATCTTTTATATTTTTCTGAGCTCATTTTTTGGGGGTGGTGATGGTGGGGTGGGGTGGGGGGAGGTAAATCTGGGACCATTCATGAGTAGAGGCTGGGAAGGGTAGCATATTGGCACCACCCTGTCTTGTGCAATAAGTATTTACCCCCCCTACCCCCCCCCCCCCCCCCCCCCCCCCCCCCCCCACGCACACACACACACACAATATTGTCAAGCATTTGTAGCCAGCTAGATAGACTTAAAGAGGCAGCGACCAAACAGACCACAAGGGGCAGTGTAGCTGGACTGTTGCTGAATCAAGATAAAATATGGACCATGTGTACCATTTTGTTGTTTAATTGTGCATTCGAGTGTCTGTGTTAGATCTGATTTTTACACATTTTTCTGGCCACCTACAGGGATGGCAAAGGGTAATTTAGGTACCTAGACAACCTGGGGGGAGGAGTTAGAACTGATTTTTGAGTACCGTATCATGTTATAGACGACTTCCATGTTGGTTTGGGTTGAAACAACCCATCCCAACCCAACCCAACTACAGTCTGCCTTAGTATTTCATCGCCTCAGTGCGACTTTCTCTCTCTCTTCTATAACTCTTGTAAACGATTGAGTCTTGCAGTCTCCAATGGACACATTGTTATTTTCGTTACCGTATATGGGGGGGGTGGGGGGTGGGGGGTGGGGGGGTCAGACCTCTTCAGTTTTTTTATCAGGCCTGTACGTTTGAGCTGTTTTACGCTCGCTGCTGGTGTAATAATAGTGGATAGATAGTATAATCATCTATAATTATATATAATTATATATAATAATATATAATAATATATAATAATATATGATAATATATAATAATAGTATAATACATAAGTATAGATTGACGACTTTTTATCGATCTTAGTTTGTGGGGTCGGGTGTCGTGTACTCGTGTTATGAAGTCATTGGTTGTGTATTCCCCTGCCGTTGGTAGCGGTATTACATTTCGAAGTGAGTTGTGAGGGTCGGTAACAGGTGTAGAAGAATATCCCTTTGCTGTTGTGGCTTGTTTTTTCGCAGATTAATCAAATTAAAAATTATTGCAGAAGACTGGTGATTTTTGGAAGGTGCCATGCTCTATTCTGCAGGGTTTCATGCAGTTGGTTGATTGGCGCGGTATAATATATTATTGCTTGTTGTTTGTGTCAGTCGGTGACTACTAGGACAAGCGTTTGCATCCGTTTGGCAATCTGTCAGATAAGACCATAGAGCGCGGAAAGCTGTGGCGAGTTGGAGTAGTGGAACCTCTGGGTACTCTTGTCCTCCCTCCCGGGCGCAGTATGTCAGCGTGAATGCTAGGACACGAGTGTATCTTGGGCTCATATGTGATTAGATGCCGTCGTGTATGCACTCGTGTCTTAGTTTTCACGCTGACGTTGGTTGATGCATGTGGTCCGTAGTGCATATGTTGCTTCGGGCGCCCTTTTTTGGTTGGTTCATAGATAATCCATATGTGTGACGTTTTTGCAGTTGATGAATCATTATCTAATGTTTTGCGGACTGTATTGAAGACTTTGGCTTAGTTTTTGTAGCTACATTACTTTACTTACATTACATTTACATGTACTTATATTACTTACATTACATTACGTTTACATTACATTACATTACATTACTGTACTTTAACTTACATTTACTTTTACATCCCATTTACGTGTCACAGTTACTTAACATACATTACTTACATTACATTACATTCATTACCCTTACATTACATGTAAGATACGAAGCACCAATTTTGAGACGAAGAAGGGGAAGGGTGTGAAGAGATGTCAGAATTCATCTAATTGTTACACTCAATTTATTATGAATTTATAGATTGTCAATCAAAATCCTATCAAAATCATAGTAATTGTCAGAATAATAATTGATAATCCTCACCTGATCCTCAGAATAATACCGGTAATCATTCATCCTCAGAATTATCCTCTTATAAGAACGATATTCAAGGCATTTCCCTTATATTCACAACATTATCTTATACGTGTAATGAACACGACTCCAATCAAACAGAACAAGGCTTATCGGCGTCCACTTCTAGTTTGGGATGGTGTGAGGGTTAGGGGGAGGGATGGGCGGGAGCGGGAGGGAGGTGGGGGGAGGGGAGGTGTCAGCGGGCGGTATTTCTTTCTTTATTCTGTTCTGTTTTCTTTTCTGTTTCCTTTCTTTTTTCTTCTGTTTTCTTTTCCTTCTTTTCTTTCGTGGGGGGTCAACAGATTGACTCGATGGGGCCCGAGATCGACATCGGCTTTGCAACGTTGCAGGCAACGTACGGTATCCTAGATAGGAACGGATAGGCGTCCAATTCCTACCGACTTTTCCTTTCTGCGTATGTTAAGTGGCAACATAATCCGTCCTTTCACATACCGCGAACCGGCGTAGCGATGGGACGATGACCTCCCCTTCTCCCTTTTTGTTATCGTTCATCCTTTTTCTATCATTTCCCTTACCCACTGGCCCCCTTCTTGGTCCCTTGCTGCTCAGATTAGCTGGCCTTTCAACCTGGTCTTTCTGTTCCTGATGGCGGTTTTCTCCCGAAGCTGGCCAGCTCAGTGCGCTTGTCCGCTACTTTCCGACATGTTCACTAGTTGGGGGGCCTATCGATGTCGACCCAATTACGATTTGCACGTCCAATACTGGCTAGGCCTTGAGACATATGTAAATTTGCTACTGTCAGAGTTATTTCGCCTACCGCAACGAGCACTTCGCGATAAGACAAATGCTCCAGTCCGCACCAGTCTCCCACTCCGTTTAGGTCAAGCGGCACAGTACAAGCGGAGCAGCAGCGGCCTCAGAGCGGGAAATCGTTTCGCCAGGGAAGATTTCCGTTTCTAGCTGAGCCCGAGCAAATTAGCATCAGGATGCAAAAGGGCTTCCAGTCTTTGCGCAGCAAGCTGCGCAAAGCATCTCGCAGATTTGATGGAACGGTTGTCAACGTTGTCTCTGGACTGACGGATGGAGTGAAAGGCACGCTCGGTCCAGGAGAAAGATGCGGATGCGGAGAACTGCTAGAACCCCCCGAGATGGTGGAAGTACCAGAATTTCAAACAGAGTGGCTTGGCGAGGGGAGCTTGAGCCCGAAACAATCGACGAGCTTGGTAGCAGAGGATGGAGTTGCGAACGCCCCGAACACTGCCAGCAATTCCGCGACCACTCAGAATCCCGACTGGTGGAAGGAGCAAGATTTACTACGCGTTCATGTGCTGTGCAAAAAGCAGAGGAATGTAAGTTGTGCGGCGCCCAAACCCACAAGACCCGAGGTTGCACCTACACCAGTTTGCCCGCACACACCCTTCAAATACACTTACATGTGCACCCACAACCCCACACAGCCGCATAGTCCATATAGACGTCACACATGCACCTACTCCTTTGCACCACACACCCATGCATCTCCCTCACCCACACACCCATTCAAAATACGCTTACCTGTTTCCCCTCACGCCCACACACCCATAACAGTACGCACACGTGCACCTACAGCTCATCCCCACACATCCCATGCATGTACACACGCACCCACGCATCGCCTGTGCACGTAACCTTACATTTGTTTTGTGCACCCCTCCCCCCCACACCCACCCTCTCCCTCCGAGCATCCCCTTTCGCCCTCCCTCTTCTTCCCCACCCCCCCCCCCCCTCCCTCCCCTTCCCTCTTTCCCCTGGTTTGCCCCCCCAAGGCCGCCATCGCGCACCCATAGACATACGCACTATGACACGTCACCTACAAACCACACACACCCATGCACCATACACCCACACACTCCATTCAAATTACACTTACATGTGGTCACCTGTCACAGACCCCACACTCACAACTCCTTGCTTTTCTCCGCCCATATACCAACACACACTGTGCCCCTACACCTCTACCCCCAAACCCATGCACCTACCACCATCACATTTTCCCCCTTTCCCATCCACTTCCCTTTTCCCCCCCATACCCCCACATCCCCCCCCCCTACCACACTCACCCTTTCCCCCTTCCCACCCCTACCTCCTGGGCTCCTCCCATGCACCTACACACCCACACACCCATTCAAATACACTTACATGTGCACCCACAACCCCACACACCCATAGACATACGCACACGTGCACCTACACACCCACAGCAGCGCATGACACCCATGCAACCTACAACACACCCGCACCACCCATTGTCAAAATAACACTTACATGTGCACCCACAACCCCACACACCCATAGACATACGCACACGTGCACCTACACACCCACACACCCATGCACCTACACACCCACACACCCATTCAAATACACTTACATGTGCACCCACAACCCCACACACCCATAGACATACGCACATCGTGGCAACCTACACAACCCACGACACTCCTGCACCTACACAATTGCCCACACACCCATGGCGAAATACACTTCATGTGCCGCCCAACCCCACACACCGGCTTAAATGCCCTAGACTCCTCACCCGGTGGCTTGCACCCTACACACCCACCCAGGCCCCCTTCACCTCCCCCCCCGTTCACCTACCCCCTCCCACCCGCCCCTGTCCCCTCCCCCCCCCCTTTTCCCGGCACCACCCATGCATACACCCACACACCCATGTGCACCCACACACACATGCACTGGTGGAAGGAGCAGGATTACTACCTGTGCATTGCTGTCAAAGAAGCAAGGACTGGTGTCGTTGGCAAGATGTCTACATGAGCACTTCGTAGTCTAGGACTGGTAAACGTCCGACATGGAGGGGGAAAGGTGGTCTGTTCTTCCTCCTCTGTCGTTTTTGTCGTTTTTCGTTTCTTTCGTGTATGCTGGAGAGAGGGAACAGGTGGATAGGCGGTTTGTTGGGAGGGAGGCATCCTGTTCGCAGGTGTGTGTGTGTTTTGTGTGTGTGTTTGGGGGGGGGGTATATTGAACGGGGGAGGTAGGGGAAGGGTTTGGAAGGGAAGCAAGGACTGTCTTGCAAGAGTGTGCTATAAGCACTCGTAGTCTGTAAGCTCTCAGTTGTGTGTGTGTGTGGCGGCGTGCGGCTTGCCATGGGTGTGGGTGTTCTTGTGGTTGTTTGGCTACCAATTACCGTAACCTCTGTTTGGGGTGGATGTGGGTGTGGGTGGGGTGTGGGAGGGGTGTTGTGGTGGGGAAGTTTGCTATCGTGGGTGCCTGCTGTCAAGTAAGCAGGAAAGGAAGTTGTGTGTTTATAAGCTTAGGGATGGAGGTGGGAATGTGCAGGGAACCTCACTAAGGGGGCGGGATGTGGTGCGGGGGGGTGTGTGGGTGTGGTGCGTTGCGTGGGTGGTGGTGGGGGTGCGGGTGGTAGTGGTGGTTTTTTTTTTGGTGGTGGGGGGGGGGGATAAGTTTCGTATTCCATCTGGCTCAACCTTGTTGCATTGCGGTTGGTTTTTGTGATGGGCAAAGCCCTTTTTTTTAGCATGTATTTCTTACCGTGGGGCATCGGGTGGGGGGTGGTTGGTAGGTGGGGTGGGGTAGGGGACACACCACACATACGCATTTGGGTTGGGTGGGTATTCGTGGTATGGGTGGATGATGTTTATGTGTGTGTGGTGGTGTGGTGTGGTGGGATGGGGTCTAAAAATTCTGACAGGGGTGTGGTGGGCTGATTTTTGTGTGTGTGGTGTGGTGGTGTGGTGTGGTGTGGTGGGACGGGGTCTAAAAAGTCTGATCGCGGTGGGGTGGTTAGTGTGTGGTGTTGTTTGGTGGTGTGGTTGGGTGTCCGTGTTTAGTGGTGTGTGGTTGTGGTTGCTTGTGTGGTATAGAAATGTCTGACCCGGGGTGGGTTTGGGTTGGTGTTTGGTTGGTTATTCTTTTCTGTGCTTTTGGGTGGGGGCGTCTTCGTTTTCAAACCATTTTCCTTATTCCCCTCTTACCTAACGTGGGTCTGGGTTCGACAGAAATCTAAATCTCAAAGGCCTCCGCCCTAGATTCACGTTCGGGGTATTGTGCGGTTGCACGCACCCAGAGTGCCGGAAAAGACACCGGGGTGTGGTGGGCTGATGTGCGTGTGTGTGTTTGGTGGTGTGGTGGTGCGGGGTGGGATGGGGTCTAAAAAAGGTCTGGGACTGGGGTTGTGGTTTTGATGATATGTGTTGGTGTTTTTGTGTGGTCGGAAGAAAGCCTTTGGCGCTTCTGATGTTGTTAGTTCTATATAGTATATAAGGGCAGATTTGGATCGCTAGTAGCATTGGTTATTTGGTTATTTGGTTGTTTTAAACGTGTTGCAAACAATGTTGTTAGGTTTGTAATCCTTGTGACCTTGTGTCAAATGTGTTTCATGTCAAGTGTATCCACCCCTTCTCTTTTCCCCTCCTGCTGTTGTGTTGGTGTTGGGGTTTGTGTTGGTGTTGGGTTGGGGTTAGGCAAGTCCTCGTTTCAACCTGATGTGTGTTAGTTTATAGCAACTACATGACCTTATCGTAAATGGTGGTTCATGCCATAAAAAAAGGTTTGGTATCGCTAAACCCCTTCTCTTTTCCCCTCCTGCTGTTGTGTTGGTGTTGGTGTTGGTGTTGGATTGGGCAAGTCCTCGTTTCATACAATGTTGTTAGGTTTATAAACTACACGACCTTATGTTAAATGTGGTTCATGTCAAGTGTATCCACCCCTTCTCTTTTCCCCTCCTGCTGTTGTGTTGGTGTTGGTGTTGGTGTTGGTGTTGGGGTTAGGCAAGTCCTCGTTTCATACAATGTTGTTAGGTTTATAAACTACATGACCTTATGGTCCAATATGTGTGTGTCAGCAAGTGTATCCCATTCCGACTCCCGTCTTTTTTTTGTCCGTTTCCCCTCTCCTGCTGTTTGGGTTTTGGGCTTGCTGTTGGGTTTTGGTGTTGTGGTTGGTTGGGGTTGGGTTGGGGTTGCAAGAGTCCTCTCGTGTAATGTTTTCGTCGCATATTATGAGGGTTTTATACATTGCATTGTCATGGACAGGCCATTGTAGGCCCATCGCCGCAAGTCCTTGTGTTTTAAAGGTGTTTCGTGCCATGTGTATTCATCCCTTCTTTTTTTACCCTCCTGCAGTTGGCGATGACTGACTTTGAGTTCCGCTCCACCAATACGGAAGTGGCTGACATAAGGTGTCTTGGGAGTGGGTGGGGGGGTGTGGGCTGGAGGAATAGGGATGGGCTGGTTAACTATGTTAGAGGGCATGGTGTCTGTAAACTGTGATATTTCGGTGAGATGTCCTACTGAAGTAGGTGCATGAGGGGGAGGGAGTAAGGGGTGGGTTGGAGTGAAGGTTAGAGGAATCCTTTTCTCTTCTGTTTTGTTTTCGTTCGCCTCTCTTTTATTTTGTCTTTTGCTTTTGCG
>JACBWV010000065.1:0-117838 GCA_013435795.1 Chlamydomonas sp. ICE-L
CCCAGCCATATATTATCCTTTAAAAGCATGGGGGTCATGTAGCCACACACTGATGATGCTTTGGCGATGGTTCATGAGATCTACATCCTCCGCCAATCCCAACTCCCTCAACTAGGGAATGCTACCACCCCCTCATCCTACCCCCACCCCATCCCCACCACCATCCCACCCCACCCACCAAACCCACCCACCCCCCCCCCCCCAAAAAAAAAAAGACCCCCTGCCCCCCATACCACCCCCAGTGACATACCTGTACAAGCGTGAGCCAGCAGCAAATTCACTGTCCGTTATTTTGTTACCCGTGGATTTTGTACATGAGTCCCCATCCTCTGCCATTCCCAACTCCCTCAATATAATACCAATACCCATGGTCGCAATTCTGATTGGCATGCCGCATGTAACGATTACGTAATTCCTGAGGACAGCGGTTTGGATGAAAATGTTTACGGGTTTCTGGTTAATGGTAATGGGTAAGCTCCTTTATTGAAGCGGTTGTACGTTTTATAGGTTTATCAGCCGTAATTTTATTATTTTCATTTCGTTTAGGTTTAGTTTGTATACTCCATATTTGTTTTTGGCCAATAATACTTTCGGTTCACTGTTGTTGTTGTGCTGTTGTGTGATTATGTTCATTCCATTACGGTTTGGGGTTATCCAAGTTGTTGTTATAAGGCTAGTTTAAAAACATACAGAGCTTGGGCAATATTGTGTGGCATGGGTAGGTGATGAGCTATAGTGCCGAGATACATTTATTGGGGGTACACTTAAAGGGTTATGGGCATGAGTATGCTTAAGTTATGGTAGGGTTTTAGTACGGGTTTCTAACAGATTTGATAAGCTGTGGTTGTAAAGGCTGCACCAATCTATCCATCAAGCTCAGGAGCATTTAGCTACTTGAGTTGTGGTTTACGGAGTAAAGGAACTTTTATGGTGCTAGCTGCAAGCCTCCAACTCCGCCAGGGTCAATAGCGGAGCGTGCACAATGGCTGATGGTGCCTACCTATGTACATACAGCTGCGCCCATGACCTCAGCTACATGTGCACTAGCTTTGCTTCCATAAAGCTATAGCCAGCCATAGAGCGACCGAACCTAAAACTGCTAGTGTAGCAAGAAACAGCGACACACCGCTACATTAGCAGTAGAAGGATCTGCCCCTTGGGCTATGTAGGACCTATGTAGGATCATATATAAGAGGCAACTCACGTAGTGAGAATCAAGTACGGGCTGCAGCCAACCAACTCTGCCAGCGTACAATAGCTTAGCATGTATAACTTGACCACAGAGGACCTATTTAGGATCAACATTAGGGGCCTGTGGAGATCAACTGGAGAGCATCCGTATCAAGCACGTGCTGCGCAACCCCTCTGTCCGCGTGCATCTCCAGTTTAGCAAGCATACACGACCAACTAGGATGGCCTATTTATAATCAACACCACACATAAACCCTAACCCTAAACAAGGGGCCTGCCACCACATATTACTCAAGGACTGGCTGCAGCACCCAACTGCTCCGTCAGCAATCACCACCTCACATGGTGCTGTCTAGTCCTTTATATAAACAGGATGCTGCTTATCAACAGTTTTTGTGACAGCTTGCTATGTAGGGTGTATTAGGATTTACCTTAGGGTCCCGTGAAGCGGTAACCCCCTTAGTGGAGCGATCAATGGGGCTGCAGCCAACCATTTCTTTCATCAGCATCAAACCAGCTTAGCGGGGACGGCTGGGTCGGCTGCCAGCCCAAACAGCTGTTGGCTGCTTGGTCACAGTTCGACACGGCCTCTTGGACCCCACAACCCATCCCCTACTCCAACATGGGCCGAGGACTCTGGGGAGTACATCACAAGGTGGAAGTGCCCTGGATCATCCTTTTCGGATCAGGGTTCAGGAAGCCCCTTGTTTTTCCCCTCCACAATGTTGAACTGAGTGAGAGGGTATACATAATTCCATAGTATGACATACGAGGGTTGAAGGTCATGACATTTACTACTTTTGTGTATCATATCTGCATCGTAGATTGGAGCAAACATTTTGATAATAAGGCTTTGATTTTAATTGATAACGTTAATGCGCCGAAGACAGTGAGCACCTTAAAGGCGGGAGCCACGTACCCAAGTTCCAAGTTCAGTTGAATTGTGCCGGGATGGAGGAGAGGAGACTTAAAGGGAGGTGAGAGTCGTGTTGTGCGTGAGTAGAAGGGGGGGGGGAAGTGCACGTATTCTCGTGCCCATCCTTGGAATGCACAATTTCTCACTCATGCAGAAGGGAGCACCGCTACAACAAGTGATGGATGGTCTGAATCGATTATGTAAGGACATAATTATTTGCGATTTCTTGAGCACTTTTCAGATTTTTTTTCTATGCCCCTCATGGGGGTGGGTGGGGTGGGTGGGGGGGTCATCCTCTTTTTTTTGTTTTCGTGTGAGTACCATTTTGTTTTTTAGAATGCGGATTTGGACGTCACGCGAATCCATGCACTGCAATTCGAGGACGCTATGAAAAATGTTGCCGCCATATGTAAACACCCTAAATCAATATCTTTACTTTTTGCAAACATTGTATTTGTCTATTTAATGGGGGGGGAGGGGAGTCCCTCCTCAGGTTTTTGGGGCATCCTTTTTATAACTTTGTTTTTTACCCTATCTCAATGATTGATATTATAATGATAATGCTATAATAAAGTGGGGGGATCTCTTCCATCCCTAGCATATGGTTTGTGTGTGTGCGTGGTGGTGTGTGGTGTGTAGATAGGGTAAGGGGGGGGGGGGGGGGGGGGGGGGGTGGGGGGCATACCTGCACCGCGTATATTGATTCATCATCGTTCTTCAAGAAGGGCCCCACCATCGCTCGCCAGGGGGGAAGCCCAGCTAGCCAGGCGGTCGAGCCCTGGCGCCAAAGCGCCGGAGGACCAAGAGGACCTCGAGGGTAACTTCTGTAGTCTGCATGAACCTGAGGGATGTGTTGGCACACATCGTATGTTACACTGAAGTAACTCTTGCAACTTATGCATCAAAAGTGGTGCACATGGAAATCCATACATTACACCGTAATTATTATGTTTTAACATTTAACATATATGACGAGATAGATGTATTGAACCGATGGATTGTGTCTATGCCCTTCAGTCTAAATACAATGTTTTGTCACAAATAAGCTCCCAAACGCATCAGTCCAACACGAAATACTCAGAGTTGGGTTTTTGCAGATGGTGTGGAAAATATTAAGTGAAACATGTATTTTTCCTTTGTGCTTCCCTAATATGGAACAGGTTTGAAGCAGAAGTGGAACAGAAAATACTCTGATCAAAACGGGGGGCCATCAAAACGGGTGTGGGGAGGTGGCACGCTGTTTTGTGTATCGTCTCCGATTTGGTCGAAGACGCCCGAAACCATTGAAAAAAAGTGGAAAAAGTGCCTGTGGGATATTGGGTGGGTCCCAGAGGGAGGGGGGGGGGGGGGGGGGGGGGGGGGCAAGGCCGATCTCGAAATGTCTTCACAACTTCTTTGTCTGTGGCCTGAATCGAACGTGCCGCACACCATACAAACGCATTGACGAAAGCATTACGAATCTGCAGTCGTTGGGTCGATTACACCAGAAAGTAATTAGTGGATGTTACTGGAAGGTACATCAGGTCAGGACGCCACCCAGAACTTCACAACCAGATGCAACGAGTTCCTGACTAGCAGTTGGAAGCTCAAGCAGCAAGAATCCGCGCTTGTTACAGCAACATTTGAAAATGGAGTTTTAAAGTCAGGGTCATGGCTGAGGCTGAGGCCAGAACAGCCTCAGCCCTGACCCTGACTTTACCCGAGCCCTTGCGACAACTTGCAACATCTGCAATGCCATGGTCCAGTGCCCTCCCAGCAACAAGGCCAACCTTAAGTCGCACCATTGGATTGAAGCATGGTATTTTTAAATACTTATTTGGTAGCATTATTGTGCATATCCTCACGTATAAGTCGTTCTGGAAACAGTTTTTGGAAGTTAGCGCTCGGGCAGTACAGTGAATACGACCCCCACTTTCTGATTATTTACATATTCCAGGTGTCCTAATCTGTGCCTCCATTGCAATTTGGGGTGTTAGGTTTGCTTCATAGCGTTGCCACCATTCATCTCATGCAAGCACACGTCCGCCATGCCATCGCATCGCATTTATCATGTTTTGCAGCCTGTTGTTGCGAGTAAGTTGACTTTCTTCAGATCGTCACTGCCATTCACTCATGCTTGCACCACTCATCCCATATATGCAAGCACATTTACTTGTATCGACAATCGTGAAATATGTGGCTGCGGATATGTTGCGAGTGTCGACTGATAATGGATTTTCCCGAACTGGGACACTGAAAGAATAGAGGAAGCTGCAGGTCTGAAGCTTTGCAATTGCGCAGGTCCGTTGTTCTCATCGAGGTCAGAATCTGAGTGTTCGCAAGTTGTTGGTAGGTTGAATACACAATTGGCACCTAATACCTTAGTTCTGATCGATCAAATCCCACTGCCGGTTTGAAGAGTACAGGTAGGGAGAAGGGGGGTACGTGTGGTGTGTGTGTTGGTGGTTTGAAGGAAGGGAGGGGGGGGGGGGGGGGGGGATGTCAGGGTGGGGGTGGGGTGGGGGTGGGGGTGGGGGAGGAGGGTCGAGGGTGGATGGTGGGAACGGCTGTGTGTGAGTTTGTGTGTGTGCGTGTGAGTGAAGTTTGGAGTGGGTTTGGGGTGGGTAGGGGGTCGGGGGGGATAGTTCGTGTGAATGGGGTGGGGTGAGGGTCGGGGAGAGGTCGGTAAAAGTGGGGGATACTGTGGGTCTGGCTGGGGGGGGTGGAATGGTATGCGTGTGTGATGAAGGGTGGGGGGCCACAGCCAAAGTGAAGGGTAAGGGTAAGGGATAAGGTGTGTTACGTGTATTTTCATGTGGGTGTGGGAGGAGAGGGAGGGGATCGCCGAGCAGGGGTGGAGATGGCTATTAAATGCATAGCAAGACTAACGTCGCCTAGCTCACAACTTCAATGTTAAATCATAAATGGGTACCGCCTCTCGTTTTGGCAGAATCTGCAGGTGCTGTGATATGGTGGTTGTCGGTATAAAGAGTGGTAGAAGATGAAATGCATTTCAAATTAGAGTGTCCCTTTATATGCTGAGGATATAAAGTTGTATTTATACGAATATGAACCTGATTTTTGGATTAAACTCGAGCATGAAGCTGGCCATGAATCCTGAGTCCTTTGAAGAACGGAAATACTTATCACAATTGACACCATACAAATGCAACTCCGGCAATATAAATGCGATAATGAGCCCACAATAAAATCATCATCCCAGATAAGATGATGATCAAATTATATTATAAAATTAAATTGTCACTGTAGCACGAACTCAGGGCCCCCATTAGTAAAACGATTGCTTGGGGTCTGTTAATCATGTTTTATATTTTAGCCTTATGTATATCACGGTGGAGCAAGTTCCTTTAGCCTATTTTGCCTACCAATGGACTGTAACATACATATATAGATATGCCTTATCTAGCATGCATTATGCTTCAACCAATGCATGCATTATGCTTCAATTTACCTGTGCAGACTTAAGACCAGCTTGCTGCAGCACTCTCAACACCTCTATGTTTGCCTCCTCTCGTCCTCCAGCTGAGTAGACTAGAATTCTGGGGGACCATTTTAGGCCTTGTATCACGCCCTTGTCATCCAGCCCTAGCTGTCTTAGGGTCGTGATCCACCCTCGACAGTTCTCTAGGGATAGAACTGACCTCCTTTCTTTTATGGCCCCTGTCATGACCTGAGTATGAGAGTCGAGCATATAATTGGTTCATGTCATCCTTTGTGCACATTGCCATCAATTGTGTACATTTGTATGGGTGATGTAAGGTTGGGTTGGGTTGGGTTTGGGTTGGGGGGTGCATGAGTATGTGCACACGCATGCGTGCATGAGTGTGTGTGTGTGTGAGTGCGTATGTGTGGGAGTACATGTGTGTATGAGTACAGCTTTTGCCTGTGAGAATTGCTGGCGCCTATCGAAACATGCCAGAGCCCAGGTAGCGTGCCCATTTGTATAACCTCGAAGACGTGCTTATATGAGTCCGCATCATTTTGTGTTTGTTTGATTAGGTCATTGTGACAATGCGATAGGCATTAGGATGCGAAGGCAGAAGCAAGGCCTCGGGCACCTTTTATCAACTCATGAGTACCTGTCAAATCTGAAAAACAAACTTCATCTGCGCTTGTAGCGCGCTGGGCTGAGACTATGTGATCCATACATAGTGAACAGTCGATATGACTAATATTCAGTTGCGGCTCGTTCTTCAGTGGATTAGGCACTGCAATCTGCTTGACGTTGAAGGAGGGAGTTGGCTAGGGCTTAACAAGAGGCGGAGCTCCCCTAATCCATTTGCCATGAGTTGCTGCCCATATGTTTGTGTGTTAAGAGCGGTCTGACTATCAAAGTGATGACCAATCTTGCCCCGCATGTGAGAGAATGATGTTTATGCTAGGCCGACTGGTGGGAGTGGATGTACATGTAAGGGTGGAGAGAGGACTTGGAGGCAGCCATGGGGTGGAGGGAGGAAGGGGGGGGCAATAGCCCATGGTATGGATGGGTGGGGGGGAATGGGGTGGAGGCTGGTGTGTGGGGTGGCCATGGAGTGGAGGGAGGTGTGTGGGGGCAGCCATGTGGTGGAGGGAGGTGTTGGGGACATCAATGGGGTGAAGGTAGGTGTGTGGGGCAGCCATGGGTGGAGGGAGGTGTGTGTGTTGGGGGTAGCTATGGGGTGGGGGAGGTGGTGGGGTTGGGTTTGGGGGTAGCAATCAGCGGAGGGAGGTGGATGGGGCAGTACTGATGTGGAGGGAGCTGTTGGGGACTTGGGGGTAGCCATGGGGTGGCGGGATATGGGGGGGGGGGGGGGGGGGGGGGGGTGGGGGGGGGGCTGCCATAGGTGGAGAGATGACTAGGGACCAGCCATGGGGTGGAGGGAGGCAGAGGGGGCAGCAATGGAGTGGATGGAGCTGAAGGGGGGAAGCCATGGGTTGGATGAAGGTGTAGGAGGCACACATGAGGTGAAGGGAGGTCTTAAGGGTAGCCATGGGGTGGAGAGACATGTTGGGGGTAGCCATGGGGTGGAGGGAGTTGTCATAGGCAGCCTTGGGGTGGAAGGAGGACTGGGGGCCAGCCATGAATGGAGGTGTTGGGGCCAGCCATGGGGGAGGGATGTGTGTGGGGTGGCCATGGGGTGCAGGAAGGGCCATGGGGTGTTGGGGGTAGCCATGGGGTGGAGGAAGGGCTGGGGACCAGCCATGAATGGAGGTGTGGGGGTCAGCCATGGGGGGAGGGAGGTGTATGGGGTGGCCATGGGGTAGAGGGAAGTGTTGGGGGCAGCCATGGGGTGGAGGGAGGTGTAGGGGGTAGCCATGCGGTTGAGGGAGTTGTCATGGGCAGCCATGGGGTGGAGCAGGGAATGTTTTTCCCGCTATACATAGCGATCGCTAGTTTTGACCCCGTTTCAGGGGAATAATCGCTGTAAAAAAGTAAACAAAAAAAGTTTTCTTTGTTTTCCCCCCAAAACCTACAAAAAGCTATTAAAAGCTATACAAAGCACTAACACACAGTCCCTGGAGGAGGACTTCAAACATAAAGCTAAAAAAACCACTTTCAGATTTGAAAAAAAAAATCACTGGGGTGGGGAGAGGACTGGGTGCCAGTAATGGGGTTGATGGAGCGAGGAGTTGGGACCAGCAATAGGTTGGTGGGGGGGGTGGAGGGGGCAGCAATGGGTGGAGGGAGGACTGGGGGAAGTCATGTAGTAGATGGAGGTGGAGGGGTTAGCCATGGGGTGGAGGAATGGGGTGGAGGGGGCAGCAATGGGGTGGAGGAAGCTGCAGGGTCAGCCATGGGGTGGAGGGAGGTATTGGGGTCAGCCATGGGGTGGTGAAAGTGTAGGGGGCAGCGATGGGGTGGAGAAAGGTGGATGGGGCAACAATGGGGTGGAGGTAGAAGGGGGGTGGGGGTGGGGTGGGGTGGGGGGGGGGGCAGCCATAGGGTGGAGAGAGGACTAGGGACCAGCCGTGGGGTGCAGGGAGGTGAAGGGGGCAGCAATAGATTGGAGGGAGCTGGAGGGTGCAGCCATGGGGTGGGTGGAGGTGTAGGGAGCAGAAATGAGGTGGGGGGAGGTCTTGGGCAAATGGCCGGACAATGGTGGAGTGGGCGGGCAGAGGGTGGAGGGAAGTGTGGAGGACAGCCAAAGTGAGGGTAGATATAGGTGTATTTGTGGGGGTAGCAATGTGGCGGGGGAAGATGTGGGGGGCAGCATTTGTCATCCATTAGTCCATTGTGCACATTTATCGAAGTTTATGACTGATGCGTCCACACACTTGCAGCTTTTAGGATATGCCCCCCCCCCCCCCCCCCCCCCCCCCCTCCCAATCTCTTCCAACATTCAGCTTGTACAATTGCCCTTTTTGGTCGGCTCCCTATAGGGGACAGACCTATGCGACACTTAGGCGAAATCGTCACATCGTCAAATCTTCAAATCTTCAAATTCTTCACATTTTCCCAAGAAACGGTTCAACCGACTTCTTTCGCATGGAATTGACCCGTGTTGAGATCTCTGAGGGCACTTATTTGCGTACGGATCTCAGGGCTGCGGATTTCCAAAGTCGCAAAGCATGTTGAATAGTCGCAAAGCAAGTTGAATGGTTGAAACACCAGTACATGCAAAGCCTCGCACGTCCAATAGGCGCAAAGAAGTTTGGATAGTCTGAAAGCAAGTTCAATATCTACAAAGCAACTCCAATGGTTGCAGAGCAACTTCGCTTCTCAACTTTCTTGGGAGTTGCTGTACCTGCGGCAAAATGGTGCACTTTGGGAACCAACGTGCTGTCGAAAGCTTGCCCCGGAGAGCATTTCTTCGCATACGGATCTCAGGGTTGCGGACTGTAGACGCGGTGTTTCCATTTGTTGTTTCACTCCTTCCCTGTGGACTCAATCTAGGGACCTGGAGCATGTCCAACACAACAGCTGACTAACAAGGTCTCATCGTAGACACACGGAAACCATGTTCCATTGTTCCACATCCAACAGAAACAGCCCAAGAAAGAAGGCATCGCCCAAGAAAGAAGGCACCACCTCAACTGCATTCACACACCTGGTACAATGAATGACACATACATGACGGCTCTCTCACAGTTCTCCAAGTTCTACAAGTAAAAGCATACCATTGGATGCCAAGCCTAGACATAAAACATAACATGACAATCTACGTTAAATATTTCAAACAATCAAGTTGTTGGCGATTGCAATTAGTAAATGTATCCCGCTGCCCGTCGTTTCACCTTGGTATACCCACGTGGACAACTTTGTAATATTTTCTAACATTCAACACCAAATGTAACAATCATAAGCAACTGAACTACACAACCACAAGACATCGTGAACCATACCCCACCCCCGGAGCCGACCTCAAGGGGACCCGCCAGGGCACCCTACTATTTTCTTCTTCTTTCCTTTCTCACTTCCCCCCCTCCCCCCCTCCCTGTCTTCTCATCTTCCACTCACAACCTTTGATGCACCCTCTGGTGCCATCCACAGATCTGTCACAAGCTCTTTGTGAATCGCTACAAGTTCTGCTGCCCTCTCTTCTTTAGGGATAGGAGTCGCCTTAGGAAAACTCCGGTACTTGTTTTTGTTGCCTGCCTTGTCTTGATCCACATTTTCTGGGGTAGCTTGAACCTTGACCTGTCACCTCTGTGGCTTGCAGGCTAGGTGGGTTTGGCTTTGCTGTACCTTGGTGTTGGCTTGGTCCACACGGGCTGAAGTTGTTGCACAGATGGAAGAGCCAGGGTGCTGGTGCCCTCGATTGAGTACACCAAGCCCTAAGCTTGCTCTCATGCAATGTGACATCATGCTGTGTGTGTGTTTGTGTGTGTTTGTGTGTGATTCTGTGGTCCTGTGCATGTGTATCCTAGTATCCTATGTGATGTGCAAGTTGATTGCCTAAGGGTGTGTCACCAAGGTGCCATCCAGGACTCCCTGAGATCGGAGGGGAGTGTCTGTCGAACTGATTTGCAAACAGCGAAAGGAGAGAAAGAAAGCGCAGCGGGAAAGCAGTGTGCTGCAACTACAAATAGTTCAACGCACGTCGAGCTTGTAGTTGTCGTGGCCGACGGTCGCGGTCGCGGTTGGTCGGTCGGTGACACAGATGGGTAACCCTGGGGGGCTCCGCCAAAAATACAATTTCCGACAGGAGAGAGGGCGGAGGTGTAGTGCCTACCGGGCACACGCGGGCACATGCGGGCAAAGGGAAAGTGAACCCAATGTGACCCTCATCCCTCATCCGCGCCGAGCTGCTCATTTGGTTGCGGCTGTTATTTTACTTTCTCACGCGGTGCTGGTTGTTTGTCTACTTCGGCCAACTAGCCGACTGCTGCATTGAATTCGACGTTGCCAATAGCTTGCGATGTGGGCCTTCTAACCAAGACCTTCCATTTGCAAGCAACGACTTGCTTTGTTCACCATCAGACTAGCACACCACCACACTTATAGGCCAGCACACCACCAAACTTATAAAGCAGCACACCAGATCACTACACCTATTGACCAGTGCACCACTATACCACACAACACCACCACACAACACCTTAGTGTCAGTAGGGTGGGTCACCAAGCCAAGCCAAGCCAAGCCAAGCCAAGGCATGATATGGCACAGTGCAATGTGTATCTTCAAGTCAAGTTCTTGAATGTGAAGTAGCAACTTGCTCAGTCCTTATTTACCAGCAGACTAGCACACAAATACTATCACATACTAGCACGTCATGTGGTTAAGGGTTTTAATAACAACTTCTAGCTGCATGATGCCACGCATCCTCCCACCAGCCTCGGGATGCAGCCAGGTGTTCAGCTTTCTCATGCAGTTCTCCATCGCCCTCCTCCGTCTATCCGACCAAGCGCATGTGCATCCATATTAGGTGAGCGGCTTTGTTTATATTATTGCTTGTGGGTGGGTGTGGGTTTGTATGAGTGAGTGGATGTGTGCGTAAGTGAGTGGGTGAGTGAGTTTTGGTTCATCTACTTCAATCAAGATCTTCATTCCTCTTCTCTGTCTACCCAATCATGTAGGTATGCATCCATTAGGTGACAGGCTTAGCATTTTAGGCATGTGGGTGTAGGTGTGTTTGTATGTGTGTGTGTGAGAGAGTGAGTGGGTTCGGTTCAGCTGATTCAATTAAGTTATCCAATGTCCGCATATGTCTATCCAATCATGTGTCTGCACATCCATACTGTCAATACTAGGTGAGTTGCATTTGTCATCATTCTGCATGCGTGGTGGGTGTTGGTAGGTGTAGTTGGGTGAGTGGGGTGGGATGGGGGTGTGTTTGAATGGGTGGGTGGCGTTGAGTAACTGATTGGTGACTTTGCAAGTGTTGAGTGACTTTGCGAGTGTTCGATTCATGTAATTCAAACTAATCATACCATGTCCGCCTATGCCCATCCAACCATATGCATGCACATCTGTATTAGTTGAGCAGATTTGCTTATATTTTGTATGTGGAGTTGCTTGTATATATTTTTATGTTTTGGGTTGTGGGTGCGGGTGTAGGTTGCAGGTGTAGGCATTTTTGCATGTATGTTGGTGGGTGGTTGGTGGTTGGGTGTTTGGTTCAGCTAATGTAATACAGTTATGCATTGTCCTCCTCTATCCGACCATGTGTCTGCGCATCTGTATTAGGTGGCTTTCATTTCTTATATTTTTGAACTTGTGTGGGTGTGGGTGTGGGTGTGTGTTTGTGGGGGGGGGGGGGGGCTGTATCAGTGAGTGGGTGGTCGTGTGTGCCTATTCCTGAGTACATATGCCAAGCATGCAGTGTTCCTAATCCTTCAACTTGGGGGTGGGGGTATGTGAATGGGGGTAGGGAGGTGGGAGATGGGTAGGTGGGTGGGTGATTGTGTGTTGTGTGCCAATTCCTGAGTACAAATGGGTAAGCATACAGGTTTACTAATCCTTCAACTTTTGCCTCAGGTCCTGTGTTTGTGTGCCCTAAGCCCTAAAGCATAACCCCCAAACCCTACACCCTGAACTCGACCCTCAGGTCCTACGAGTGGTGTCTCTTTTGTTGGAGAGGCAACAGAAGCAACATGTGAAGGAGTACGCTACTTCAGCACATGTAGACCAAGGCATGGCATACTTAAGCCAAGCCAAAGCCAAGCCAACCCCAGCCAAGCTAAGCTTCAAGCCTATGAGAGCGCTTTTCAAGGTTTGCGCTACTTCAGCACATCTAGACAAGACAAGGCCGGCAACAAGCGCAAGAAACGGAGCTTTCCAAAGGCGGCTCCTATCCCCCAAGAAAAAAGGGCAGCCGAACTTGAAGCGATTCAGAAAGAGCTTTTGACAGATCTGGGTATGGCGCAAGATGTTGCAAGTAAGGTGTGTGAGTGGGAGAAGCAAGGGGGGGAGAGAAAGGTAGAGGGAAACAAAATGGCAGTTATAAACGGCAGAGATGGCGCCCGTGGATGATGGAAGGTGTGGGAGGGGGGAGTTGAGTGGAGCAGATGGAGGGGAGAGTGGGGGGAGGGCGGATCCTAAAAGCTGCAGGTGTGTAGACCCATCAGTCCTTACCTTCACAAAATGTGTGCAATGGACAAAGTGTGCACAATGGTTGACAGATGACATCAACTGTATTTATACCTCCTCCTGTAGCCATCCCCCTCAACCGCTTTCATTAAGTAGCGGAATATGTACCGTCAATACCCCCCCCACACACACACCCAATTGAACGAAACCAAATCAAACTTATTCAGGTTGTCCAAAAAGCTGCAACTCGCCAGTCAAATTCAGTTATGTCCTTAGAGAACTGTTGAGGGTGGATCACGACTCTAAGGCAGCTAGGGCTGGATGACAAGGGCGTGATACAAGGCTTAACAGGTTCCCCCAGAATCCTAGGCTACTCAGCTGGAGGACGAGAGGAGGCAAACATAGAGGTGTTGAGAGTGCTGCAGCAAGCTGGTCTTGAGTCTGAACAGGTAAATCGAAGCATAATGCATACAAGATAATACATATCTCTATCTATGTATTTTATAGCCCAGGGGTAGGCCAAATAGGCTAAAAGGACTTGCTCCACCGTGATAGGTAAGGCTAAAAATACAAATATAAAATGCCGAACTGACCCCAAACAATTGTTTTACTGACGGTGGGGCCCTGAGTTTTTGCTACAATGACAATTTAATTGTACAATGCAATTTTATCATCATGTCATCTGGAATGATACTTTTGATTGTGGGCTCATTATCTCATTTTGTATTTCCAGAGATGCGTATGGTGTCAATTTTATGGTGTCAATTGTATTAAGTATTTACCTCCTTCAAAGGAATCAGGATTCATAGCCAGCTTTATGCTCGAGTTTCATCCATAAATTCCAAATTCCAGGCCAACCCAACCCAACCCAACCCAACCCAAATTCCAGAACGTTCTAATATGAAATGCATTTCATCTGCTACCACTCTTATACCATTAACCACCATATCACAGCACCTGCAAATTCTGACAGAACGAGAGGTTACTCCTTTTTTATTCAAGATTGTAGTTGTGAGCTCGAAAACGTAGTCTTGCTATGCATTAGGGGTGTCCAAAAGTAATAATACACCTATTGCTATCTCTCACACCCCCAACATCTTGATTAATTAATCATATTTTCCTATGATACTTCTCTTTAGCTCCTTTGTAGCGTTTGTAGTGCTCTGGTTTGTAGCACATGTATGCCAGCCTTTTGCTAGGGGGGCCCTCCGACTTTTCTGACATTTCCATGTGGCACAAAAGTTGGTACCCCGAGATTATTGTTATATATCTGTAACACTTATTTTACCCACCCCTTCAGTTTAAAACTGTATTGCTATGGAAGGCCTTTATGGTCCAAGGTTCATAAGTTTGAAGAGTTTGACCCTGCAGATTTTACAAAACCCACCCCCTCACACACACACACACTTTTTGACTATTCACAAAAATTGGCACCACCAACCAGTAAGTGGTACGGCACAACTGAGCAAGACACGAGTGAACAAGCTAGCCCCACCTAACATGGAAAGACAGCGGTCAAGAGGAAAAAAACGAATCTTGTATTTTCCCCAGATTTAAAAGTTGTAAACCCTAAAAACTAGCAGTACCCCTAGCTCACAGCCCACTCACATTTATGCTACCACCCAACCACCCAACCAAGATATAGGGTTCCCCTATCCAGACCCGGAAGCTTGGACCCTAGGGTCTAAGTGACTAGGATATGAAAGCATCCCAGAGCCATATAATATTTGCTGTTACTTATGGACGCGTGACTTTGCTATTACTTTTGGACGCCCCTAGCATTAAATAGCCATCTCCACCCTCGCCAGGCGCTCTTCTACCTCTCCCCCCACACCCACATGAATACACACGTACACACCTTCTCCCTTACCCTTCCATCCCTCTCCTCCTTGGCTGTGCCCCCTTTATCACAAACGCATACCATTCCAAACCACCCCCAGCCAGACCCACAGTATCCCCTACTTTTCCCAACCCCTCCCTGATCCTCACCCCACCCCATTCACACAAACTATCTCCCCCCATCCCCACCCCCACCCCAACCTTCACTCACACGCACACACAAACTCACACACATACGTACATACGCAGCCGTCCCCACGTAGGTTGGGCCAGCGTCCCCCCTCCCCCCCCCCCCCCCCCCCCCCCCCCTCCCCCCAACCACCGACACAGACACACACCTACCACCATTCTCCCTACCTGTATCAATACATCTTATATTTGTCAATATATTAAAACATAATAATACGCAGGGTGGGGGGGGGGGGCAGAGAGACAGATTTCGGACCGCATGTTCAATATGGTGTCTGATTCAGATGGGAGTTGGAATTGTGGAAGTTTCATACAAAAAGAGGGGGGAAATAAAGTTGGGAAAAAGTTTTTAACCCCCCCCCACCCACCCACCCACACACACACACACACACACACTCCTAAAACCCGATTGCCTCACCCTACCCCACCTAAAATGGGGGTCATTCGAAAGATTTTTCTCGTGCCCATTCCAGTTATGCTGTTACATCTTTCGTTAGGTTGCTCAAACGTGATTTATCGCGAAGTTAAGATTTCGGCCGCTTTGGATTGAAAAAACTTTGAACCTTGGACCCCTCTAACTTTTGTACAACTTTATTTTTGGCTAAAAAAAAAACTTATTTATTTATTTTTAGTTTGAGAATAAGCTCTATCTAAAGCGAAGATGCAATACGGCAGCTTTTTTCTGGCCCCCACCTCGGTAATACGGTCTTATATATGTATGTATTTCCATGCGCACACATTTTGATGCATAAGTTGCAAGAGCAACTTCATGTGTAACATACTGATGTGTGCCAACACATCCCTCAGGTCATGCATGTACTACAGAAGTACCCCGCTGTCCTCTTGGTCCTCCCGGCCGCTTTGGCGCAGAGGCTCGACCGCCTGGCTAGCATGGGCTTCCCCCCTGGGGGCGAGGGGGGGGCCTTTTTTGAAGAACCCGATGATAATCAGCGCCTCGTTTCAGGTATGCCCCCCCCCCCCCCCCCCCCCCCCCCCCCCCCCCCCCCCCCTTTTCCCCTATATTTACACACCACACACCACACACACACACAATATGTTGAGGGACCTAATTATACTCGCCTCCTCACTGCAGGTATACCCCCCCCCCCCCCCCCCCCCCCCCCCCCTTTATTATAGCATTATTCATTTTATAATTATCAATAATGAGTCAAGAGTAAAAAACAAAGGTTTAAACAGGATGCCCAAAAACCCTGAGGAGGGCTCCCCTCCCCCCCCCCCCCCCCCCCCCCCCCATTAAATAGAAGTACCCATGTTTGAAAAACTTAGATATTGATTTGGGGGGTTTACAATATGGCGCACATAACATCGTCCTCGAATTTGCAGTGCCTTGATTGCGTGAAAGTCAAAAGAGCAGTTCTGCCCCCCCCCTCCAGGTTGTCCAAGTACCTAAGTCACCCTTTGCCGTCCAGAAAAATATGTACAAATCATAGCCAGCACAGACATTCCAATACGCAATTGAAAAACAAAACGGTTGGCATGTTCATTTGTCAGCACAATTCAGCAAAAGTTCTTCTAGACTGCCCCTCTAGGTCTGTCTGGTCACTGCCCCTCTAGGTCTATATGGCTGTATGTCTTCAACTGCTTGACAAGCTTCCCCATGAACTCTAACTCCTTGGTCTATAGCGCCCACAGACCAGTTGGCGCCACCTCTCGACCATGCTTCCCTTTCCAGTGGGCAGCCATGTTGTACTTCCAGATGTACTTAGCACACGTGGGGCACTCGAGTGTTTTTTTTGGTGGTGGGGGGTGGGGGGTGGGGGGTAAATACATATTGCACGAGGTCAAAAGTAGTGCTAATAACTACCCTCACCAAGGCCTACTCATAGGAGGTCTTAGAATGTCATTTGCAGGTCTGAGTAAAAAGTTAGCAAAAAAAACAAATGAGGACTGACCCCCCCTCCCCCCCTAAATGAGGTGCTCAGAAAAATCTGAAAAAGTGCTCAATAAATCGCAAATAATTATGTCATATACATCCACATATACATCCCATCTCGATACATCCTATACATAAATCGATCGGCAATTTTTTCGCAAGGATGCTACCTCCTGAATGAGTGCAGAGAATTTGTGCATTCTCCCCCCCCTTTACTCAAACACCACACACACTCCCTTCCCCTCCCCTTATCAAGCTCCTCCTCTCCTCCTCCTTGCAATTCGACTTGAACTTGAACTTGGTTACGTGGCTCCAGCCTTTAAGGCTGCTCGCTGTCTTCGGCATTAACGCAATCAATTAAAATCAAAGCATTATTATCAAAATGTGCTTGATCCAATCTCTTCATGCAATCATCGATACACAAAAGTAACTTGTCATGACCTTACACCTCTGTATTGTTCATAATATGGAATTTATGTATACTCCCCTCCTCACTTCAGTTCAACACTGTGAAGTGGTTAACAGCCAAGGGCTTTCCTGAACCCCTGATCCAAAGGATGATCCAGAGCAATCCCACCTTGTTGATGACCTCCCCTGGGGTCCTAGGTCCTATGTTGGAGTACGTGGCTTGGGTTGTGGGGTCCAAGGAGACCGCTGTCAAACTGTTGACCAAGCAGCCATCCATTTTTGGGAAACGGCCAACCAGAATCCATGCTAAGCTGTTGATGCTGAAAAAATTGGTTGGCTGCAGCCCCTCCTTGATGCTCACTAGGTGGGTGACAGCCTGACAGGCCCCTAATGGAAGATCCAAAATATACCCTACATAGACAGCTGTCAAATAGTTGATCAAGCAGCCATCCAGTTTCTATAAACGGCTGACCAGCATCCATGCTGAGGTGGTGATGCTGACGGAGTTGGTATGCTGCAGCCAGTCCTTGATGCTAACTATGTGGGTGGCAGGCCCTTTTGTTTAGGGTTTAGGGTTTATGTTTTGTTTGATTATAAATAGGCCATCCTAGTTGTTCGTGTATGCTTGCTAAGCTGCGTATGCACGCTGACAGAGTTGGTTGGCTGCAGCCAGTGCTTGATACGATGCTCTCTAGGTGATTCTCACAGGCCCCTGATGTATGATCCTAAATAGGTCCTTCATGTTGGTCAAGTATACATGCTAAGCTATTGTACGCTGGCAGAGTTGGTTGGCTGCAGCCCGTACTTGATTCTCACTTTGTGAGTTGCACCTTATATATGATCCATTTTGGGGAAACGGCCAACCAGTATCCACGCTAAGCTGTTGATGCTGAAGGATTTGGTTGGCTGCAGCCCCTCGTTGATGCTCACTAGGTGGGTGACAGCCTGACAGGCCCCTAATGTACGATCCTAAATATTCCCTTCATATGCAGATGCTAAGGTGTTAATGTATGCTGACTGAGTTGGTTTGCTGCAGCCATTCCTCAATGCTAACTATGTTGATATCAAATCCCCTAATGTATGATACTAAATAGGCCATCCTAGTGTGTCCAATATTATTGCTAAGCTGCTCATGCACGCTGACAGATTTGGTTGGCTGTAGCCAGTGCTTGATGCTCATTAGGTGATTATCACATGCCCCTAATATATGATCCTAAATAGGCCGTTCTGGTTGGTGAAGTAGACATGCTAAGCTATTGAGGCTGGCAGAGGTTGTTGGCTGCAGGCCTTATTGCTTCTCATAAGGTGAGATGCCCCTAATGTATGATCCTAAATTAGCCCAACATCATCCTCAATGCTCACTAGGTGACATTCCCCTAATGAATGTGTGTAGCTGTGTGTAGCATTGGATGAATGTTAGGCTACACATAGCAGCTTCTAGGCAGCTCCCCTGGCTGGCTATTTAGCTAAAGTGGACGTCAGCTAGTTCAATTTGAAGCTGATGTCATACATGGGCTGTCCAACACCAACTTCTGAAAATTGAAGGAAAGGTAAGACCAGTATACACGCTAAGCTAATGATGCTAGCAGAGTTGGTTGGATGCAGCCTAGCAAAAAACAAATATTGTAATATACTAAGCTAAACAAAACTTAACGACATTCGCTAAAAGCTATTGACGCGGATTGAGTTGGTTTGATGCAGCCTAAAAACACACTAAAATTAAAAAACATATACATGTATATTAAACTAAGTATTACTAAACTTAACTAAAATAAAGCATACTATGCCCATTAACCTGTAACCTCAATAAATGTATCCATACAACTATGGCATCATCACCTACACTATCAACACACATATCGGCCCAAACAGCTATGTTTTATACTAAACCTAACAACACACAACTGCATACTTAAATGCAACATATGTATCCATGAGCGTTAGCATCATCACATACAGCATGCACACACACATTGGTCAAAACAATGTTATTGGAAACCATATTTAACTATATATTTATACTCAACTTAACTCGAGGGGGGGGGGGGGGGGGGGGGGGGGGATTGCCAAGTATTGCGTACCACATATTAAATACAAAGCTAAAACATACAAAGCTCCCCTAGAGAAATCTTTACCCTTCACCATGAACCATCAACCCTTAACATTTCATCCTAACTGCTGTCCTCAGGAATTACAGCATCGTCACCCGCGACATGCACACACGCATTGGACCAAGGTGTCTTATATTGAGGGAGTTGGGACTGGCGGAGGTTCTCATGTACACGGGCACGTGGGGGGTACTAAAACCCAGTAGCTTTGTTAAGTGGCCCACGCTTGCAAAGGTCGGTCACTGGGGGGTATGGCAGTTGGGGGTGGGTGGGTGGTATGTATGAGGGGTGGCATCCACCTAGAGTTGGAGTGTTAATGGGAGTTGGGAGTTGGGATGGAAAGCTCATGTACAACGCCACATGGTTGGTTCCTGCCCCACTGACTTAGCGCAACAGATCCTACTAATGCACCACCATGCTTCAGATATGCCTTTCGTACAGCTGCAGCGCGAAATTATGCCCCGCATCTTGACGAATTCCGCCATTAGGGGATTCTTACTTCTTTTTTTTTTTTAGGGGTGGGGTGGGGTGTGTGTGTGTGGGGGGGGGGGGGGGGGGGGGGGGGGAGGGGAGGGGACAGAGGATCCAGACTTCACGAGCAGCGCCGAATGGGTGATAGCATCCAGCAGTGCGCTGGCTACATGGCCTACGCTTCTACATGTATAATTTATCATAGGTGTGAAGGAGAGTTGGTTGTGGGCGGGGATGTGTAGGTGTGTGTTGGGGGATCGGGAGAGGGTGAAGATGCATACCTTATGACGTGTCCGCATCACTTTGTTTATTTGTGCATGTATGTGTGTGGAGGAGTGTGAGAGAGGGTGAGTTTTGGTGGGGGCTGTGCTGGTGTTTATGTGTGTTGGGGGGTGGGGTTGTGGGTTGGCTGCATGGCCCACGCTTGTACATGCATGGGGTATGGAAATGGTAAATGTTGGTGTGGTAGATATCAAGAAAGGGGGTAGGGGTAGCGAGGATGGATAGGGGTTGAGGGGATAAGCGGGAATCGGGGGGGGGGGGGGGGGGGGGGGGGTGGGCAGCAAGACAACACACACACATACATTTAACTCACATACAGTAATTACACACATGCATGTACAACCATTTTCTGCAGGCCTACCAAGACATGAGGCGCGAGCGCTTCCCCACTACAAACAGTTTGGAGGAGGCTATCATAGTGTGCCAAGAGAGGTGGGACCTTGAGTGGAGAGCCAAGTTTGATGAGCGGTCATTGGTAATGCGGGCGGCATGGAAGGTGTCAGGCATTGCTGGACTGCCTACCATTGGAAATCTGATGTGCAAGGAGGAAGAATGATTCACGGTCATCCTGCCCGTTCAATGCATAGCGATGCATGGGCATTGCTGGACTGCCTACCATTGGAAATCTGGTGTGCATTGAGGAATACTGAGTCATGTGTATATTGTGTGTGCATTGCATAGGGATGCACATGCATTGCAGGACTACCTACCATTTAAGATCAGATGTGCCAGGAGGAGTAATGATTTGTGTGTCTCACTTCTGTGCAATTGATAGGATTGGATTTTTATATGCCTTTGACTTCAGACTGTTTGCAGGTTTTATGTGACCATCGCTCTAAGTCTAGTCGTGGTGTGTATGAGTTCATGTTTCAACCTCAGGCTGCCACTAAGCGAGCCTTTGGCGATATACCCTAAAGCTCTTGTGCCATTACCCATGTGTTGTGAAGGCGTTTGGGTTTTCTGGGAATGAATGAGGGTGAGGCTAGCCACAGTTTCCATTGTGGGTTAATGCAACATGTGTATGCCAATTGTGGGAAAGATGGTGCTTCTCTATAGGGACATGCCAAGAATCCTGATGTTTTTTGTCGTATTTGGATACCCACATTAACGCCCAACGTTGGGAGGCAGCAGGTCAAGAATGTGAGGAGGAGAGTGCAGCTGTTGGCAAGGAAGATTGTATGATATATACTTAGATGAGTTTAAATCAAGAATTTTGAGATGTACGCAATTGAGATTCGAACGTGTGACAAACTAAAGGGGGGGGAAGTGTATAGGAGGACCTGCTGGGAGGATATATATTTTCTCCCGCCCCATCCCTCCTGCTTCATGTGGCCTTATTCATGCTTACATGTTGTGGGCGTTCACGCGTTCCTGCTGCACTTTCTTGCACCACCTTGCTTGATTGTAGCCTCATTGCTTTATTGCGTGTCAATGACTATTAAATGATAATGTCAATGAAAGCTGAGTTACAACATTTGCCGTGTTTGCACAACCATTGGCGCCCATCTAGGTGCATGCAAGTACACCGTAGTTTATCTGAAACTGGCAGCAGCCAGTCAGGTGGTGGGAGGGGGCAGGAGTTGCAGTAGGGCAGGGTGCCAAGGGGTTTGCCATACATGGGGGGCAGCAGTTGTTGGTCAGGGTGCCAAGGGGTGTATGTGCCAGGTGGTACCAGGGGGCAGCAGTTTCTAGATATATGTGGCCATGGAGCCAAGGGGTGCTAGAAGGGGGCAGCAGTTATTGGTCAGGGTGCCGGGTGGTTCCAGGGGGCAGCAGTTTCTAGATCTGGCCATGAAGCGGCTGGGTCAGTTTCTTATTTCATGGATTTGGAGGATCTTGAGGAGTAGACAAGGATGTGCTGCTGTACAAGACCTTGGACGAGCGAGGACGTAGACGAGGACATAGAGCTTGCTCCTTAATTTAAATTGTATATATTATTCAAATACTTGATGGATGGGTCATAACTTTTGCTTCTTTATGGCCCATTTTGGGTTCATTAACCCATCCCACCAGAATGGGTTATTCAAAATGTAGCAAACTACGAGAACCCAACGTGGATTGGTCGTCTACATTAGGGCTGTTCATGGGGATGCTGCGTCGTGCGTCGCAGACGCAACGTTTAAGGGTATGTTGCGTCGCAGACGCAGCTTCGGTGGTTTGATTGATTGTGTTTCAGACGGGGGCTATGGGTCGGTTGTGATTGAGGTCGCAGGCTATTAAATTGCTTGGTTGTGTCTGAGGACGCAAGCTATTAAATTGCTTGTGTCTGAGGAAGCAGAACTGGGGGTCCTCTTGTTTGCCTGTTTCTTCTTAGTTTATTTGCTTCGTACTTTTTGACCCATCTTGGGTTTTCTTATTAGTTCGCTTCGTTAATTATCAGTCATCCTAAATAGTTTATCTTCATTGTTTCTTTTTCGGGCTACGCGTAGCAGCTTCTAGGTAGCTACTTGTCCATGGTCCTTAGGCTACACCTGGATCTAGCAAGTGCGTTTGAAAGGTGGTATGGAAGCTGTTACAATGCAGCTGCAAGCATTGTGTTTGACCCAGTTGCTGACTATTAGAGCTGGCTGGAAGCTGCCACGAGAAGCCTAAAAATGCAACAGAAGTAGTAGTTCTCTGAGTTTGCTTTATTTATGAACCATTATGGTTTCTTTTAATTAGCTCCGTTATTTACAAGCCATCGTAGGTGTTTTTAGTTTGCTTCTTTCTTTATTTAACGGCCCATATAGGGTTATATTATTTTGCTTGCTTCGTTTTTCCCGAACTATGCTGGGTTTTGTAGTCTTTGTCCAGGATTGGTTGGATCAACTTTTCATCTCAAATGACCATGCTTGTGAGAAATGGCATAGAGGTATACTTAAACAAATGTTGGGTGTTTGCCAATCTACTACATCTAATTTTATCATGGAAGAGCTGGGTAGAACCCCGTTGTGTTTTGCTTGGCTTAAACAAGCTTTGCGCTTCTGGAACAAGACCATACATAAAGAACCTGAGGATCTCATTAGAATGGCTCTTGAGGAATCTTTTGACTCCAACACTGGCTGGGTTCATGACTTGCGTTGTGCTCTCCACAAGCTAGGATCCAGTAAAAACATCAACATTTTGGAGGCTGTCGATGTCGAAGGTATTATGTCTGAAGTTTTTGAGTCATGGAGGTTTAAGTACCCAAGTGACACCAATGCAGTTAGAGACATCCCTGATGAGAGACGGGTTGGCTTTAAACGCCTCCGATACCAAAAATGGTTCGCAGCCAACAGCAATGATGAGAATGGCTTGATTCCCTTTACATCCGCCTTACATAAGCAGGATCAGATTCGTTCTATAGCACAGTTTAGAATGGGTTCCATTGGCTGAACACAGAAAGAATGAGGGTGGTGGATAGAGCACACATCCCTCGCCTCAATGAGACACTGTCAAATGTGTGGGTTCCAAAAAACTGAGGATGAAATGCATATGTTTGAGTGCCCTTTTTATAATGATATTCGCCTCCGCTACCAGAATCTGTTTACAGATATTTATAGGCATGTCCATGAGGATACCGACTTAACCGTATGGAATGTGGAATTCTGCGATTCCACATTCAGAACCTTTATGAATGGAAATGGCACTAAGTCTTTTTGGAGCAACCTAGCCGACTATCTTTCTACTTGTAGAAGAGCAAGACAGGAAGCCCTGGACTGCTTAGTGGCACCGTAATTTATTATCCCTTTTTTTTCTTCTTGAGACTTCTCATTTGTTAGCTTCTTACCTCCGCCACTGTAAGTGGTTGAGATCTGGGTCCTGCTCTAAGGGGTTTAATACCTACGCCACCAAAACGGTGGTTGGGAGTTTGGTTTGTTTGTCCTCGACACACCCCTGATGTAATGGGGTTTTTTGCTTTGTGGGTGCTTTTTCTTTTTGTTTAAAGCACAGAGTCTCATACACCCTCGCGGTGTCAAGTAGACTTTAACATGTAATGTAATGTAATGTAATGTATATCGCTTTGTCGTAGGATCTCATTAGGCAGTCGGCTAGTATATATTGAGCTTGGTTACACAGCTTCAACGAGCTATATTGCCGCTTGCTGACTGCCGGTAAAAAAAGATGTATTTGGGATAGTAGAAAAGTTTGCTTATATTATGAAACATGTAACAATCGAAACCAATCAACAACGCCCGCCAGCCTGGCGTGGCTTGGCTGCCAGCCTGTCATTCCGAGGGGAAATCTGTACATTTCAAAAACATTGGTACTCTACTAAAGGTACCCTACTAAATAAATACCAGTCCATCTATGCTACCGTATTGGGGGAGAGATCCACCACATGTTATGCCCAGGGCAGAGGGAGGGGAGGGGGGGGGGGGGGGGGGGGGGTCAAGGATCTCTCTCTCTGTCTCTCTCTCTCTCCATACACACACCCAACGCCCTAACCAACACGTGTACAACGACGTACAGAGCGAGACAACATGTGTGGAGCTACCACTTCCTTCACCACATGCAGTCTGTGCACCCCAGCCAACAACTTAGAGAGGAAGATATCAATCAATTCTCTTTGTGACTGAGTTTGAGGGGGTGGCTGGCAAGGAGGTCAATGCCGAAGGGGGTGTGCAGTGTGTGGAGCGAGATTAAGTGCGCATTGCTTTATTGCTTGACAAAGAAAACAACATGAGAATGGCAATGAACACTAAGTCATTTACATGATGGAAATATCAAGTGAAAGGTATTTAGTGGCTACCCCTAAACGTTATCATACATACAAGGGGAACAGGGGGTGGGGGGTGGGGGGGATGATCCCATCACAAAAAGTGTGATTTGAAGGCACCCGTATGTAGACCCCCCCCCCCACCCACCCACCCACCCACCCGGCAAGCGATAGTTGGAAACATTGGAAACACGCACGTCTCTAAGAAAAGCTGTCAAAATGTTATATGAGATCACGCACATTCAAGTTACACCGACTTCACCAAAAGCAATAGCTCCACCAACAAAACATATTTCAACTAAAAAGCAAAAGCTCCACCAACAACACTGGCTGAACCAAAAGGAACAATTCCACCAACAACACCGGCTTCACCGAAAGCAACTGTCCTCCCACCATACCCCGTATGGTACCATTCATTGCTGCCCCCTTGGCACCCCCTTGCACCCCTTGATATGCAACTTCTCCCCCCTAGACACCCCCAACTGCTCCCTACCTAGTTACTGCCCCACCGACCTGTAATTGCTGCCCCCTGGAACCACGTGGCACACCCCTTGGACCCCTGGCCAGATACTGCTGCCCCCTAGTACGACCTAGCACACCCCTTGGCACCCTGACCAGCAACAACTGCCACCTGGTACCACTTGGCACACCCTTTGGCACCCTGAACAGCAACAACTGCCACCTGGTACCACCTAGCACACCCCTTGGCACCCTGACCAGCAACAACTGCCACCTGGTACCACTTGGCACCAGGGGCCATACGATATTCGTACAATATTTGTAAATATTGTACGATATCGAATGCCCTACCTGTGTAACATATATTAATAAATAGTACGCCTTGTTACGAGGCGTGAGGTTGAGGGGGCCAGCCCGTTTTTTTTCATTGGGGCCAACCACCATGCCTTTGTTACAGGGTTCTACAAAGCGCGAGCGGCAGCGCAATTTTGCGCACACTTTTTGAGCCCCACTGCGCGTTTTGCGCAGTTTTTGCGCTTTTTACTACTAAACGCTGACCAATTTGACGTTTGTGTGCTGTAAGCGCTGACCAATATGACAAAATGTAATACCCTGCTTGGCCTCCTGACCAGCAACTGCTGCCCCCCCTTGTACCACATGGCATATCCCTTGGCACCCACATGGCATATCCTAGACACACCATGCCTAGACTTATAGCGATGGTAAAGAAAACCTGCAAACGCAGTCTCAAGTCCAAAGCATATATCATATATTAGTCAAATTCCATCATTGCAAATTGCATGGAAGTGTGTCGCAATATTCATTCTTCCTCCTAGCGCATCTGATCCTAAATTGTAGGCAGTCTAGCAACCCATGTGCATCCTTGTGCATTGCATGCGCAAGATAACCGCTCCTCATTATTCCTCCTTCCACATCTGATTTCAACGGTAGGCAGTCCATCAATGCCTGACACCTTCCATTCCGCCTGCATCATCAATAATCGCTCATCAAACTTTGCTTTCCATTCATAGTCCCACCTCTCTTGGCACACTACGATAGCCTCCTCTAAACTGTTTGTAGTGGGGAAGCGCTCGCGCCCCATGTCATGGTAGGCCTGCAAGCAAAGTGTGTACACGTATGTGTGTTAAACGTGTGTGTGTTGTCTTTACTGTCTTACCCCCCCCCCCCCCCCCCCCCCATCCTCCCCTCCAGTCCCCCCTCCCCCCCCATCAATCCCGCCTATTCCCTCTTCATCCTCGGTACCCCTATCCCTCTGATATCTCTCTACTACACCCACATTTCCCATACATACCCCGTACTTGCACACAAGGTTGTGCCATTCGCGTACCGGTTTGGGTTTGTTTTCAGAATTGTACGGGTTTTTGAAGGTTGTTTGGTTGCATTCATTTGTCCTGTAACTTATGAACCACTAAGGTCACACAGAAAACCTGCATACAAGTACTAGCTGAAAAATGGGCCAGGCAAAGAATGCCTGAATGCACCAAACATAAACAAGATTTTCACCAAATGCCGTATTGGGGTGGATTCTGACCAAATGCCACAACCTTACTTGCACAAGTGTGGGCCATGTATCCGACCCGCAACCCCACCCCCCTACACACATAATCACCTTCACATTCTCCACCACAAGTCAACCTCTTCCTCACTCCTATACACTAACGTATACACATCCCCCACCATAACGCACTCTCTCCCTCACTCCTCCTCCACACAAACATATACACATACCCCACCACAACTGACCCTCTCCCTAAACCCCTTACACAAACATATACACATCCCCCACCAAAACTCAACCTTTCCCTAACTGCTCCACACAAACATATACCCCCCCCCCCCCTCCCCCCCCAACACATCTCACCCTCTCCCTCACTTCTACACACAAAAACATACACAACGCCCACCACAAGTCACACTCTCCCTCACTCCTCGACACAAACAACTATGCATCACCCACCACAACTCACCCTCTCCCTCCCTCCTCCACACGAACACCCCAACACATCCTACATCTACCACAACTCACCCTCTCCCTCGCTCCCTCACAGCAACACACCCACATGCACATACAAGGTGAGGCGTACATGCATAAGCCATGATGTTTACCCCCCCCCCCCCCCCCCCCCCCCCCCCTCCACACACACAAATCCCCTAACACACACCTACTCATTCCCCCCAAAACTAACTCTCCTTCACATCCAGGATACATTATACATGTACAAGTGTGGGCCATGTAGCCAACGCACCGTTGGTTGCTACCGTTTCAAGTTCCTCAACTAGGTGGATGCTACCCCTCATCCATCCCCCACCCCCCACACACCCACCCTCCATACCCCCCCTGACATACCTGTACAAGCGTGGGCCATGTAGCAAAGTCATCGTTGGTTTTTCTCAACCACGTGGTACTGTAGATGATATCAGCATCCTCTGCAAGTCCCAACTCCCTGAATAGGATGCACCTTGGTCCAATGCGTTTGTGCATGCTGTTTGTGACGATGCTAACATTCCTAGGTACATAGATTGGGGTGAAATATGGAGTTGTGTGTGTTAGGCTGAGTATAAAACATATCAAGTTGGGCTAATACGTGTGTGAATGATGTGTGTGAATGATGTGTGTGATGATGCATGAAACTTTTATTGGGGTCAAAGATAACTGGCTAAATGGCATAGTACGCTTTAGTTTAGTTAATTTTATTTATGTTTAGTTGAGTACTATATTTTAAATTTTGTTTGTGTTTTTAGGCTGCATCCAACCAACTCAATCAGTGTCAATAGATTTTAGCATATATTGTCTAGCCTGGTTTAGTTAAATATATTACTATAGTTTTGTTTTGCTAGGCCACACCCAACCAAGGCAACCAGCGTCCATAGCGTGTACACTGGTCTTCCGGTTCCCAGCATATTATATTTCAGGGGTGCTGGACAGAAACCAACACCCTACTCTAGTGCCCCACGTGTGCTAAGTACATCTGGATATTGTTCTGGCCGCCTCCAGGGACAGCAAAGGGTGACTAAGGTACTTGGGAGGGGGGGGGGGGGGGGCATACTTTAATGCAATCCAGGCACTGCAAAATTCGAGGACACTATTATGTGCGCCATATTGTAACCCCCCAAAATCATTATCTAAGTTTTTCAAAAAATTGATATTTCTATATAATGGGGGGGGGGGGGGGGGGGGGGAGGGGGGAGGGGGGGGGGGGGGGGTCAGCCCTCCTCGATTTTTTGTGGGCATCCTGTTTGGACTTTTTTTTTACTCCTGACTAATTAATGATAATTATAAAATGAATAATGTTATAATAAAGGGGGGAGGGGGGGGGGGGGGGGGGGTATACCTGCAGTGAGGAGGCGAGTATAATTGGGTCCCTTAACATATTGTGTGTGTGTGTGTGCGTTTGTGGTGTGTGAATATAAGGGAGGGGGGGGGGGGGGGGGGGGGGGGGGGGGGGGGGGCATACCTGGAACGAAGCGCTTAGTATCATTGGGTTCTTCAACAGAGCCCCCCCATCGCTCCAGGGGGGGAAGCCCATTCTAGCCAGGCGGTCAAGTGGCCGGTAGGATAAGTAGGACAGCAGGGTACTTATGTAGTACATGAATTACCTGAGGGGTGTGTTGGCATATCAGTACGTCACACACAAAAGTAACTCCTGCAGTTCATGCATCAAAATGTATGCACACGGAAATAAATACATATGCAAGACATTATTATCATTTTCATACTTCAAACATATATTGCAAAATATAAGATGTGTTGATACGGATGGATTGCGCCTATGCCCTCCAGTATACATACATTTATTTGTCACAAATAAGCTCCCCAAACGCATCAGTCCAACACATAAATACTAAGAGTTGGGTTTTCACAGATTGCGTGGAAAATATTAAGTGAAACAAGTATATTTCATAAGTGCTTCCCTAATGGGTAACAGGTTTGAAGCAGAAGTGGAAGGGACAAAACTCTGATCGAAACATGGTATTTTTAAATACTTATTTGGTAGCATTATTGTGCATACCGGTATCCACCCTTATAAGTCATTCTGGAAACAGTTTTTGGAAGTTAGCGCTCGGGCAGTACAGTGAATACGACCCCAACTATCTGATTATTTACAAATTCCAGGTGTCCTAATCTGTGTACAGAGCTGCACAGCCTTCATTGCATAATTTGGGGTGTTAGGTTTGCTTCATAGCGTTGCTACCATTCATCTCATGCAAGCGCATGTCCGCCATGCCATCGCATCACATCTATCATGGTTTGCAGCCTGTTGTTGCGAGTAAGTTGAATTTCTTCATATCGCCATGGCCATTCACTCACGCTTGCACCACTCATCCCATACATGTAAGCACATTTCCTTGTATCGACAATCATGAAATATGTGGCTAAGGATTTTACTGTACCTAGTGTTGACTGAATGATAGATTTTCCCCAACTGGGCCATTGCAAGAAAAGAGGAAGCTGCAGGTCTGAAGCTGCAGGTCTGAAGCTTTGCAATTGCGCAGGTCCGGTGTTCTCACCGAGATCAGAATCTGAGTGTTCGCAAGTTGTTGGTAGGTTGAATACACAATTTGCACCTCATCCCCTAGTTCTGAACGATCAAATCCCACTGCCGGTTTGAAAGGTACAGGGGGTGGTTTGGAATGGTATGCGTGTATGATAAAGTGCGGATATATTTGTATTTGTAGCCTTACCTATCACGGTGGAGCAAGTCCCTTAAGCCTATTTGGCCTACCCCGGGACTGTAACATAAATATATAGAGATATGTCTTATCTTGTATGCATTAAGCTTCAATTTACCTGTTCAGACTCAAGACCAGCTTCCTGCAGCACCAGAACCAACAATAGAGCAGAACAATGTGCTACCCACCAGACCCTAGCACGAACACAACCCCCGGCACCATCTACAATGATAGCCTTTGTAGTCTCCATCTCATTCAGAGACATATCCATAACCCCCACTCTGTCGAGGAATGTACCCACAAGCAACTTATTGAGGCCATTGGAAAAACCTCCTGGCCAGAGTCCTTAGTGGCACCCCCACCACTCTGGCCAAGGTGAGGTCCCATGCAGGTATCGATCCATGGCAATGAGGAGGCAGATAAGCTGGCCGTGAAAGCTGCCCACTTCCCTAGAAATACCTCTGTCACTGACAATGTAGGAGAGGTGGCTCACATGGACCTTATATTGGCAACCGTCCAGCCTCTGGTGGCAGCTGACGGCACCCTGCCCCCTAGGATAGCAACACCCAACCTCACCAGGGGGGTAAGGATAACCTCCCCACCAAAATCCACACAAGGGGGACCAACATGCCTGGCATATGCGCCTCACTGTGGACCATAGCATCCCCTGAGCTCCGCCCACATGCTAGCCACTATTTCTGGCAGCAGGCATCCGTCCCCTGGTGGCAGAAGATCCAAATCCATAAGGCTAGGTGGGGCCGCCTATGGAACAAGAAGCTGGCCTACCGATGGAAAATGCCAGATGGTAGTAACCCCCACCAACCCACATCAGACACCTCCCCTTTTTGTCACACATGCCAAGATGGGGCTAGTCACATGCTGGCGGGCTGCAAACACTCAACCTTTACTGGGATGTATACAAATCGGCACAACCTTGCAGTAAAATTAATACAAAAACCAGTGTCCAAAGGGGAACAGTGGGGGGAAACTTATGTATATGGACGCTGACAAAATGGAGGACTTCCCTAGTGAGGTACTAGGGAACAGGCCACCCTCGTGGCTGAAAACCCCTAACATGGCCCAAACCACCTGGGACAAACTCAGACCAGACCTCCTCTTGACCCTGGATCAACAAACATGCTCCAATCCCACCTCATGTCCCCTCATCCACATAGTTGAAGTCCGCTACTAATCTGACACCAACCACTCTTTAAATATGCGGAAAAGGGGAATCAACACAAGACCCCTACACAGGCTCTGCAATATCAAGGATGGTAAATTTCAGTTTGGCTAACGGTCGTTTGCCGACCCATTAGCCAATACTTCCTGCGCCTACGATACAGTATACTCAGTTGTTACCTTGGTACCACAGGTACCATACCTATCAATGCACTTCCCAACCTCACCCGCTTAGGTATCTCAAAAGTACCGCCCTCACGCTCTGCACCAAACTCCACACACATGCCACTGCCTCCTTCCAGTCCATTTTTGCGTGCAGAAGACACATGGAACAAGCCCAAAACCCTCCCCCAGAGGGATGATATCCCCCTCCCCCCCCCCTCAACCTCACGCCTCGTAACAAGGCGTACTATTTATTTGTTTATGTACATAAATATGTTTTACTGGGTATGCCCCGGTCATTCAATTTACCTGTGAAGGCCGAAGACCAGCTTCCTGCAGCACTCTCAACACCTCTGTGTTCACCTCCTCTCGTCCTCCAGCTGAGTAGGATAGGATTATGGGGGAACCTGTTAGGCCTTGCATCACGCCCTTGTCATCAAGCCCTAGCTGCCTAAGAGTTGTGACCCACCCTCGAGAATTCTCTAGAGATAGAACTGATCCTGGTCGACGGGCAGCCTGTTTGATGACCTGCATATAGTTTTTTTGTTTTTTTTGTTGTGTTGTGTTGTGTTGTTTTGGGGGGTATCGCAAATTCTGCTACCCACTGAAAGCGGTAGAGGGGGGATGTCACTTGCAGGTTTGAGGATCTGCATATGAAAGAGGATACATGCGTGGTTGGGAGGTGGATGAGGTAGGATAGTATGATTTGATCCAGCCTTGAGAGTTATCTAAAGATATAACTAAAGTCCATTTGCTGGCAGATTTCAAGTTATGAGCACTTGGAGTGCCTGTGTGTGTGAGAGTGTGTGAGTGTGTGTATGCAGTGGCCAACTACCACTGGCCACTGACCATGCAAAGCCAGGCAAGGCAGGCAAGATCAGCCCAAATCCAGCGCATAGAGCCCATTCCCGAAACTATGGGTTTCATTGTAGGGCCGATTCCAAAAATGACGGGTTTAATTTTATAACACCTCCCCCTCACACACCTTGAACTGCCCGTGTTTTGTCTGTCTCACTTTCTCTCTCTCCCCCTCCCCTCCCTCTATTCTCCCACTCACACACCTTAGATGCAACATCTTGCACCATACCCAGACCTGTCACAAGCTCCTTTTGAATCGCTTCAAGTTCGGCTGCCCTCTTTTCTTTAGGGATACGAGCCGCCCTTGGAAAGCTCCGGTACTTGCTTTTGGTGCCTGCCTTGTCTTGTCCACATGTGCTGAAGTAGCGTGAACCTCGGAGAGCGCTCTCATATGCTTAAGGCTTGGCTTGGCTTGGGTTGGGTTGGCTTGAATTTGGCTTGAAGTATGCCATGCCTTGGCCTACATGTGCTAAAGGAGCGTACTCCTTATTAACATGTTGCCTCTGGTGCCTCTCCAATGAAAGAGACACACTTGTTGGACCTGAGGGTCAAGTTCAGGGTGAAGCGTTTTGGTTTGAGGCAGTAGGGTTTATGCCGACTGTACTCAGGAACTGGCACGCACGATCACCCACCTCACCGATACAGCAGCCCCCCCCCCCCCCCCCCCCCCCCCCCCCCCCCCCCCCCACACACCACCACCACCTTCCACACACACACACACACCTTCCACCCCCAAACACACACACAAGTTAAAAAATATAATAAATGGATCTCACCTTATATATACGGATGCGCGGACACATGGTTGGACAGACAGAGGAGGACAATGGATACCATCATTAAATTAGCTGGACCAAACACAAACCCGCATCCACCCACCCTCAAACATGCATACAAAAGACATACACCTGCAACCTACACTGGCACCCACACCCATATGTAAAGATATAAGCAAAGCTACTTACCTAATACAGATGTGCATGCAGATGGTTGGATGGACATAGATAGGCGGACATTTGATAATTAGTTTAAAATACATCAACCGAACACAATCACTACCTCCCACACCCACCCATACAAACCCACACTTACAGCCACATCCACACACATCCACCCACATGCCCACATTCTACTCACCCACCCATCCATACAAACTCATATCCACCCACATGCAATACTATTAGCAACGCAGCTCACCTCATACGAATGCACATGTACTTGGTCGGATAGACAGAGGAGGGCGATGGAGAAGTTCATAAAATTAGTTAAAGCAAACACAAACAAAGACACCAACATACATGCAAAACTACCTACACCTGCAACCACACCCACATGCAATAATATAAACAAAGCCGCTCACCTAATACAGATGCCAAGGCACTTGGTCGGATAGACAGAGGAGGGCAATGGAGAACTGCACTGAGAAAGCTGAACACCTGGCTGCACCCCGAGGCAGGTGGGAGGATGCGTGGTATCATGCAGCTAGAAGTTGTTACTAAAACCCTTGACCACATGACGTGCCGGTATGTGATAGTATTGGTGTGCTAGTAAGTTGGTAAATGGGGACTAAGCAAGTTGCTACTTCACATTCAAGTGCTAGACTTGAAGATACACATTGCTCTCTGCCATATCATGCCTTGGCTTGGCTTGGCTTGACAACCCACGTCTTGGCTTGGCAACCCGAGGTGGTGAGTGGTAGTGTAGTGTGGTTTTGTGGTAGGCTGGTCTAGAAGTGCAGTGATGTGGTGCGCTGCTCTATACATATAAAGGTGTGCTGGCCTAGAAGTGTGATGGTGTGCTATTCTGATGGTAACCTAAGCAACTTGTCACTTCAAATGCAAGGACTTGGCTAGAAGGCCCACATCGCGAGCTATTGGCAACGTCGAATTCAATGCAGCAGTAGGCTAGTTGGCTGAAGTAGACAAACAACCAGCACCGCGTGAGTAAGTAAAAGAACAGCCGCGACCAAATTAACAGCATGGCGCGGATGAGGGATGAGGGTCAGATTGGGTTAACTTACGCTTTGCCGCGTGTGTCCGCGTGTGCCCGGCAGGCACTACACCCGACTACACCTCCACTGGGACCTCCACCCCCCGCTCCACCCAGGGCTCCACCCGGGGCTCCCCCTCTCCTGTCGAAAATTGTATTTTTGCCGGAGCCTCCTCTTCAAGGGGGCGGGACCCTGGGGCGGGAGCCCCCAGCCCTGGGTTACCCATTTGTCCGTCTGCGTGACCGACCGCGACAGATGGCCACCACAACTACAAGCTCGACGCGCTTTAACTATTTTCAGCAGTAGCACATTGCTTTCCCACTGCGCGTTATTTTCCTCCTTTCGTTGTTTGCACATCAGTTGGCCAGTCGCTCCCTTTCGATATCAGGGAGTCCTGGATGGCACCTTGGTGACACGCCCTTAAGCAATCAACTTGCACATCACATAGGATAATAGGATACACTTGCTCATGCACAGGATAACAGGATCACACACAAACACACAAACAGCATGATGGCAACTTGCATGGCAGCCAGCTCAGGGTTTGGTGTACTCAATCGGGGGCTCCTACACCCTGGCTCTTCCATCCGTGTGTCGACTTCAGCCCGTGTGGACCCAGCCAACCCCAAGGTAAAGCCAAGCCAAAACAACCCAGCCTGCAAGCCTCAGAGGCAACAGGTCAAGGTTCACGCTACCCCAGAAAATGTGGATGAAGAAAATGAAGAAAATGAGTATTTATTGTCAATTCCCCCCCCTCCTCCCCCCCCCCCCCCCACCCTCACACGCACCGCACAATTCAACACCCCAACCCACCCAACCCACCTTACCCCCCCCCCCCCCCCCCCCCCCCCCCCCCTCCCCAAACACAACGCATATATACTCCCCCCCCCCGCCCCCCCCCCCCCCCACACCACACACCGCACATTCCCACACACTGCAGCCCACAAGCCCACAGCTCACACAACACACACCTAATCACCCCTTCCCCCCCACCCCCCCCACCCACCCACCATACCCCCCCCCCCGTGTCCCGCCCCCCCCCCCCCCACCCCAGCCCCACTCCCCCCCCCCCCCCCCCCCCCCCCCCCCCCTTCCCACCCCCCCCCCTCACCACCGACGCACACAACCACACCTATCAACACATACACAACCCCGACCCAACCCGGTCCAAAACTAAACAAAACAAAACAAAACAAAACAAAACAACCCCGACAATACCGACAATACCGGCAACCACGACATCCTCAACATCCCCAACAACCCCGACAACTAAACAGCAAAAACTAAAAATCAACAACCAAAATCAACAACCAACAACAATCAACAAACCCCAACCTTTAACCTTTAACCTAGGTCCTTAATCAACAACACCCAACAGCAGAAAAAAGAGAAGAGGGAGGGGAGGGGGGGGGGGGGGGGGGGGTCATCAAAGTTGCAAGTGTGTTGACCTAAGTCATTTGATGACGACAAATGTGCATCATGGATGGCATCAACCAACTATATGCTCATCACTTATATTTAGGTCCTGAAATCTGCCAGTCAAGCAATTTTGCGGTCAGTTCTATCCCTCGAGAACTGTCGAGGGTGGATCTCGACTCTAAGGTAGCTAGGGCTGGATGAGAAGGGCGTGATGCAAGGCCTAATAGGTTCCCCCCCCCTATCCTAGCCTACTCAGCTGGAGGACGAGAGGAGGCGAACACAGAGGTGTTGAGAGTGCTGCAGGAAGCTGGTCTTGAGTCTGACCAGGTAAATTGAAGCATAATGCATGCGTTGGTTAAAGTATAATGCATACAAGATAAGACATATCTCTATGTTTGAATGTTACAGTCCAGGTGTAGGCCAAGTAGGCTAAAAGGAGTTGCTTTACCGTGATAGGTAAGGCTAAACATAAAAATAAAAACTGCCGAACTGACCCCAGACAATCGTTTTACCAATGGGGGCCCTGATTTCTTGCTACAGTGACAATTTAATTGTGCAATATAATTTAATCATCATCTCACCTGGAATGATAATTATATTGTGGGCTCATTATCGCCTTTTGTATTGCCGCAGTTGCGTGTGTATGGTGTCAATTGTATTAAGTATTTACTTCCTTCAAAGGAATCAGGATTCATGGCCAGCTTCATGCTCGAGTTTTATCCACAAATTCAGGTTCATTTTTATTGTATCTAATACAACTTTATGTCCTCAGCATACAAAGGACATTATAATATGAAATGCATTTTATCTGCTACCACTATTTTACCGTCAACCACCATATCACAGCACCTGCAAATTCTGCGAGAACAAGAGGCTACTCCTTTTTGATTCAACATTGAAGTTGTGAGCTCCAAGACGTAGCCTTATTATGCATTTAATAGCCATCTCCACCCACCGCTAGGCGCTCCCCTACCCCCCCCCCAAACCCAAATGAAAACATATGTAGACACCTTCTCCCTTACCCTTCCTTTTCACTTTGGCTGTGGCCCTTTACTTTATATCACACATGCATACCATGCCAACCCACCCACCACCAAACCCACAGTATCCCCTGCATTTCCCGACCTCTCCCTCTCCAAACTAAACTAAACAGAAGTGCTATACTAAACTAAATCTTACTTAGCTTCACCAAACTATGAGCAACTAAAGTAAGCTCTGCGCTTGACCATCAGATATCAAACCTTTATATGTCATCCCAACCACTTTTATCAGGAATTTCAACATCCTCACCCGTGGCATGCACACAAGCATTGGACCAAGGTGTATTCTATTGAGGGAATTGAGACTGGCGGAGGATGCAAATTTTATGTACAAGTCCACATGGTTTAAAAAAAACAGCCGTGACTATGCTACATGTCCCAAGCTGGTACAGGTATGTCACTAGGGGGTATGGAGTGTGTGTGTGTGTTCGGAGGGGGTTGGGGGAGGAAGGGAGGGGTAGCATCCACTTAGTCGAGGGAGTTGGGACTGGCAACTACAATGCCGAATGGGTGATAGCATCAAGTAGTGCGCTGGCTACATGGCCCAGGCTTGCACATGTATACTTTGTCCTGTGTATGAAGGAGAGTTAGTTGTGTGTGTGGGGGGGGGGGGGGATGTGTAGGTGTGTGTGTTCAGGGATGGGGTCGAAGATATCATGACTTGAGAAGGTACGCCTCACCTTGCCTGTGCATGTATGGGGTGCACAGGGTTGTGTGTGTTGTTGTGTTTGTGTGCATGAGAGAGGGAGAGGGTGAGTTGTGGTGGGGGATGTGTCCGTGTTTGTGTGGAGAAGGGAGGTAGAGGGTGAGGTGTGGTGGGTATATGTATATGTTTGTGTCTTGAAATAGAGGGAGAGTTGTGGTGGGGATGTGTAGATGTTTGTGTGGAGGAGCGAGGAAGATGATGAGTTGTGGTGGGGAATGTGTTGTAGTATTTATGTGGAGGAGTGAGGCGGAGGGTGGGCTGTGGTGGGGGATGTGCATGTGCTTGTGTGGAGGAGTGAGGGAGAGGGTGAGTAGTATTGGGCGGGGGATGTGTTGGAGTGTTTATGCGGAGGAGTGAGGGAGAGGGTGGTATATTGTGGGGGATGTGTAGGTGTTTTTTGTGGAGGAGTGAGGGAAAAGTGGGATGGTGGAGGACGTGTTGGAGTGTTTATGTAGAGGAGTGGGAGAGAGGGTGAGTTGTGGTGGGGGTGTATAGATGTTTGTGTTAATGAGCGAGGGAGAGGGTGAGTTGCGGTGGGTTATGTGAAGGTGTTTGTGTGACCTGGGGGTTGGGGGTTGACAAGATGACAGGTTGACAGGGGTAAGACAGCAAAGACAACACACACATACACCAATTACAAACAAACGCGTAAAACCATTTTTTGCAGGCCTACCATGACATGGGGCACGAGCGCTTTCCCGCTACAAACAGTTTGGAGGAGGCTATCGTAGTGTGCCAAGAGAGGTGGGCCTATGAGTGAAAGTTTGATGCGCGGTCATTGAGGATGCAAGCGGCATGGAAGGAGTCAGGCATTGCTGGACTGTCTAACATTGAAGATGTGATGTGCAGGGAGAAATAATGATTATTGCGTCTCACTTCCATGCAATGCTTGATGATGGTGTTTGATTGTTATATGCTTTGGACCTAAGACTGTTTGCAGCTTTTATGTATAGGCATGGTGTATCTGGGTTCATCTTTAGACCTTTGGCTGCTACTAGGCGAGCCTTTGTCAAACTGCCCTATTACTCTTGTGCTTTTATGCATTTATTGGGAAGGCATTTGGGGTTCCTGGGAATGGATGATGGTGAGGGTAAGGCTAGCCACAATTTCCACTGTGGGTCAATGCAACAGGCATATGCCAATTGTGGGCTATATAGTGCTTCTATGGCGAGGGACTTTTCAAGAATCCTGATGTGATATGGTGGTATTTTGCCACCAGTGTTTGGGTTCCCACATCCAAAGTTGGGAAGCATGTTAGGAATGTGAGGAGGAGAGTGCACATGTTGGAAAGGAAGATTGTTTGATTTGGAATGTGGTTATATGAAAGTGGTTATAAGCAGTTTCTCACTAGAGGATATCTAGCTTTGATTCCCAATTGCCTTGGCATGAATGGACTGCTCAACACTCCAGGCAACCCTAGATCCCACCCCCAAGCTTTGACCCACGACATCACCTTCCACTTGTATGCTAATGACCTAGTCCTCCTGTCCTACTCCAAAGGCGGCCTCACCCCCTCGCTCTTCTTGAGACCACCTCAGGAACTTGGGGTATGTCCATAAACTACAAGAAGACAAAGGCTATGCACTTCCACCCGATGCCTAGCTCCCCCTCTCACCCCACTTTCATTGCACTGAATGGGCGTAACATTGATTTTGTATTTGTGTTACCCCATTCATGTACCTAGGCAACTTGTTCACACCAGATGGGGACCTACAAGAAGAGGTCAAATGCAGGATTGCTAGGACAAGGGAGGCTTGGGCTCCTCTAGTTAGGCTATAGAAAACCACATCATAGCCAGGATAATCAAAAATCTGGTGTTCAAAGCTACCATACCAGGGTAATTCAAAGCGCACGCTTTTGAGCACTGACTTTTTGACCCCCTCTGCGCAGTTTTTTGCACCCCCCTGTGGGCGCAGCAAGCAATTTTTGGGCTTTTTGCGCTACAAAGCGCAGTTTTTTTGTTTTCAAGTGCGCTAAAGCGCTGGCCTATTTGGCCATTTGAAGTACCCTGTACCATACCATCCACCATCTTGTACGGGAGCGAGACGTGGGCTCTCTCAGCATCTCTGGTTCAACGACTGAACGTGGCACTGCATGAGTGCCTACGCTTGTCATTGAACGTTAGCAAAGCAGACAGAGTTAGGAATGAGGACATTAGACAGATATGTAATCAAAGGAATTTTCCCAGCATCATTAGAGAAAATATACTGAGGTTCTTCCAGGCAACATGACTCGCGCATTATCAAGCAAGTGCTCTTTGCCACTCACACACCTTTTGCTGAGGTTCAACCGAGGCAAAGAGGACAGACGGTCATTCACACCCTTGGGATGATCTTGAAGCCGCTAACATGTTTCAAGATTGGTACAAGGCCCAAAGGCCCAAGACAGGTCAAGCTGGAGAGCTGACATCAAAGACGCCTTATACATAGACACATACAATGACGATTATAGCAGCTAGCAACTTCTAGCTTAGTTTGCCTAGTTGTTTTATTTTCTAATATATTTAGCTTATTTTCTGGTTTATAATTGTGCCTCTAAAATTTGTTTTGATTTTTGAGTTTGAATGTTTTTTTGTGTACCGTAGGGACCCCCCATCCCACCCCACCACCACCTTCACCCCCTCACCGGATCTTAGTTCGATGGCTTACTTTACTTTCTCTATTATAGGTTTGACTAGATGACCTTTCCCTTCTTGTATTTGATTACCGTACTGTGTGGCAGGACCGCAATTAAATTGTGTAACACCGTTTACCTGAGAGACAGATACAAAGACCGAAAGAGTACGAAATACTTAACCAAGTGGTGCAGTTAATAACCACCCAAGTTAAATAGTCAAACAAAAAGTCATAGTTCCCTATTGCAGTTAACCACAAGCTGCACATCCTCGCCTTGACTACCGGCAGTTCTGGCGGCCCAGAAGTGGTCCATGTTCGACCATCATGTACCACGCCAAGACCTCTGAGGCCTGATCCTCGCATCTATGTATAAATCAGTCTCTACTTCATCATAAGGGGTATCTGTGTCGGAGCCTGAGACAACAGCAGGGGGCTTACTGCACCGCCAGCCCCTACTTCCAAGTTCCAACACTTCCTCACTCACATGCTTCATCATTAGAAGGGCCTTCGGTGTTGGAACCTGGATCAACAGGAGGCACACCACACAACTCGTAGCCACTAGCATCTCTTCCTTCCCTCCTCCCACCGCTGTCTCCCCTCCTGCCACCTCTGCCTCCCCCCCTGGCCGAGAGCGAGGGCGCCCTTCCCCTTATTACCCCGCCCACCAACACCTCTGCCTCTGCCCCTGCAGCCCCAGCTCCAGCCGCTAGGGTGTCCATGGTTCTAGCTGAAGACTTTTAGGTTTATCATATCAGCACCCTCTACTGGACCCTCATCAGCACCCACTAGTGGCACATCAGGAGCCTCTACCACATTGGTCAACATATCAAGAAGGGGCTGGATAGCTGAGCCGTCAAAATAATCATGGGGACTCGGGTTTGTGTGTGTGTGTGTGTGTGTAGGGGGGGGGGGGGGGTAATGGTAATATGTCCAATAAAGAACATAGGAGTAAAGGATGCCACCAGAGCTTTGAAGAAAACTGTCCATGTGATTCCTGTTTTGAAAGTGTCAAGAATCATACATACAAATAGGGAGAAAACTTCCTAAACAACATATATAAAATTTAGGGCGCCTGGAGGCGCGTCCTGAATGGAATGATTCGGATCCTTAATTCAATGTATTTTAATTAATTTAATTTAATTCTATTTAATGTTGTGTTATTTTAATTCGATTTATTCCTTTCCATTTAATTTAATTAACTTGATTTGAATGCATGTCATTGCTTTAAATTGTATCAATGCGAATTGGATTAAATTCGAAGGGCGCCTGGAGGCTTTAAATTAATCTAATTCCAATGAAACGATTGATGATTTAGCATTGTTAACTATAAAGTGACGAAAAAGAGAGTTGTTGAAGGGTTGTTGATTTTTAAGCAGCATTGAACGTTTCTGTAATGTAATAAAATGCATGTGTGTAGATTGACTTTTTTGTAAAGAATTTGATGCAAGAAAAAATAGGCCAATCAGGTATCTGGTTGATTTTACGGAATTTGTACAAGGTATTACAATTTTTGACGACAATTCTGCTCCCAAACCTATGTATGCGCACATGTTTAAGTGGTTCAAATTTGAAATGTTAGCTCAAAACAACATGAAATCAAATTGTTAACCGTTAATTGTAGCTTTTTGGCCCAACCTGAGCTCCTTTTCGTGAATTGCGATGCTCATATGTGCTCTGGCATGAATAAGTCTTATAATTCAACAAAAATATAGAATGTTCAATTTTTTGATGTTTTTCATAAAACCTGAAAATGTGGTTGGTGAGACACAGACGAACGAACGGACGAACGGAAATTTTAATGGGGCTAATCCCTCTTCAAAAAATCTGGAGATTTTTTTCATTCGGGTATAAATATGTGTCCTCATGGGTGCCTTACAAATATCTAACTTTTTCACTGGCCTTCCAGGCTTTGACCGTGGAGATCCAGAATGGGAACCGTTAACGTTATAGTGGCCAAAGGATTTGGTGACTAGGAACCTAAATAAAACCATAAGCCAGGAAAAATGCCACGCCAGGTACCAAATCCAGGGCTTCTTCTAAGAATAGCGAAGGTAACCATCCTGGCATCCCAAAGGGGAGGGCAGGACATATAATAATCAAATTCACTGGAGAGAAAATATAAAAAGGCCCATTGATACACCGCTTGGCAGCCTAGATTATGAATGGGGAATGCATATCAGGCAATGTAGATCGTGTATCAAGTTGTGTACACAATGGTTAGCGCGAAAATGCCATAGAAATGGCGAGGGCTCAAATCACACCATCTAGGCAATGTAGGTACCTGCAGTCTGAATTACGAATCAAGTGTACACGTTAGATAATGTTAACTTCCCCAATACCCCGGCGCCACTGAAGCCGAAAGGTACTGGTAAGCTTGATAAGGAACTTAATATTCGGCACCATCGGGACTTATGAACAAACCCAGTCTAATGGATTGCCAACATAGCATGCGCCTACATCTTGTAGGTAGTCACGCAATGCATGTGCATCACTCTGCAATGCATGCGCAAGAGAATCATGATTTCTCCTTCCACATCTGATTTTCAATGGTAGGCAGTCCAGCGATGCCTGACACCTTCCATTTAGCATGCATCATTGACGAGCGCTCATCAAACTTTGCTTTTCACTCATAGTCCCACCTGTCTTGGCACACTACGATAGCGTCCTCCAAACTGTTTGTAGTGGGGAAGCGCTCACGTCCCATGTCATGGTAGGCCTGCAGACAATGGGTGTATGTGTTAATTAGTGTTTATGTGTGTGTTGTTTTAGCTGCCCCCCCCCCCCCCCCCCCCCCCTTCCCCCCAAATCCCGCTAAATCCCTGAATCCCTCAACCCATCCTCGTTACTCCTACCTCTTCATATCTCTCTACCACACCCACATTTTATATCAAAACCTCGTAATTGCGCAAGCATGGACCATGTAGTCAACCCACAAACCCATCCCTCGAAGACTCATAAACACCTTCAAATCCCCCACCACAAGTCACCCTCTCCCTCACTCATTAACACAAAAATATACACATCCCCCACCACAAATCACCCTCTCCCTCACTCCTCCACACAAACACCACCACATTCCCCACCACACCACACCCCCTCCATCACTCCCCCACATAAAAACTCCAACACACCCACATGCACAAAGAAAGTGAGGTGTATGTAACATTGCGGACTATGCTGCAGTTGCAGAACATGTGCGTAGGACGGGTCCAAAGAAGACCGCATAAACAGTAAGCGAGTGACCAACAGAAACCAACAGAATAGGGTCACGCGACAATAAACCAACAGAATAGGGTCACGCGACAATGAAATGCGCTGTGGAAAGATGCAGGAAAACATATAACCTGCAGCCAACTTTCAGGCGCTGGACATGTGCTGGACTACCAGGATGAAGGACATCGGCCTTGAAGACATGCAAGCTAATGGATAAATAGAGTCCTTCTAGATAGTAGATGATATGAGATATTTAGTATATTTTCTTTACGTGACAATGTGGCTATGTGACTAGATGGAACCCTGACCTTACAGACCTGCCTATATTCAATTAGGGGATATATTGAGTGATTCAACATTTGAGAAGATGCCCGAGATAGAACCAATAAGAGCTGTTTACACGTTTTGACTGCAAACCTTTCGTCCCCCTCTCCCTACCTCTCGTCCCTTAAACTCAGTAAGTCTAGGCTTGTTCAAAAGTATTAGTCATCTTTTAAAATTTGCCACATGTCAACCACATGTCAACCAACCTCCTAAACCACTTGGGTGACATTTATGGATATAACACAAATGATGGCTTATATTATGCATGTGTCATCATGTGTTGTGAAGCAATGACTAGGGAGCTGTAAACCAGTTCCTCCATTTTTCCCCTTTGGATTGTCAAATTAACACGGGTGTTGGGGCATGTCAGAAGTACCCTATATTACACAAGGCACAGCAGCCCCAAATGTATTGTTGCCTCCATAGCTGTACTTGGGGGGTCAGACTGGTAAGCATGTTGTGCTGCTCTGATGCTGGTGTGTGCCGTGGGCTCACACATTAACCTAAATGGGTATGGACCCCAGCATGTAGGCCCCTATTTGAGCACTTGACCCATTGCATGGAGCTCCATCCTCAATAGTCAGTTCAAATTTGAATGGGTGTCACATGTGCATGCAAGATAAGTCTAGTATACCCACCATGTGAGAAACATCTGTATCCCTCCATGCCCAAACACGCTGCGGATGTCCGGAAAGCGCTAAAGTGTGAAAATAAGCTTGGAGCCTCGCAATAGATCACCCGGGAAAACGTCACCACTGGACTTTGCTCGGTTGTAGAGAAAGGTTTTACCTAGCGCTGTAAGTTTGGACCCCGAACTCCCAGAATGGCACAGTGTGGGTGACAAAATATGTAGACAGGCTCCATAGGTTACTTTATTTCGGATGTGACTGATACTTTTGAACACACCTAGTCTCTTGCTACAATAGTTAGGTTCTTCATTGAACAGTTTCCCCATTCGAAAGACCCCCTGACCGAATACATTAGTATTCCCCCTCCTACTTGTCCTATTAGAGAGCCAGGTGCTCTACCCTTAAACGTATACCCCCCACGGCAAAGTTCCATAAGTTACACTTGGTTCTCGGAGTTCTGTCGATTCGAAACGCTAACCCCCATTCCTTGGCTGTCCATTTGACAGGGGACATCTGTTTCCCAGACGATCCAGGCACGGAAGACCCTTCCCCCTTGGACGCCACTTCACCCACTGCCACGCCAAAAGGCCGTACTGGACACCCTTCTAGTACGTTTGGGACAGATTGTGGCCCCGAGCTACCACAGCTTGATTAACAGAAGCTCAAACCGCCCCGGCACAGACTGCGGGTTTCAAACCAACAAGCGCAAATCCCCCCCCCCCCCCCCCCCCCCCCAGCCCGCCTCCCCAGCCACCAAGGTTATTCTCAAACAGAAAACCCTCAAAATATCAATGTCTGCCAAAGCCCAGAGCACACGCAACATCAACTTAGCCAAAGCCCAGTCACCTGTTGCGAAAGCGCAATCAGCTCTTGCTGGAGCAGCAAGTACACACTTACTCCCTGCCCCTGTCCCGGCCACTTTGGCTGCCCCCCCGTCCCCTGCAACTGGCCCATCAATTTTGGCTGCCCCCCTATCACACAGACATCCCCCACACCTATCCTGTTGGCCATTATGGGTACCCCCCCCCCCCCCCCTATAGGACCCCGATCGATGCCAGGGACATACGATTCATGAGCATGAATGCCATCACTGGTCGCCGCCCTAAAGACAAGCAGGAGCTTTATGATGAGCATGCCAGGTCCACTGATACCCATGCACCGCATCAACAAGGTGGCAGGTAACCCCAACCATACCAGGTTGTTAGGAAGCCCCCACCCCACCAAGGAAACAGGCATGTGTCTCCCTACCCCGCCCCCGGGAAACAGGTGCTGAGCTAGATACCCCCCCCCCCCCCACCACCACCACCACCACACCACCACACACACACACCACCCCCCACCCCTTGACCAACGACAAAAGAGAATACCTGATGGCCAAAAATGGGTGTTTCAGTTGCCACCAACTAGGACATTGGTGCCAGGAGAGCCACACCCGGCCACAACAACAGGAAAACTTCAATCGCCGCCAAAGGCGAGGAGAATTATTCCAGAGGTTACCATCTCCCCACACACTCTAGTGGTTTAGTCTCCTTATGCCATTAAGGTGCGGTTTGCTTGGCCCCCAACGCCATTGATATTCAGCCCATGTAACCCAGCTAAAAACATCTCACGCCATGTGCCCACAATTGCAACACAGAATACATTAGCGCCCACAAACACAGCAGCAACACAGAACACAGTAGCGCCCCCGAACACAGTAGCGCACCCGAACACAGTAGCGCCCCCGAACACAGTAGCGTACCCGAACACAGTAGCGCCCCCGAACACAGTAGCACCCACGAACACAGCAGCAACTACGAACACAGTAGCGCACCCGAACACAGTGACAACACAGAACACAGTTGCGCCCCCGAACACAGTAGCGCACCCGAACACAGTAGCGCCCCCAAACACAGTAGTGCCCCGGCACACAGTAGCACACCCGAACACAGTGACAACACAGAACACAATAGCGCCCACGAACACAGCGGCAACACAGCCCATAAGTGTACACCTCCTCAGCTCTATACATAATTGATGAGACCAGCGAGAACACCATAGACCCTAGGGAAGACCCTATCCTCAACATTGGGTTATATAGGCACGATAGCAGCAACGATAGCAAAGACCAAGGCGAGACGTCGGCCTCATGTTCTGAGCCCATTTTGTCTGCATCAAGCCCTCCTTCCCATTTAGTCTCTCTGTCTGCACATCATCTAGAACCATATCGCCCAGAGAAACTTGTGTTGTTCAAGGACAAGTTAAATGGCCATAAGTGTACCATCCTCATAGATGGAGGTGCCACTAACAACTTTGTGGCTGAGACATTCCGCAGCAAAGCCAACCTTTCAACAGTGGCCACAACATCGCCCACGTAAGTATACATGGGAGATGGTACGATTCACGCTGCAACCAGGGAAATTCCAGCAGCAGAAAAGAACATCGATGAAAACCGTCACCACATACAAAATCTCTGTAACAAACCTGACATCTGATTATGATATTGTCCTCGGTAAACCCTGGGTCAGAGCCCACAATCCCACTATCAATTGGAGAGAGGATGTAATCTCTTTCTCCCACCGAGGACATTGGCACGAGCCAGATGCCAATTTCCATCGACGCTTACTATATACCACCCTCACACCCCCTGATAGAGTCGAGCTTATATCTGCTCTGCAAATGAGAAAATGCGTGCGACATGAACAGGCCTTCTTAGCAATTGTCAATCCACCTGAGGATGACACCCCCGACCCCCCACCGCCACCGGTGACCGAGGACCCCTGCACGAACCATCACACACAACCACATCCCCTCTTTCATGAGTACACATCGGGAGATTCCTATGGTTTCACACCCATCAGGTTGCCACAGGACAGACCTCATTCTGAGATGCCCTTCAACCCGGCAATAGTTGACGACATGCCCCGACCTCAAGATACCCTCTTTTCCATTGGCGTGCAATCATGGATGCAAAAGATATTACGAGACAATGCACACATTTCCTCTACTCCTGAAGGCTTACACCCTCCCTGTAACAACTTGGGTTCAATACACTGGCGTCCTGGAGCAATCACCCCTCGTCAAAGGCAATTGAACCTCTCCCCAGAAACAGACAAACTTATGCCTGAGACATTGGCTTCTCTCCTTGCCGAAGGTGTAATCAAACCACGCCCACCCCCAATCTCACCCCATGTAAAGCTCCCGCCCCCCCCCTACAAGAACGATGATAAGGATGGAACAGGTGCAATCTCTATCCCTGCTCGGAAGACAGTTCAGAGTGACATCCGTCTTAGCAATCATGCACAACTTCAGGTACTTGTTCAAGAGTATGCTGATGTAATGCCCGCCACCCATCCAAATGGGGTACTCCCAGAACGTGCTGTGGAGCATGACATATTAGAAGAACATGGCTCACAGCCTCCAAGCAAAGCCCCATTCCGAAGGAGTGTAGATGAAACAGAGACTGTGCACACACATCTGGCCAAACTCCTTGAAAAAGGGTTTATCCGTCCTAGTTGCCCACCATATGGTGCCCCTGTCCAGTTTGTACCCAAACAGGATGGCGTTTTTTGCATGCGCATTGGCTGGCGTCAATTGAACAAGGAAACCATACAAAAACACTGCCACGCCCTTGGAACGTCTCCATGGCTCCAAGGTTAGGTCTTAAATCGACTTGACCCAAGGATACTATCAAGTAAGTCCGGGTCAAACCAGAGGATATACCCAAAATTGCTTTCCACACACGATACGGACCCTATGAGTTCACGGTCCTCGGTATGGGTTTGTGCAACACCACTGCAACATTCATGTTCACATGACACCCCCATCAGCGGGCATTTGGTACTGACAAAACTCTCAACAGAGTCAGTCAGCATTTTTTCTGGCCCCGCATGCGCCATACTGTACAACGCTACATTCGTACGTGTGCTACATGCCAACAATTCAAAGCCAACACTCAAGTTCCCATGGGACTCCTACAACCCCTAACAATTCCAGACAGCCGTTTTGACACATGGTCCATGGATTGTGCTTTTGGGTTACCTATGTCCAAGAACAAAAAGGATAACATGATGGTCCTCCAATGTTCCATCACCAAGGTACTCATCATCATTCCATGCAAAACATCTATCACCACCCCCCAAGTGGCTCAACTCTGCTTTGATGCTTTAGTCTCCAAATACGGAGTCCCTCGAGTTTTCATCTCTGAATTTCAGGGACTGACACCGACTTCACCAGTCATTTCTGGAAGTGTCTTTGGCAGCTCTTAGAAACCAGGTTAGCTATGCCTACAGCTCGCCACCCTCAGACCAATAATTAAACAGAACCAGCCTATCACGGGGCCGCCCCCCGTTGATCCAGCTGTTGAGGATTTTGTCATATACGCATATATACAGACTGCTAACTTAGGTGAAGCCACACAACACATCCAACTTGCTCGGGACCCATTCACTATGTATGCCAACGGACACCGCTGTCCCGGCAAGTTCACGGCAGGCAACCTGGTCTTATTGGCATAGGACAAACCCACAAAAATCCAACCCTGGTTTGAGACCCTTCTCATCATGGAGCATACATCTACCGACACGCACAAACTCAAGCTTTGTGAAGGCAACACCCGCCACCCAGTCTTCCACATCAGTCTACTTTGCCTCTTTGATGATGGTCTAACTGAATCCCCGTCTCGAGCACATCCCCTTCCCAATATTGTCGGCATGCCCCCTGACCACTCAGCAAACCCTCTTGTTGCCTCCATCCTGACCCACAAATTGAAAAACACTGCATCTGGCATTGTCCCCGTCTATATGGTTACATGGCTCGACAAGCCTGAGTATGACAACACCTGGCTCTCCACCTCAGAAATTCACTTTAAATATCCAGACCTTTTCCATGCCTATGTTGAAGCACACCCTGACCCCTAACACCTAGCTTTCCCACATGGGATAGATCCATAGGGCGCCCCAGCTATTCAGCCCCCTCCGCCCCCTCCCGAAGTCGTCTGTTATCAAGACATTGAGGAGAGGACTATGTAGACGCTGCCGGTATCAACCACCAGCGATCTCATCGCCTTCCCTCAGACACCCTCTCCCGGCCACAACACTAACCACTATGGTTTTCCTATCTGCCATATGCCCTTCGGCATATTTCCCTACTTGATTCCATCAGCAGACCCAGACCTCCAAGTATACGAAGTATACAGTATACAAAATAAAATAACTACGCAGACCCAGACCTCCAAGTAAACAACAAATACAAAATAAAATAAAACCCTTCAGACTGATGCTGCTTCTCGTCCCATTGTTTCATCTTCAAGGTCACATATTTACCATCAACGATATATATCCACAGTCCGTAGCCACACTACCTCCATATGTTCCCTCTGCACGTACCCCTCCACATGATATGAGTTCCCCCCCCCCCCCCCCCCCCCCCCCACACACACACACACACACACACACACACCGGCACCCACCCACCCACAGTGCACGTACCCCTCCACATGATATAAGTTCCACACACACACACACACACACACACACACAGTGCATGTACCCCTCCACATGATATGAGTTCCACCCACCCACCCACCCACCCATAGTGCACGTACCCCTCCACATGATATGAGTTCTTCTTCGCTTTACATGTTGAAACCACATGCCCCTACACTAAATGATGAGGGCATCATTTGTTTTTGTACTGGGAGTGAGTGTAACGTTGCAGAATACGCAATTGTTGCAGAGCGCAATAGTTCCAGGCCTACGCGTCCGAGGATGATTGTTATGTTATGTTTTATGTCCTTCGACACTTGTAAACAACGTTGGTCTGCTCTTGTCCCCCTTGCCCAAGTCCCAAGTCCCAAGCCCCAAGCCCCAAGGAGTAAGTTGCGACTTGTGTTCCCGTTGCCCTCTAGTAGCATCAATATATAGGTATAATTATACAGATTCCTGAGCCTCGCATTCGCCATTCAAAGACCTGCGGCTAGCTATTAATTAGAAGCGTACTCTGAAGACCCTGCATTTTATAATCTTTACCCCCCCCCCCTCCTCCCCACACACACATCCCCCAACACACACCTACTCATTCCCCCCCCAACTAACTCTCTTTCACACCCATGATAAAGTATACATGTACACGCGTGCGCCATGTACCCAACGCACCGCTCCCTCAACTCGGTGGATGCTACCCCTCATCCATCCCCCCACCCCACCCCACCCACCCACCCCACACCCACCCTCCATACCCCCCAGTGACATACCTGTGCAAGCGTGGGCCATGTAGCAAATTCATCGTTGGTTTTTCTCAACCACATGGTTCTGTAGATGATATCAGCATCCTCTGCAAGTCCCAACTCCCTCAACAGGATGCACCTTGGTCCAATGTGTTTGTGCATGCTGTTGGTGACGATGCTAACATTCCTGGGTACATAGATTGGGGTGAAATATGAACTTGTGTGTGTTAGGCTGAATATAAAACATATCAAGATGGGCGAATACGTGTGTGAATGATGTGTGTGATGATGCATGAAACATTTATTGGGGTCAAAGATAAATGGCTAAATGGCATAGTGCGCTTTAGTTTAGTTAATTTTATTTATGTTTAGTTGAGTACTATATTTTAATTTTTTTTTGTGTTTTTAGGCTGCATCCGACCAACTCAATCAGTGTCAATAGCTTTTAGCGTATATAGTCTAGCCTGGTTTAGTTTAATATAGTACTATAGTTTTGTTTTGCTAGGCCACACCCAACCAAGGCAACCAGCGTCCATAGCGTGTACTCTGGTCTTCCGGTTCCCAACATATTATATTTCAGGGGTGCTGGACAGCCCATGACATCACCTTCAAGGCGCACTAGCTTGCGTCCACTTTAGCTGAATAGCCAGCCAGAAGAGCTGACTATAATTCCAAAAGAACAAGTCCTATGCAGGGTCGCAAGAGACACGGAAATTGGCAAAGTGTGTTGGCAACAGAATTGCAGGTGGCAACGATGGAGCTGACTAAAGCCAATTAGTTGTGATACAGTTGGCTGACGTGTCAGGCTTCAATTTTACGGTCAGTCCGACACACAAACAGACAGTAAGGTAACCCTGGGGGCTCCTGCCCCCCAGAAGGTGGGGCTCCGCCAAAAAACAAAGCTACACACAGCTTCACACATGCATTATGGGCAACTCACCAGGTGAGCATCAAGGACTATGTAGGGCCTGTTTCAGATCATGCATAAGGGGAAACTCACCTAGTGAGAATCAAGTGCAGGCTACAGCCAATCAACTGTGTCAGCGTTAATAGCTTAGCATGTCTACTTGACCTACCGGAAGGGCCTATTTAGGATCATACATGAGGGGCCTGTGAGAATAACCTACTGAGCACCAAGCATTGGCTGCAGCTAACCAACTCCGTCAGCGTGCATTAGCAGCTGAGCAACAATGCTGGACCAATTAGGATCTTACATTGGGGGCCTGCCACCCACACAGTTAGCATCAAGGACTGGCTGCAGACAACAAAATCCGTCAGTGTCAACACCTCAGCATGGATGCTAGACGGCTATTTCCCGAAACTGAATGGCTGCTTGATCAACAGTTTGACAGCTGTCTATGTAGGGCCTACATAGGATCTTACAATAGGGGCCTGTCAGGCTGTCACCCACCTAGTGAGCATCAAGGAGGGGATGCAGCCAACCAACTCCTTCAGTATCAACAGCTTAGCGTGGACGCTGGTCGGGTGCAGCCCAAACATCTTTGGCTGCTTGGTCAACAGTTTGACAGCGGTCTCCTTGGACCTCACAAACCAAGCCACGTACTCCAACATAGGACCTAGGACCCCAGGGGAGCTCATCAACAAGGTGGGAGTGCTCAGGATCATCCTTTGGATCAGGTGTTCAGGAAAGCCCTTGGTTGTTAACCAGTCCACAATGTTGAACTGAAGTGAGGATGGGAGAATACATAAAGTCCATATTATGGACAAGGCAGAGAGGGAAGGTCATGAGAAGTTACTTTTGTGTATCAATGATTGCATGAAGAGATTGGATCAAGCACATTTTGATAATAATGCTTGGTTTGAATTAATAACGTTACTGCCGAAGACAGTGAGCAGCCTTCAAGGCTGGAGCCACGTAACCAAGTTCAAGTGCAAGTTGAATTGCAGGGAGGAGGAGAGGAGGAGCTTGATAAGGGGAGGGGAAGGGAGTGTGTGTGGTGTGAGAGTAAAGGGGGGGGAGAATGCACAAATTCTCTGTGCCCATCCTTGGAATTCACAAATTATCTGCACTCATTCAGGAGGAAGCATCCTCTACAAAAAGTTGATGGATGCAGATCGTTTTATTTTTAGGATGTATACGACATAATTATTTGCGATTTACTGAGCACTTTTTCAGATTTTTCTGAGCACCTCATTTAGGGGGGGAGGGGGGGGGCAGTCCTCATTTCTTTTTTTTGCTAACTTTGTACTCAGACCTCCAAATGACATTCTGAGACCTCCTATGAGAAGAAGGCCTTGGTGAGGGTAGTTATTGGCGCTACTTTGGACCTTGTGCAATACGTATTTACCCCCCCCCCCACCCCCCACCCCCAAAAAAAACACTCGAGTGCCCCACGTGTGCTAAGTACATATGAAAGTACAACATGGCTGCCCACTGGAAAGGGAAGCATGGTCGAGAGGTGGCGCCAACTGGTCTGTGGGAGCTACAGACCAAGGAGTTAGAGTTCATGGGGAAGCTTGTCAAGCAGTTGAAGACATACAGCCATATAGACCAAGAGGGGCAGTGACCAGACAGACCGCAAGGGGCAGTCTAGAACTTTTGCTGAATCGTGATGACAAAAGACCATGTGTACCGTTTTGTTTTTTAATTCCGTATTGGAGTGTCTGTGCTGGCTATGATTTGTATATATGTTTCCAGGCAGGCCGCCTCCAGGGACGAAAGAGGGTGACTTAGGTACTTGGACAACCTGGAGGGGGGTAGGGTAGGGGGTAGGGGGGGGGGGGGCAGAACTGCTCTTTTGACTTTCACGCAATCCAGGCACTGCAAATTCGAGGACGCTATTATGTGCGCCATATGGTAATCAATATCTAATATTTTCAAAACATGGGTATTTCTATTTAATGGGGGGAAGGGGGGGGGGGGGGGGGGGGGGGGGGGGGGGGGGGGGGAGCCTCCTCAGGGTTTTGGGGCATCTAGTTTAGACTTTTGTTTTTACTCCTGACTCATTATTGATAATTACGAAATGAATAATGTTATAATAGGGGGGGGGGGCATACCTGCAGTGAGGAGGCGAGTATAATTGGGTCCCTCAACATATTGTGTGTGTGTGCATGTGTGGTGTGTAAATATAGGGGAAAGGGGGGGGGGGCATACCTGCAGTGAGGAGGCGAGTATAATTGGGTCCCTCAACATATTGTGTGTGTGTGCATGTGTGGTGTGTAAATATAGGGGAAAGGGGGGGGGGGCATACCTGCTGTGAGGAGGCGAGTATAATTGGGTCCCTCAACATATTGTGTGTGTGTGCATGTGTGGTGTGTAAATATAGGGGAAAGGGGGGGGGGGCATACCTGCAGTGAGGAGGCGAGTATAATTGGGTCCCTCAACATATTGTGTGTGTGTGCATGTGTGGTGTGTAAATATAGGGGAAAGGGGGGGGGGGCATACCTGCAGTGAGGAGGCGAGTATAATTGGGTCCCTCAACATATTGTGTGTGTGTGTTCATGTGTGGTGTGTAAATATAGGGGAAAGGGGGGGGGGGGGGGGGGGGGGGGGGGGGGGGAAGCATACCTGCAGTGAGGAGGCGAGTATAATTGGGTCCCTCAACATATTGTGTGTGTGTGTGTGAGTGTGTGTGGTGTGAATATAGGGGGGGGGGGGGGGGGGGGGGGAGGGGGCATACCTGAAACGAGGCATTGATTATCATCGGTCTCTTCAAGAAGGGCCCACAATCGCTCTCAGGGGGGAAGCCCATGCTAGCCAGGCGGTCGAGCCTCTGCGCCAAAGTGGCCGGTTGGAACAATAGGACAGCGGGGTTCTTCTGTAGTACATGCATGACCTGAGGGATGTGTTGGCACTCATCAGCATGTTCCACATGAAGTTACTCTTGAAACTTATGCCTCAAAATGTGTGCACATGGAAACACGTACATATATAAGACCGTATTACCGAGGGGGGGGGCAAGAAAATAGCTGCCGTACTGCATCTTCGCTTTAGATAGAGCTTATCCTCAACCTGTTTTTTTTTTTAGCCAAAAATAAAGTTGTACAAAAGTTAGAGGGGTCCAAAGTTTTTTTAATCCAAAGCGGCCGAAATCTTAACTTCGCGATAAATCACGTTTGAGCAACCTAACGAAAGATGTAACAGCATAACTGGAATGGGCACGAAAAGATATTTCGAATGACCCCCATTTTAGGTGGGGTAGGGTGAGGCAATTGGGTTTTAGGAGTGTGTGTGTGTGGGGGGGGGGGAGGGGGGGGGGGGGGGGGGGGGTAACAAAACTTTTTCCCAACTTTATTTCCCCCCTCTTTTTGTATGAAACTTCCACAATTCCAACTCCCATCTGAATCGGACATCATATTGAACATGCAGTCCAAAATCTGTCTCTCTGCCCCCCCTGCGTATTATTATGTATTAATGTTTAAAACATATATTGACAAATATAAAATGTATTGATACCGATGGATTGTGTCTATGCCCTTCAGACTAAATACACATATTTGTCACAAATAAGCTCCCCAAACGCATCAGTCCAACACAGAAATACTCAGAGTTGGGTTTTCGCAGATGGTGTGGAAAATATTAAGTGAAACATGTATATTTCCTTAGTGCTTCCCTAATGGGGAACAGGTTTGAAGCAGAAGTGGAACAGACGATACTCTGATCAAAACGGGGGGCCATCAAAACGTGTGGGGGAGGTGCACGCTGTTTTATCTTCTCCGATTGGGGGATATGGGGGGGTCCCAAAGGGAGGGGGGGATGGGGGGTCGAGGCCGATCTCAAAATGTTTTCACATCTTCTTTATCTGTGGCCTGAATTGAACGTGCCGCACACCATCAAAAACGCATTGACGAAAGCATTACGAATCTGCAGTAGCTGGTCGATTAAACCTAGGGTTAACCCCCCCCCAAAGGGGGGGGCATTAAGGTACCCGCGAGTATTAGGCAGCTTTTACTTTAGCTGCCTATGGTAATACTTGGCGAGTCTTAGGCAGCTCTTCCTTTAGTGGTGTAATTAGTGGATGTACTGGAAGGTACATCCAGGTCTGGACGCCACCCAGAACATCACAACCAGAGACAATAAGTTCCGGGCTTAGCAGTTGGAGGCTCAAGTAGCAAGGATCCGCGCTTATTTACAGCAACATCTGAAAATAAAGTTTAAAGTCAGGGTCAAGGCTGGGGCCGAGCCTAGTACATCCCAAGCTAAATTGCCCACAACTCCAGCCGAGGCGCATTCTGCGCCCGAGCCCTTGATGACAACTTGCAACATCTGCAATGCCGTGGTCCAGTGCCCTCCCAGCAACAAGGCCAACCTGAAGTCGCACTATCGGATTGCAACATGGCATTTTAAATACTTATTTGGTAGGGGAACCCTATATCTTGGTTGGGTGGTTGGGTGGTAGCATAAATGTGAGTGGGCTGTGAGCTAGGGGTACTGCTAGTTTTTAGGGTTTACAACTTTTAAATCTGGGGAAAATACAGGATTCGTTTTTTCCTCTTGACCGCTGTCTTTCCAAGTTAGGTGGGGCTAGCTTGTTCACTCGTGTCTTGCTCAGTTGTGCCGTACCACTTACTGGTTGGTGGTGCCAATTTTTGTGAATAGTCAAAAAGTGTGTGTGTGTGTGAGGGGGTGGGTTTTGTAAAATCTGCAGGGTCAAACTCTTCAAACTTATGAACCTTGGACCATAAAGGCCTTCCATAGCAATACAGTTTTAAACTGAAGGGGTGGGTAAAATAAGTGTTACAGACATATAACAATAATCTCGGGGTACCAACTTTTGTGCCACATGGAAATGTCAGAAAAGTCGGAAGGCCCCCCTAGCAAAAGGCTGGCATACATGTGCTACAAACCAGAGCACTACAAACGCTAAAAAGGAGCTAAAGAGAAGTATCATAGGAAAATATGATTAATTAATCAAGATGTTGGGGGTGTGAGAGATAGCAATAGGTGTATTATTACTTTTGGACACCCCTAATGCATAGCAAGACTACGTTTTCGAGCTCACAACTACAATCTTGAATAAAAAAGGAGTAACCTCTCGTTCTGTCAGAATTTGCAGGTGCTGTGATATGGTGGTTAATGGTATAAGAGTGGTAGCAGATGAAATGCATTTCATATTAGAACGTTCTGGAATTTGGGTTGGGTTGGGTTGGGTTGGGTTGGCCTGGAATTTGGAATTTATGGATGAAACTCGAGCATAAAGCTGGCTATGAATCCTGATTCCTTTGAAGGAGGTAAATACTTAATACAATTGACACCATAAAATTGACACCATACGCATCTCTGGAAATACAAAATGAGATAATGAGCCCACAATCAAAAGTATCATTCCAGATGACATGATGATAAAATTGCATTGTACAATTAAATTGTCATTGTAGCAAAAACTCAGGGCCCACCGTCAGTAAAACAATTGTTTGGGGTCAGTTCGGCATTTTATATTTGTATTTTTAGCCTTACCTATCACGGTGGAGCAAGTCCTTTTAGCCTATTTGGCCTACCCCTGGGCTATAAAATACATAGATAGAGATATGTATTATCTTGTATGCATTATGCTTCGATTTACCTGTTCAGACTCAAGACCAGCTTGCTGCAGCACTCTCAACACCTCTATGTTTGCCTCCTCTCGTCCTCCAGCTGAGTAGCCTAGGATTCTGGGGGAACCTGTTAAGCCTTGTATCACGCCCTTGTCATCCAGCCCTAGCTGCCTTAGAGTCGTGATCCACCCTCAACAGTTCTCTAAGGACATAACTGAATTTGACTGGCGAGTTGCAGCTTTTTGGACTACCTGAATAAGTTTGATTTGGTTTCGTTCAATTGGGTGTGTGTGTGTGGGGGGTATTGACGGTACATATTCCGCTACTTAATGAAAGCGGTTGAGGGGGATGGCTACAGGAGGAGGTATAAATACAGTTGATGTCATCTGTCAACCATTGTGCACACTTTGTCCATTGCACACATTTTGTGAAGGTAAGGACTGATGGGTCTACACACCTGCAGCTTTTAGGATCCGCCCTCCCCCCACTCTCCCCTCCATCTGCTCCACTCAACTCCCCCCTCCCACACCTTCCATCATCCACGGGCGCCATCTCTGCTGTTTATAACTGCCATTTTGTTTCCCTCTACCTTTCTCTCCCCCCCTTGCTTCTCCCACTCACACACCTTACTTGCAACATCTTGCGCCATACCCAGATCTGTCAAAAGCTCTTTCTGAATCGCTTCAAGTTCGGCTGCCCTTTTTTCTTGGGGGATAGGAGCCGCCTTTGGAAAGCTCCGTTTCTTGCGCTTGTTGCCGGCCTTGTCTTGTCCAGATGTGCTGAAGTAGCGCAAACCTTGAAAAGCGCTCTCATAGGCTTGAAGCTTAGCTTGGCTGGGGTTGGCTTGGCTTTGGCTTGGCTTAAAGTATGCCATGCCTTGGTCTACATGTGCTGAAGTAGCGTACTCCTTCACATGTTGCTTCTGTTGCCTCTCCAACAAAAGAGACACACTCGTAGGACCTGAGGGTCGAGTTCAGGGTGTAGGGTTTGGGGGTTATGCTTTAGGGCTTAGGGCACACAAACACAGGACCTGAGGCAAAAGTTGAAGGATTAGTAAACCTGTATGCTTACCCATTTGTACTCAGGAATTGGCACACAACACACAATCACCCACCCACCTACCCATCTCCCACCTCCCTACCCCCCATTCACATACCCCCACCCCCAAGTTGAAGGATTAGGAACACTGCATGCTTGGCATATGTACTCAGGAATAGGCACACACGACCACCCACTAACTGATACAGCCCCCCCCCCCCCAAACACACACCCACACCCACACAAGTTCAAAAATATAAGAAATGAAAGCCACCTAATACCGATGCGCAGACACATGGTCGGATAGAGGAGGACAATGCATAACTGTATTACATTAGCTGAACCAAACCACCCAACCACCCAACCACCCACCAACATACATGCAAAAATGCCTACACCTGCAACCTACACCCGCACCCACAACCCAAAACATAAAAATATATACAAGCAAATCCACATACAAAATATAAGCAAATCTGCTCAACTAATACAGATGTGCATGCATATGGTTGGATGGGCATAGGCGGACATGGTATGATTAGTTTGAATTACATGAATCGAACACTCGCAAAGTCACTCAACACTTGCAAAGTCACCAATCAGTTACTCAACGCCACCCACCCATACAAATACACCCCCATCCCCACCCACTCACCCAACTACACCTACCAACACCCACACGCATGCAGAATGATGACAAATGCAACTCACCTAGTATTGACAGTATGGATGTGCAGACACATGATTGGATAGACATATGCGGACATTGGATAACTTAATTGAATCAGCTGAACCGAACCCACTCACTCTCTCACACACACACATACAAACACACCTACACCCACATGCCTAAAATGCTAAGCCTGTCACCTAATGGATGCATACCTACATGATTGGGTAGACAGAGAAGAGGAATGAAGATCTTGATTGAAGTAGATGAACCAAACTCACTCACCCACTCACTTACGCACACATCCACTCACTCATACAAACCCACACCCACCCACAAGCAATAATATAAACAAAGCCGCTCACCTAATATGGATGCACATGCGCTTGGTCGGATAGACGGAGGAGGGCGATGGAGAACTGCATTGAGAAAGCTGAACACCTGGCTGCATCCCGAGGCTGGTGGGAGGATGCGTGGCATCATGCAGCTAGAAGTTGTTATTAAAACCCTTAACCACATGACGTGCTAGTATGTGATAGTATTTGTGTGCTAGTCTGCTGGTAAATAAGGACTGAGCAAGTTGCTACTTCACATTCAAGAACTTGACTTGAAGATACACATTGCACTGTGCCATATCATGCCTTGGCTTGGCTTGGCTTGGCTTGGCTTGGTGACCCACCCTACTGACACTAAGGTGTTGTGTGGTGGTGTTGTGTGGTATAGTGGTGCACTGGTCAATAGGTGTAGTGATCTGGTGTGCTGCTTTATAAGTTTGGTGGTGTGCTGGCCTATAAGTGTGGTGGTGTGCTAGTCTGATGGTGAACAAAGCAAGTCGTTGCTGCAAATGGAAGGTCTTGGTTAGAAGGCCCACATCGCAAGCTATTGGCAACGTCGAATTCAATGCAGCAGTCGGCTAGTTGGCCGAAGTAGACAAACAACCAGCACCGCGTGAGAAAGTAAAATAACAGCCGCAACCAAATGAGCAGCTCGGCGCGGATGAGGGATGAGGGTCACATTGGGTTCACTTTCCCTTTGCCCGCATGTGCCCGCGTGTGCCCGGTAGGCACTACACCTCCGCCCTCTCTCCTGTCGGAAATTGTATTTTTGGCGGAGCCCCCCAGGGTTACCCATCTGTGTCACCGACCGACCAACCGCGACCGCGACCGTCGGCCACGACAACTACAAGCTCGACGTGCGTTGAACTATTTGTAGTTGCAGCACATTGCTTTCCCGCTGCGCTTTCTTTCTCTCCTTTCGCTGTTTGCAAATCAGTTCGACAGACACTCCCCTCCGATCTCAGGGAGTCCTGGATGGCACCTTGGTGACACACCCTTAGGCAATCAACTTGCACATCACATAGGATACTAGGATACACATGCACAGGACCACAGGATCACACACAAACACACACAAACACACACACAGCATGATGTCACATTGCATGAGAGCAAGCTTAGGGCTTGGTGTACTCAATCGAGGGCACCAGCACCCTGGCTCTTCCATCTGTGCAACAACTTCAGCCCGTGTGGACCAAGCCAACACCAAGGTACAGCAAAGCCAAACCCACCTAGCCTGCAAGCCACAGAGGCGACAGGTCAAGGTTCAAGCTACCCCAGAAAATGTGGATCAAGACAAGGCAGGCAACAAAAACAAGTACCGGAGTTTTCCTAGGGCGACTCCTATCCCTAAAGAAGAGAGGGCAGCAGAACTTGTAGCGATTCACAAAGAGCTTGTGACAGATCTGTGGATGGCACCAGAGGTTGCATCAAAGGTTTGTGAGTGGAAGATGAGAAGACAGGGAGGGGGGAGGGGGGAGTGAGAAAGGAAGAAGAAGAAAATAGTAGGGTGCCCTGGCGGGTCCCCTTGAGGTCGGCTCCGGGGGTGGGGTATGGTTCACGATGTCTTGTGGTTGTGTAGTTCAGTTGCTTATGATTGTTACATTTGGTGTTGAATGTTAGAAAATATTACAAAGTTGTCCACGTGGGTATACCAAGGTGAAACGACGGGCAGCGGGATACATTTACTAATTGCAATCGCCAACAACTTGATTGTTTGAAATATTTAACGTAGATTGTCATGTTATGTTTCATGTCTAGGCTTGGCATCCAATGGTATGCTTTTACTTGTAGAACTTGGAGAACTGTGAGAGAGCCGTCATGTATGTGTCATTCATTGTACCAGGTGTGTGAATGCAGTTGAGGTGGTGCCTTCTTTCTTGGGCGATGCCTTCTTTCTTGGGATGTTTCTGTTGGATGTGGAACAATGGAACATGGTTTCCGTGTGTCTACGATGAGACCTTGTTAGTCAGCTGTTGTGTTGGACATGCTCCAGGTCCCTAGATTGAGTCCACAGGGAAGGAGTGAAACAACAAATGGAAACACCGCGTCTACAGTCCGCAACCCTGAGATCCGTATGCGAAGAAATGCTCTCCGGGGCAAGCTTTCGACAGCACGTTGGTTCCCAAAGTGCACATGCGGGGCAAGATTGGTCATCACTTTGATAGTCAGACCGCTCTTAACACACAAACATATGGGCAGCAACTCATGGCAAATGGATTAGGGGAGCTCCGCCTCTTGTTAAGCCCTAGCCAACTCCCTCCTTCAACGTCAAGCAGATTGCAGTGCCTAATCCACTGAAGAACGAGCCGCAACTGAATATTAGTCATATCGACTGTTCACTATGTATGGATCACATAGTCTCAGCCCAGCGCGCTACAAGCGCAGATGAAGTTTGTTTTTCAGATTTGACAGGTACTCATGAGTTGATAAAAGGTGCCCGAGGCCTTGCTTCTGCCCTCGCATCCTAATGCCTATCGCATTGTCACAATGACCTAATCAAACAAACACAAAATGATGCGGACTCATATAAGCACGTCTTCGAGGTTATACAAATGGGCACGCTACCTGGGCTCTGGCATGTTTCGATAGGCGCCAGCAATTCTCACAGGCAAAAGCTGTACTCATACACACATGTACTCCCACACATACGCACTCACACACACACACACTCATGCACGCATGCATGTGCACATACTCATGCACCCCCCAACCCAAACCCAACCCAACCCAACCTTACATCACCCATACAAATGTACACAATTGATGGCAATGTGCACAAAGGATGACATGAACCAATTATATGCTCGACTCTCATACTCAGGTCATGACAGGTGCCATAAAAGAAAGGAGGTCAGTTCTATCCCTAGAGAACTGTCGAGGGTGGATCACGACCCTAAGACAGCTAGGGCTGGATGACAAGGGCGTGATACAAGGCCTAAAATGGTCCCCCAGAATTCTAATCTGCTCAGCTGGAGGACGAGAGGAGGCGAACATAGAGGTGTTGAGAGTGCTGCAGCAAGCTGGTCTTAAGTCTGCACAGGTAAATTGAAGCATAATGCATGCATTGGTTGAAGCATAATGCATGCTAGATAAGGCATATCTATATATGTATGTTACAGTCCATTGGTAGGCAAAATAGGCTAAAGGAACTTGCTCCACCGTGATATACATAAGGCTAAAATATAAAACATGATTAACAGACCCCAAGCAATCGTTTTACCAATGGGGGCCCTGAGTTCGTGCTACAGTGACAATTTAATTATATAATATAATTTGATCATCATCTTATCTGGGATGATGATTTTATTGTGGGCTCATTATCGCATTTATATTGCCGGAGTTGCATTTGTATGGTGTCAATTGTGATAAGTATTTCCGTTCTTCAAAGGACTCAGGATTCATGGCCAGCTTCATGCTCGAGTTTAATCCAAAAAATCAGGTTCATATTCGTATAAAATACAACTTTATATCCTCAGCATATAAAGGACACTCTAATTTGAAATGCATTTCATCTTCTACCACTCTTATACCGACAACCACCATATCACAGCACCTGCAGATTCTGCCAAAACGAGAGGTACCCATTTATGATTTAACATTGAAGTTGTGAGCTAGGCGACGTAGTCTTGCTATGCATTTAATAGCCATCTCCACCCCTGCTCGGCGATCCCCTCCCTCTCCTCCCACACACACATGAAAATACACGTACACACCTTATCCCTTACCCTTACCCTTCACTTTGGCTGTGGCCCCCCACCCTTCATCACACACGCATACCATTCCACCCCCCAGCCAGACCCACAGTATCCCCCACTTTTACCGACCTCTCCCCGACCCTCACCCCACCCCATTCACACGAACTATCCCCCCCGACCCCTACCCCCCCAAACCCACTCCAAACTTCACTCACACGCACACACACAAACTCACACACAGCCGTTCCCACCATCCACCCTCGACCTCCCCCCCCACCCCCACCCCCACCCCCACCCCCACCCCACCCCCACCCTGACATCCCCCCCCCCCCCCTCCCTTCCTTCAACCACCGACACACACACACACGTACCCCCCTTCTCCCTACCTGTACTCTTCAAACCGGCAGTGGGATTTGATCGATCAGAACTAAGGTATTAGGTGCCAATTGTGTATTCAACCTACCAACAACTTGCGAACACTCAGATTCTGACCTCGATGAGAACAACGGACCTGCGCAATTGCAAAGCTTCAGACCTGCAGCTTCCTCTATTCTTTCAGTGTCCATTATCAGTCGACACTCGCAACATATCCGCAGCCATATATTTCACGATTGTCGATACAAGTAAATGTGCTTGCATATATGGGATGAGTGGTGCAAGCATGAGTGAATGGCAGTGACGATCTGAAGAAAGTCAACTTACTCGCAACAACAGGCTGCAAACCATGATAAATGCGATGCGATGGCATGGCGGACGTGTGCTTGCATGAGATGAATGGTGGCAACGCTATGAAGCAAACCTAACACCCCAAATTGCAATGGAGGCACAGATTAGGACACCTGGAATATGTAAATAATCAGAGAGTGGGGGTCGTATTCACTGTACTGCCCGAGCGCTAACTTCCAAAAACTGTTTCCAGAATGACTTATACGTGAGGATATGCACAATAATGCTATCAAATAAGTATTTAAAAATACCATGCTTCAATCCAATGGTGCGACTTAAGGTTGGCCTTGTTGCTGGGAGGGCACTGGACCATGGCATTGCGGATGTTGCAAGTTGTCGTCAAGGGCTCGGGTAAAGTCAGGGTCAGGGCTGAGGCTGTTCTGGCCTCAGCCTCAGCCATGACCCTGACTTTAAACTCCATTTTCAAATGTTGCTGTAAACAAGCGCGGATTCTTGCTGCTTGAGCTTCCAACTGCTAAGTCAGGAACTCGTTGCATCTGGTTGTGAAGTTCTGGGTGGCGTCCTGACCTGGATGTACCTTCCAGTACATCCACTAATTACTTTCTGGTGTAATCGACCAACGACTGCAGATTCGTAATGCTTTCGTCAATGCGTTTGTATGGTGTGCGGCACGTTCGATTCAGGCCACAGACAAAGAAGTTGTGAAGACATTTCGAGATCGGCCTTGCCCCCCCCCCCCCCCCCCCCCCCCCCCCCCCTCCCTCTGGGACCCACCCATATCCCACAGGCACTTTTTCCACTTTTTTCAATGGTTTCGGGGTCTTCGACCAAATCGGAGACGATACACAAAACAGCGTGCACCTCCCCACACCCGTTTTGATGGCCCCCCGTTTTGATCAGAGTATTGTCTGTTCCACTTCTGCTTCAAACCTGTTCCAAATTAGGGAAGCACAAAGGAAAAATACATGTTTCACTTAATATTTTCCACACCATCTGCAAAAAACCAACTCTGAGTATTTCTGTGTTGGACTGATGCGTTTGGGGAGCTTATTTGTGACAAACATTTGTATTTAGACTGAAGGGCATAGACACAATCCATCGGTATCAATACATCTTATATTTGTCAATATATGTTTTAAATATTAAAACATAATAATACTGTTGTATATGTATGTATTTCCATGTGCACACATTTTGATGCATAAGTTGCAAGAGTGACTTCATGTGTAACATACTGATGTGTGCCAACACATCCCTCAGGTCATGCATGTACTACAGAAGTACCCCGCTGTCCTCTTAGTCCTCCCGGCCGCTTTGGCGCAGAGGCTCGACCGCCTGGCTAGCATTGGGAGCGATTGTGGGCCCTTCTTGAAGAACCCGATGATGATCAACTACTCGTTGCAGGTATGCCCCCCCCCCCCCCCCCCCCCCCCCCCCCCCCCCCCCCCCCCTTTCCCCTATATTTACACACCACACACCACACACGCACACACACACACAATATGTTGAGGGATTGCAGGATCCCCCCCCCCTTTATTATAACATTATTCATTTATAATTATCAATAATGAGATAGGAGTAAAAACAAAGTCTAAACAGGATGCCCCAAAAACCTGAGGAGGGCTCCCCTCCCCCCCCCCCCCATTAAATAGAAATACCCATGTTTTGAAAAACTTAGATATTGATTTAGGGTGTTTACCATATGGCGCACATCATAGCGTCCTCGAATTTGCAGTGCCTGGATTGCGTGAAAGTCCAATACGCATTTAAAAAACAAAATGGTACTCATCACGAAAAAACAAAAGAGGACTGACCCCCCCCCCACCCACCCACCCACATGAGGTGCATAGAAAAATCTGAAAAAGTGCTCAAGAAATCGCAAATAATTATGTCCTATACATAAATCGATCAGCATCCATCAACTTGTTGTAGAGGATGCTACCTCCTGAATGAGTGCAGATAATTTGTGCATTCCAAGGATGGGCACAGAGAATATGTGCATTCTCCCCCCCCTTTACTCACGCACCACACGCACTCCCTTCCCCTCCCCTTATCAAGCTCCTCCTCTCCTCCTCCCTGCAATTCAACTTGAACTTGAACTTGGTTACGTGGCTCCAGCCTTTAAGGCTGCTCACTGTCTTCGGCATTAACGTTATCAATTAAAATCAAAGCATTATTATCAAAATGTGCTTGATCCAATCTCTGCATGCAATCATCGATACACAAAAGTAACTTGTCATGACCTTCCACCTCTGTATTGTTCATACTATGGAATTTATGTATACTCCTCCTCACTTCAGTTCAACATTGTGGAGTGGTTAACAACCAAGGGCTTTCCTGAACCCCTGATCCGAAGGATGATCCAGGGCACTCCCACCTTGTTGATGTACTCCCCAGAGGTCCTAGGTCCTATGTTGGAGTACGTGGATTGGGTTGTGGGGTCCAAGGAGGCCGCTGTCGAACTGTTGACCAAGCAGCCAAAGATGTTTGGGCTGCAGACGACCAGCGTCCACGCCAAGCTGTTGATGCTGAAAGAATTGGTTGCCTGCAGCCCCTCATTGATGCTCACTAAGTGGGTTACCGCTTCACAGGACCCTAATGTAATATCCTAAATACACCCTACATAGCCAGCTGTCAAACTGTTGATTAAGCAGCCATCCTGTTTATATAAACGGCTGACCAGCATCCATGCTGAGGTGGTGATGCTGACGGAGTTGGTTTGCTGCAGCCAGTCCTTGATGCTAACTATGTGGGTGGCAGGCCCCTTTGTTTAGGGTTTAGGGTTTATGTTTTGTTTGATTATAAATAGGCCATCCTAGTTGGTCGTGTATGCTTGCTAAACTGCGTATGCACGCTGACAGAGTTGGTTGGCTGCAGCCAGTGCTTGATACGATGCTCTCTAGGTGATTCTCACAGGCCCCTAATGTATGATCCTAAATAGGTCCTTCATGTTGGTCAAGTATACATGCTAAGCTATTGTACGCTGGCAGAGTTGGTTGGCTGCAGCCCGTACTTGATTCTCACTACGTGAGTTGCCTCTTATATATGATCCTACATAGGTCCTACATAGCCCAAGGTGAGATACCTATAATGCTCATATGTAGCTGTGTGTCGCTTTTTTTGCTACACATAGCAGTTTCTAGGTAGCTTCTCTGGCTGGCTATTCAGCTTAAGTGGACGCAAGCTAGTGCACATTGTAGCTGATGTCATGGGCTGCCCAGCAATGTATGCTTACATATGTTAGGAACCATCAGACCATTGTGCACGCTAAGCTATTGACACTGGCGGAGTTGGATGGATGCAGCCTAGCACAAATAAAAGTACTTTACTACCGTAAACCAAACTAAATGTATATACGCTAAATGCTACTGACGCTGATTGAGATAGTTGGATGCAGCCTTAAAAACACAGATTATCAAATATAGTTATATACCAGTACTAAACCCTACACATAACTTAAGCATACTATGCCCCTTAACCATTTACATGTAACCCCAATAAATGTATCTTGGAACTATAGCATCATCACCTACAGCATGCACACACATATTTGCCCAAGCTGCTATGTTTTAAACTTAGCCTTATAACACACAACTTGATATTTAACCCCAATACATGTATCATGGAACGTTAACATCATCACCTACAACATGCACACAAACATTGAACATAATAGTATTATTGGCAAACAAACTAAACTATGGTAGTATACTAACCTAAACCTAACTAAATGAAAATAATAAATATTACTGTGCTATACTAAACTAAACCGTACCATGCTCAACTAAAGTAAGCTTTACCCTATACCATTAACCATAAACCCTTAACATTTCATCCAAACCGCTGTCCTCAGGAATTACGTCATCGTTACATGCGGCATGCACTCACGCATTGGACCAAGGTGTATTATATTGAGGGAGCTGGGACTGGCAGAGGATGTGGATCTCATGTACACATCCACGTGGTTAACAAAAAATGACAGTGACTTTGCTACATGGCCCACGCTTGTACAGGTATGTCACTGGGGGGTATGGAGGGTGTGGGTGGGTGGGTGGGTAAGTGGGTGGGTGGTGGTGGTGGGATGGGGTGGGGGTATGGATGAGGGGTAGCATCCACCTAGTTGAGGGAGTTGGGATTGGCGGAGGATGTAGACCTCATGAACATCGCCAAAGCATCCATCAGTGTGTTGGCTACATGACCCATGCTTGTTAAAGGAATAATATATGCTGGGTGTGAAAGAGAGTAAGTTGTGGGGGTGGGTGGGGGGGTGTAGGTGTGTGTTAGGGGATTGGGGGGGGGGGCTGTGCATTTACGCATAGCATTGTTTGTGCAAGTGTGTGTGTTGGAGTGTTTGTGTGGGGGAGTGAGGGAGAAAAAGGGTTGTGGTGGGGGATGTGTAGGTATTCGTGTGGAGGAGTGGTGGGGGGGGGGAGGTTGAGTTGTGGAAGGAGATGTGAAAGTGTTTATGTGTGGTAGGGGGTGGGGGTGCGGGTCGGGTACATGGCCCACGCTTGTGCAGGTACGGGGTATGGGTGGGAAATGTGGGTTTGGTAGAGAGATATAAAGGGGTTAGGGGTAGCAAGGATGATGAGGGTTGAGGGGGTACCAGGGCTGAGGAATGGGGGGGGGGGGGGGGGGGGGGGGGGGGGGGGGGGTCAGCTCCATCGTTGCCACCTTTCGTTCCGTTGCCAACACACTCCGCCAATTTTCCGCGTCACTTGCGACGCTGCAAAAGACTTCGAAACTATGGGTTTCATCAAAAGGCTGATTCCCAAAACGATTTTTTTTTTTCAAAATCTATACAAAAATGGGTGGGTGGGTGGAGGGGGGGTGGAGGGGGGGGGAGACATCATAGGCAACACAAAGAAACCTACACATGTTCAACACAAATACACCAATTAAACACATATGTGTGCAACCATTTTGTGCAGGCCTACCGTGACGTGGGGCGCGAGCGCTTTCCCACCACAAACAGTTTGAAGGATGCTATCGTAGTGTGCCATGAGAGATGGAACTATGAGTGGAAAGCAAAGTTTGATGCGCTGTCATTGATGATGCAGGCGGAATGGAAGGTGTCAGGCATTGCAGGACTGTCTACCATTGAAAATCAGATATGGAAGGAAGAAGAATGAGTAGCTGTACTCTTGTGCATGCAATGCACAACAATGCACATGCGTTGCTGGACTGCCTACCACTTAAGATCAGATGCGCAAGAAGGAAGAATGATTATTGATTGCGTCACACTTACATGCAATGCACAATGATGTGGTTGGATTGATATACGATATATGCTTTGGACTTGAGACTGCGTTTTTCAGATTTTCTTTTACTCTATTTATAGGCATGGTGTGCCTGAGTTCATCTTTTGACCTTTGGCTGCCATTAAGCAAGCCTTTGGAGATCTGCCCTTAAGTTCTTGTGTTGTTACCCATTTGCTGGAAAGGCGTTTGGGCTGTATGTAATGGGAATGAATTAAGGTGAGGGTAGCCACAGTTTCCATTGTGGGTCAATGCAACAGGCATATGCGAATTGTGGGCTAGATGGTGCTTCTCTATAGGGACATGTCAAGAATCCTGATGTTATATGGTGGTATTTGGATATCTGCATTAATGTGAGGAGGAGAGTGCAAATGTTGGCAAAGAAGATTGTTAGAAATATACTTATGTAAGTTTAAAGCGGGAATTTGGAGATGTACCGAGCAAAATTTGACCTTGTGTCGCACAAGAGGAGGGAAAAGTGTATAGGAGGATCTGCTGGGAGGATAAATATTTCCTCCCCCCCATCCCCCCTACTTCATGTGGCCTTATTCAGGCTTACATGTTGTGGACTTGACACTTTGTGGACATTCACGCTTTCTTGCTGCACATGCACCACCTTGCTTGCTTGTGGCATCATTGCTTTATTGAGTGTCAATGACTCTAAAATGATAATGCTAATGAAACCTAAGTTACAACATTTGCAGTTTTTGCACACCTCTTGGCGCCCATATAGGTACATGCAAGTACACCTTTATTTGATTCGAAAATGGCAGCAGTCAGTCAGGTGGTGGCAGGGGGCAGCAGTTGCTGGGCAGGGTGACAAGGGGTGTGCCAGGTGCGTGGTAACAGGGGGCGGCAGTTGCTGGTCTGGGTGCCAAGGGGTGTGCCATATGTGGGGGAAAGCAGCTGCTGGTCAAGGTGCCAAGGGGTGTGCCATATGTGGGGGGAAGCAGCTGCTGGTCAGGGTGCCATATGTGGGGGTGCCATATGTGGGGGTGCCATAGGTGGTACCAGGGGGCAGCAATCGCTGATCAGGCAGCCAGGGGGCAGCAGTTGCTGGTCGGTGGTGCAATTATTTAGCAGGGAGCACTTGCGAATGCCTAGGGGGGAGAAGTTGCATGTCGAGGTGCGGGGGGGTGCCAGGGGGGCAGCGATGGATGGTGGGGGGGCAGTTTCTTTTGGTGAAGCCGATGTTGATATGGAGTTATTATTTTTTGTGACAAGGCGACGGTGTTGGTGGAGTTGTTGCTTTTTAGTTGAGACATGTTGTGCTGGTGGAGCTATTGCTTTGGTTCAGTCAGTGTTGCTTTGGTTCAGTCGGTGTTGCTTTGGCTCAGTCGGTGTTGTTGGTGGAGCTGTTGATTTCCAACCTGATTCAGCCTTATTTTGAGCATACGGTACACAAACGTGAGCCAAACGAAAAGCAACTGTCAACAAGGTTGTGTGTGTGCGATCACGCACGATGTAACTGCAATGTTTGCACGCACATTGCCGTTTGTGTGTATGTGTGTGTTCACATTACCACTTGATAGTTACATTTGCTGCATCTTCGCCTTTGCTTGTAGCATCATTGCTGTACTGATGTATAATAAAAATAGTATGAGAATGCATTTATATAAAACCTGAGTCATTCGAATAATATAAATACCAAGTGGATGACATTTATTAGTGGCTACCCCTAAACGTTATCATACCTACAAGTGGGATGTATAACATGGAAATATTAGATGCTTGCCTGATATGCTACACAACAAGCGCACAATGGGGAATATTGAAATTACATGAATAACTGCTTTGGGGCTTATCTTTCCGACTAAGAGCAGTAGCTTCTCTGGAGCTCCTTGACCTTCCTTTTTGCCAAACCCAAATTTCCCAGAGAATCTGGAAAGCTGAATGTATCAGCTTGAAGGTGAACCAGGTCGCATTTGCTTTGGCGCAATAAAAAAATAAAAACAAGTTAGGGGATCCACCAAGAAGTTGTTGCTCTCAGCTGAATAAATGTGTATGACCTGTGTTTGGCTAGAGCCATGTATCGTAACCAAGTTCAAGTTCAAGACTGCAAAACATCAATGTCCTAAAAAAATCAGAATGTCCTTGCATGTTGTCGGTCAGGTGCTGAAAATGAGCAGCTGGAGAAAGGAGAGGGTTCGGAAGCTTGGCTATTAAAGCTTATATGCGTAGAAGTGATACCGGTATTAGAACATAGTTTGTTTCATATTATTAAGAGCTTGACCTATGTTGAAAGTTTATTTCCTTAATTTACGTGTCCACTCTTGTCTTCTGCTCTTAGCTCTTATGGGGGGGCTATTTCGGCTTCTTCACAATGAGGGTATCGACAGACGTGAGCGTGCTTGCACAAACGCAAAAACTTGAACTTGGTTACATGGCTCCAGCCCAAAAGTTGACTGCTAAAAAAAACAAGGGTATTAGGGTAAGAAACGTAATTCGAACCTGCAGAGGATGTGTGAAATGAACTCCCAGATCCGGTAATAATTGTTGCAAGACGGCCGGGTCCCACATATTGGGCCCCAATAATGCCCAGGGCGGCACAGACTTGTAACAAGCGGGGTATCTTTGGGGACTCCCGCCCCCCACGAGGACTTGGCTGGCCTTGTTCCGAAGTCCCAACTGACTCATCAGTTGCCAACCAATACCTCGTCGAAAAAGGTACTAATCAAAACGTTAATTATTGAGCTGCGCTCAGATTCGTGCCCACTTTTCGTTTTTTACACCATCATTGTGCAAGCAAGCAAGCCTGTGAAATAACGTGTAACCACAATATCAGAGCAGCAGGCACCATTATTGTCAGAGTCCTCCCTTCATATATAAACGCACTACCCGATGATCACCACCACCCACAACAGTTACACCACCCCCATCTTCACCAACAGTACCACCATCAGTACCACCACCACCATCTTCACCAGCAGTACGGTTCAAGTTCTAGCTCACCCAGGGCTTTCGAATTTGAAAGCCCTGCCCGCAGATGGTTTTGGTAGACAGCTCGGTCCCCTAAACGCATTATTTGAGTTTCTTACCATCATCTCTTTGTTGAATACAGCTAAGTCCAGCATTATTTGCTTCCACTTATTTCATTCATATAGTAAAAACATAAACATAAATCACATACAATATCAGTTTCCACGTGGATGTTTGGACCATTGTATGCCAAGAACTTGAACTTGAACAATATTTCATTTTTGGGCTACTCATGGCAGCTTACTGCCAGCTCCATTAGCCAGCCACTGGGTCAAGCCAAATGCTCGAGGGAAAGGGAGCTCCCTAGAAGCTGCTAAGCGTAGCCCCCAAAATAAACAGTGAGCTTGAAATTGGTTACGCTTGGCTAGTGGCTACCATGCATAAAGAGCGACAGCAAGAAGTAGTGAAACGATTGTTTGGGGTTCAGTTCATTCATATTTTTCTTTTGAAGCCCTTCCTATCACGGTTGGGCAAGTCCCTTTAGCCTATTAGGCATACCCCTGGACTGTAACATACGTACAAGAAGCAGTGCTGTCAATATATATGAAGAATATTATCAACACTAAGAAGATTGTCGCAATACAACCCAACCAACAGAGGTCTGTAGCAGGGTCGCATCTTGTATCGCAGACGCATCGTGGGGAGGGTCTGAAGACCAGAAGGAAGGGTCCGTTGTGTCGCTGGACAATTATACGGCTATTCAATTAGTTTTGTCTTAGGCAGCAGAGCTGGGAGTCCTCCTGAAGTACCCTGGTCTGTAGTGGTGCTTATTCTACCCATTAGCCTATTTGGCGACTACCATTGGGATGCTAGAGGCGCAGGAAATTGTTGGCTATCCGAGCGACTTTGGCCCCAGTGAAAGCGAACTCGCTGGCCCTCTCAACCTCACGCCTCGTAATAAGGCGCACTATGTATTTATTTTATTTATCAGAGCGACTGGTGGCACCGGAATATAGTGCAGAGGACCGAAGCCAGGGTTTACGACAGGGCCAGGGGGCAGTTAGAGCCAGGGTTAGGTGCCAACAAACAACACGATAAACAAACAAACAATCAACCGGACGAAGGGGTGACACTGTGGGCTACCGCCCCCCATACGGGGGGGCTCCGCCAAAAATGAATGCTGACATACCCAGCCTGCATTTAGGGAAGGGGGGGGGGGGGGGGGGAGCTACCTGGAAGCTGCCTGTATGCACAATTGTATTCATGCATATGACCCTGGCTTGTCGAAGCTGGAGTACATGAGGGAGCTAGCTGGCTTGGGGTATTCCATGGGCACCCGTGTGTGTGTGTGTGTGTGCGTCTGAGGGGAGAGGGAGAGGGCAGTAGCAGCAGACGTAGTAGCATCAAAAGCAGTAGCAGAGGGAAGGCCCAAGAAGGATACGCAGGACAGCAATACGTGTAGGAAAGATGCCAATGTTGATCCCAAGGAACTGGCAGCAGCAGCAGGAGCAGTGGAAGCAAAAGCAGCGGATGAAAGGACCAATAATGATAAGAAGGACAAGAAGAAGCGTAGGAAATATGCTGATGTGGAGCCCAAAGAACTGGCAGCAGCAGCAGAAGCAAAGGCAGCGGAGGGAAGAACCAAGAAGAATAACAAGTACAAAAGGAAGCGAAGGGGAGATGCCGAGATGGAGCCCCAAGACAAGGCTGCAGTAGCAGTTGCAGCAACAGCAGCGGAGGGAAGATCCAAGTGGGACAAGAAGGACAAGAATAAGCGTAGGAAAGACGCCGATGTGGAGCCTAAAGAACTGGCTGCAGCATCAGCAGCAGCAGCAGCAGTAGAAGCAGCGACAACATAAGTATCGAAGGGAAGGACTAAGAAAATAACAAGGAGAAGAATAAGCGAATGGGAGATGCCAAGGTGAAGCCCCAAGAACAAACGGCAATAGCAGCATCAAGAGCATAAGCAGAGGGAAGCATCAAGAAGGATAAGAAGGACGGAGAAGCGTTGCAAAGATTCCGAGGTTGAGCCCAATGAACAAGTGGTTGTAGCAGTAGCTGTAGATGTAGCAACATCATCATTATCATCATCAGCAGCAGTAGCAACAGCAGTAGCATCAGTACTCGTGGCAGTAGCAGCACTCAGGTCAGAAGTAGCGAAGGGCAGCCACAAGGACAAGAAGGGCAAGAGGAAGCGTAACAGAGATGCCCACGTGGAGCCTGGAGAACAGGCGGCAGTAGCAGCAGCAACAACAGTAGTAGCAGCATCATCAGCAGCAGTGGCGGAGGGGAGCATCAAGAAGAATAGGAAGAAGTGTGGCAAAGATGCCAAGGTGGAGCCCCAAGAACAGACCGTAGCAGCAATAGCAGCAACAACAATAGCAGCAACAGCAGCAGCAGCAACAACATGAGTAGCGGAGGGAAGCACAAAGAAGGATAACATTAACAAGAGCAAGCGTAGCGAAGATGTGGAGGCTGAAGAACATGCGGCAATAGAAGCAGAAGCATAGGTAAGCACCAAGAAGGATCAGAAGGACAAGCGAAAGCGCAGCAAATATTATAAGGTGGAGCCCCAAGCAGCAGCATGAATAGTAGCAGCAGTGCCTGCAGCAGCAATAGTGAAGGGAAGCACCAAGACGGACACGAAGAAGCGTAGCAAAGTTGCCCAGATGGGGCCTGGGAAACAGCAGGTAGTAGCAGCATCAGCTGTGTCAGAAGTAGCGGAGGGAGCAAACAAGAAGGATAAGAAGGACAAGGAGAAGAGTAAGAAAGATGCCGAGGTGGAGCCCAAGGAACAAGCGGTGGTGGCAGCAGCAGTAGCAATGTCAGAAGTGGCGGAGGGTATCAACAAGAAGGCTAAGATGGACAAGAAGAAGCGTAGCAAAGATGCCCTGTTGGAGTCCCAAGAACAGGCGGCAGTAGCAGCAGCAACATCAATACATACAAATAAACAATACGCCTTATTACGAGGCGTTAGGTTGAGGGGGCCACCCCGTTTGCTTTCACTGGGGCCAACCACCAAGCAGCATCAACAGCATCAACAGTATCGGAATCAGTAGCTGAGGGCAGCATCAAGAAGGACGAGAAGAAGCATAGCAAAGATGCCAAGGTGGAGCTTAAAGAACAGGCGGCAGTAGCCACATTAGCAGCACGAGCAAAAGCAACAGCAGCGGTAAGAGATGAAAGCACCAAGAAGGATGCAAAGGGCAAGAAGAAGCGTATCAATGGTGCCGGTGGTGAAGCTGATGAATTGGCAGCAGCAGTACAAACGAGACCCTGCGGGACAATGAAATGCCCAAGGGCTTGAAGGTGAGCAGGCGGCCGTAGGGCTTTAGTTTCAGGGTATAGGGCTTGAAGGGAAGCAGGTAGCTTAGGAGGGGGGTGTTTGTTTATCTGTGGTTGAAAAGCCACATCCACCCTTGGTTTAGCGCATACCGAAGCTGTGTTGCTGGACGACCCTGTAGCAAATCTGATTTTACCGGGACGCATCGTGAAAGGTAATGATAACGCCTGGTGGGGCGTGGTGTTAAGGGAGCCCGTCGTACGCGGGTGGGGAGCGGTCTCCTACCTCAACTGGACAAGCTACCATCGCGGTTGACGACAACCTGCAACGCCAAGAGCGACCGAAGGGGGAGTCGAACCCCCGACTCTTCATTCTTTAGCAATCTGGTCTACCACTAGACCATTGTAATCGCTAAAGAGGCTGACGCATCGTGAATCGGCCTCTTACCTAAGGGCCAAACAACATTGGGGCTGAGTATGGCCTTGCCATGTAACTATATCCTCTCTCTCTCTCTCTCTTGCCATGTAACTATATCCTCTCTCTCTCTTGCCATGTAACTATATCCTCTCTCTCTCTCTTGCCACCCCCCCACCCACACACACCAGCGATTTTCCTAAGCACGATTAATCGTGCAGGCACGATTATTAATGTTTCTTGCGAAATGGTCCATCATTTTCTCAGGTCTGGGTAATGTTTTCGAGCTCGCGAAACTTTGGCCTGGGCATCGTTCATGCACGATTATTAATGTTTCCGGTCGACCCAAACGCTTGCTGCAGCATCGTGCAGAACGATTATTAATGTTTAGCATCGCCGTAGTGCTGGCTCAGGCATCGCGCATCCCAAATCCCCCATCATGGCATGCCATGGGAGCATGCCTTGACCAGAACGCTGGTTGACACGCTGGATAGATTCCAGCCAGGTCATCCTGGGGGAGGCGAAAGGGGCTGGGGGAAGTTGAGGCCACGTACCCCAAGAAATAACCTCGTCAAATGGCTTCGTGAAACCTCGAGCTCGCTAGCTGTTACGCCCTAACGCACCGCTTACTTGGCTGCCAGCTCTTGCTGAAACACCTAACCTTACAGCTTCCCCGTCACAGCAGTCGCTTCTCCTCCTCATGCGCTGCCACTCTTCCTCTCTCGCTGACTGCTTTTCCATCGCGTGCTCCCCGGCATCATGCTCCTCGCTAAATCTTTCAATCTACACAAGCATGGACCAGCACTCGGAGCTTCGAATCAGCGACAGGCACATGTTAAATACCAGTATTGACCAAACGTCAGTCGCTTATAAGCGCTCACTCTGAAGCTATTCCTCCACAAGGATTACAACTGCTGCTGTTGAATTGAATGCTTGACGTCCTTCTACTCGCTTCCGGCATAAATGCCTACAATTTTCGCGCTGTATGCGGATTTCCCCCGGAGCTCTGATTGACAGCTGATCCCTGCTTTTCCCCCCTACCCTTTAATTCCAGCGCGGGCATAGCTGATAGCTAATGGGCATCGCATTTATTCCTACAGCAATCTGTCTGCTTTGTAGGAACCGAGCGAGTATTGGGTTAATGAGTTGGTGTGGTGGGAAGGGTCCGCTCGCGAGATACTGCGCCCAACACGCTCCCTGGATGCTATTTCTCCTTGCCCTCTCACTTCGGGCAAACCTGAAAGGCATCGCATTGATTCCTACATCGCTGTGTCCGTTTTGCACGAATCAAGCTGCTCTCGGGTGTGTGTGTGTGTGGGGGGGGGGGGCTGCCCGGACTGCCGTCCCGGGCTGCCGTCGGTACGACGGGCGCACTGCCCTAGTCTCTATCGTTTTTCTTCCAGCAAAACTGTAATCGTGCAGAATCGTTCAAAACGATTATTAATGTTTTTATGTTCCCATAGTACAGACCCAGGAATCGGACCCAAACGATTATTAATGTTTCGTCCAAAAACCTTAGGAAAATCACTGACACACACATACATGCTTAATAATGCTAAAATACACGTTGACCACGCTAGGGTTGAGCCTCTACTTTCTTATATCCAATCAACTCAGTCACGCACTTGCTTCGGCTCAGTGCGAAGATAATCGTTGCGGGGTGGGGGTGGTGCGGTGTGTGTGTGGGGAGATATTTAAAATTTTAGAGGTACTGCAAGCGATGTGATAGCATGATGGGATGATGAATGCAATGCTGATATTAAGAATTAATTGCATGTGCGTGAGCCAAGTGAGAGTTAAGGGCCAGGAGACTGAGCCAAGGTGAATGTTCCTCCGCATAAACACTCCAACACATCCCCCACAATATACCACCCTCTCCCTCACTCCTCCGCATAAACACTCCAACACATCCCCCGCCCAATACTACTCACCCTCTCCCCCACTCCTCCACACAAGCACATGCACATCCCCCACCACAATCCACCCTCCGCCTCACTCCTCCACATAAATACTACAACACATTCCCCACCAAAACTCATCATCTTCCTCGCTCCTCCACACAAACATCCACACATCCCCACCACAACTCTCCCTCTCTTTCAAGACACAAACATATACATATACCCACCACACCTCACCCTCTACCTACAGACTGAGCCAAGGTGAATGTTTTTAGTCGCTACCCACCACATCTCACCCTCTACCTACAGACTGAGCCAAGGTGAATGTTTTTAGTCGAGTTTTCTTGTAGACATGGCGAAGAAGGCAGATGATGCGTGAAGGGCAGGACTGGAGGGGTAAGGCGGAATAAAGATAGGAGGTGAAATCAATTGAGATGTGAAAAACAAAGTTGGCATTCCCCACCGCCCCCGCCCCTGTGTGACACAAACAAATTACAAGTTTGCAAAAAAAACTGTATTTTTACACGAATACATATATATGCAAAGGAAGAAATGGCAGTTGTATAGCAATATGAGTGTTTTCGAGGCACCCCCACAGATCTTGAAAACGAAGGAGCATACAAATACTGTAAAGCAGAGAAGGAACTTGAACTTGGTTTCATGGCTCCAAACATGACTTGGAGAAATGGGATTCAAAAAGAGTGAGACGCAAGTTAACTCAAGTTGAGACCAATGGAAATGTAATTTGTAATTTGATTCCTGTACAACACGCGTACTACAAGCGCTAGCACAAGTCAAGTGGTCCAATGTAAATGCACCATAATTGGCTACCTCTATCTGGACTGTATAACACACCTACTAGCACACACAGGGAATATTGACAATATGTTGACAGGTGTGAAGGTGCATCTGGGCACCCATATAGATGGCAGATCTGCTGGCTGATAGATTGGTATATATATTATTTGTATTTGTAAAATCCTTGAGTCTAATTGGCAAACCCTGGACTGTATGCCACACATACCAACATGTCAAGGTTCACGCTACCTCAACGCATGTGACCAAATCAAGGCTAACCTTAAGCCATGCAACATCCAAGCCAAACCAAGCCTCAAGCCTAGTATAGCGCAGGTCAAGGTTCACGCCACTTAAGCACATGTGGACCAGAACAAGGCAGACACCAAAATCAAGCGACAGTGTTACTCATGGGCGGCTCTTATCCCTGAAGAAGAAATGGCAGCAGAACTTGAAGCGATTCACAAGGAGCTTGTGATTCATCTAGGGATGGCACCAAAGCTTGCATCAAAGGTTTGTGAGTGGGAAAAGAGAGAGGAGGGAGAAGGGGGGGGGGAGGGGGGAGAGAAAGGGAGAAGAAGAATCCAAGGGCAATTCTACAAGCATAGTGTTGGGCAGAGATGGTCCTCGTGGTTGCATTAAAGGTGTGGGAGTGGGAGGGGAGGGGGAAGAGAAGGGAGAGAGGAGGAGGAGGGGGGGGGGGGGGGGGGGGGGGGTCAAATCTGCACGTGTGTTGACCTCAGCCCTAACATATGATGACACATGTGCCCAATGGATGTCATCAACTGACTATGTGCTCATCACTCATATTCAGGCCATGAAAGCTGCCATCTTATAATCAAAATCGAGATTAGTTATATCCTTAGAAAACTATCAAGGGTGGATCACAACTCTAAGGCAGCTAGGGCTGGATGAGAAGGGCGTGATGCAAGGCCTAACAAGGTGCCCCAAGATCCTAGGCTACACAGCTGCAGGACAAGAAGAGGAGAACATAGAGGTGCTATGTTCCCCTACTCTCGTCCTCCAACTTAGCAGGCTAGGATTATGGGGGACCATGTTAGGCCTTGTATTACGCTCTTGCCAACCAGCCCTAGCTGCCTTAGAGTTGTGATCCACCCTTGATAGTTCTCTGGGGATATAACTGATCTTGATTGACATGATCCACTGGCAGATTTCAGGACCTGATTATGAGTGATGAGCATATAGTTGGTTGATGTCATCTATTGTGCACATTTGTCATCATACGCTAGGACTAGGGTCAACACACTTGCAGCTTTGATGACCCCCCCCCCCCCCCCCCCCCCCTCCTCATTCTCTCCCCCCTCCCCCTTCCACACCTCTAATGCAACCAAAAGTGCCATCTCTGCCCAACATTCTGCCTGTATAACTGCCCTTGTTGTCTTTTCTCGCTGTCTCTCTCCCCCCCTCCCCCCCCCCTCCCGTCTCCCCCCTCTCTCCTCCCAATCACAAACCTTTGATGCAACTTCTGGCTTACTCCCCAGATATGCCACAAGCTCCTCGTGAATCGCCTCAAGTTCTGCTGCCCTCTCTTTTTGAGGGATAGGAGCCGCCTCTGTAAAACTCCCCCGCTTGTTTTTGTTGCCTGACTTGTCTTGATCCACATTTTTTTAGGTAGCGTGAACCTTGACCTGTTGCCTCTGTGGCTTGCATGCCGGGTTGTTTGGCTTGGCTTTACCTTGGTGTTGGCTTGGTCCACATGGGCTGGAGTAGTTGCACTGATGGAAAAGCAAGGGCGCTGGAGCCCTCAATTGAGTACACCAAACCCTGAGCTTGCAATGTGCCATCATGCTGTGCGTGTGTTTGCGTGTGTATCCTGTTATCCTATGTGATGTGCAAGTTGATTGCCTAAGGGTGTGCCATCCAGGATTCCCTGAGATCTGAGGTGAGCGACTGGCCAACTTATTTGCAAACAACGAAAGGAGGAAAAGAACGCGCAGCGGGAAAGCAATGTGCTGCAACTACAAATAGTTCAACGCGCGTCGCACGTATGGCCGTATGGGTAACCCTGGGGGCTCCCGCCCCCTTGATGAGGGGGCTCCGCCAAAAATACGACAGGAGAGGGCGGAGGCGGAGGTGTAGTGCCTACCGGGCACACGCGGGCACAGGCGGGCTCGGGCGGGCTAAGGGAAAGTGAATCCAATGTGACCCTCAATCCCTCATCCCTCATCCGCGCCGTGCTGTTAATTTGTTTTCGGTTGTTCTTATACGTACTCACGCGGTGCTGGTTGTTTGTCTACTTCGGCCAACTAGCCGACTGCTGCATTAGTGCATTGAATCCGACGTTGCCAATAGCTTGCGATGTGGGCTATGTGGGCCTTCTAGCCAAGACCTTCCATTTGCAGCAACACCTTGCTTTGTTCACCATCACACTAGCACACCACCACACTTATAGGCCAGCACACCAGATCACTACATGTATTGACCAGCACACCACTAAACCACACTACACCACCACACAACACCTTTGTGTTGGTAGGGTGGGTCACCAAGCAAGCCAAGCCAAAGCATGATATGGCAGAGAGCAATGTGTATCTTCTTCCTTTTTTTATTTTTAAGTTCTAGTACTTGATTGTGAAGTAGCAACTTGCTCAGTCCTTACTTACCAGAATACCAGCAGACTAGCACACCAACACTGTCACATACCGGCACGTCATGTGGTTTAGGGTTTTAGTAACAACTACTGGCTGCATGATGCCACGCATCCTCCCACCTGCCTCAGGGTGCAGCCAGGTGTTCAGCTTTCTCAATGCAGTTCTCCATCGCCCTCCTATGTCTATCCGGCCAAGTGCCTGTGCATCCGTATTAGGTGAGCAGCTTTGCTTACATTATTGCATGTGGGTGGATGTGGGTTTGTATGGGCTGGTGGGTGGGTGTAGGTGTAAATGTGGGTGTAGGAGTAGGTGGGTAGGTGTAGTTGTGTGGGTAAGTTAGTGAGTGAGTGTAGGTGTAGGTGTGTTGTATGTGACGTCGGTGTAGTTGTGTGGCTGTAAGGGTGTATGTTTATGTGTGTGGGTGGGTGGGTGTCGGCGTGGGTTTGCATTGGTGGGTGTGGGAGAGAGTAAGTTGCATTTATTGTACGTATGCATGTGTGTGGGTGTTGGTGCAGTTGGGTGAGTGGGTGTGGGTGGGGGTGTGTTTGTATGGGTGGGTGGGTGATGCAATACAATTCATGTAATTTAAACTAATTATCCCATGTCAGCCTATGTCCATCCAGCCACCTGCCTGTACATCCGTATTAGGTAAGCGGCTTTGCTTATATTATTGCATGTGGGTTGATGTGGGTTTGCATGGGAGGGTGGGTGAGTTTGATGTGGGCATGTGTGTGTAGGTGTGTGGGTGTGGGTAGATGTATGTGTGTGGGTGTGGGTGTCGGTGGGTGTTTGTATGGGTGGATGTGGGAGACAGTGTGTGTGTTTGGTTGATGTAAATTAATTATCCAATGTCTGCCTATGTCTGTCCATCCATCTGCATGTGCATATGTATTAGGTGAGCGGCTTTTTCTTATATTTTTGCATGCGGGTGTGGGTGCATGTTTAGGTTGTAGGTGTAGGTATTTTCGCATGTAGGGGGGGTGGTTGGTGGGTGAGTTGGTGCGTGTGCATGTGTTTGGTTCAGCTAATTGAATGAAGTTATACATCGTCCTCCTCTGAATATCCGACCATCCCTCGTGTTTGTGCTTCTGTATTATATGGGTTCCATTTCTTATAATTTTGAAATTGTGTCGGAGTGTGTGTAGGGGTGGGGTGGAGGTGGCTGTACCGGTAGTTGGGTGGTCATGTTGGGCATTTCATTAGTATAGAGTGCCAGCACGCAAGTTTGCTAAAACTTCATCTTACACCCTCATGACCTACGTGTGGGTCTAGCTCATTGGACAGGTCACATGACAAGTTCCAAGCCATTTCAAATTATGATGGGGGTAGGTGGATGGGGGTAGGGAGGTTGTGGATGGGTGGGTGTTCGTGTTCTGTGTGCCGATTCCTGAGTACTGAGCACAAGCATGCAGGTTTCACAATCCTTCAACTTGGGCCTCATGTCCTGTGTTTGCTTGCCCTAAGCCCTAAAGCTGCCCTAAACCCAAAATCCTACACCATGAACTTTACCCCCAGGTCCTACAAGTGTGTCTCTTGCATTGGAGACACAACAGAGGCAGCATATTAAGGAGTACGCTACTTCAGCACATGTCGGCCAATTCATGGCATACTTTAAGCCAAGCCAAAGCCAAGCCAACCCAAGCCAAGCCAAACTTCAAGCTTATGCAAGCGCTCTTAGAGATTCTTGCTACTTCAGCACATGTGGACTAGACAAGGCAGACACCAAAAGCAAGTACCGGAGCTTTCCAAAGGCGGATCCTATCCCTAAAGAAAAGAGGGCAGCTGAAGTTGAAGCGATTAAAAAGGAGCTTGTGACAGATCTGGGTATGGCGCAAGATGTTGCATCAAAGGTGTGTGAGTGGGAGAAGAGAGGGTTGGGGGTGGGGTGGGGGGGGTGGGGGGGGGGGGGGGGGAGAAAACAGGGCAGTTATACAAGCAGAGTGCTGGGCAGAGATGGCGACCGTGGTTGCATCAAAGGTGTGGGAGGGGGAGGAGGGCGGGAGAGGGGGGAGAGAGAAAGGTTCCTAAAAGCTGCAAGTGTGTAGACACATCAGTCGTAACCTTTGGAAAATGTATGACACATGGAAAATGTATGACACATGGAAAATGTATGACACAAATAACATAAACCACTTGTATTGGGTGGCGTTCTTCTTCTTCTTCTTCTTATTATTATTATTATTATTATTATTATTATTATTATTGTTATTATTATTATTAACTATTATTATACCCCCCCCCCCCCCCCACACACACACACACCCACACACCCACACACACACACACATCAAAAACATGTATGCTGACTCATATCCTGGCCAGCAAATGGACATTAACTATATCCATGTATAACAACAAGTGTGGACCAATTCATACTATCCTACCTCATCCACCTCCTACCCAACCATGGCCAAACATGCATCCTCCTTCATATGCAGATCCTCAAGTTGCAAGTGACATCCCCTCCCTACCGCTTTCAGTGGGTTGTAAAATTCAAAACCACCCAGCCCACCCCCCCAACCCAACACCCAACACCCGCACCCAACACCCGACACCCAACACCCAAAACCCAGCACCCCACACCCGACACTTAACACACAACATGCAATAAGCAAAAACAAAACAAAACTAAACCTACACCAAATACAAACCCAACCCAACCCAAGACCCAGACCCAAATCCAAACCCAAAACCAACCCAACCTAAACCCAAACCCAGACCCAAACCAAAAGCAAAACCCAAACCCAAATCCAAACCCAAACCCAAACCCAATCCAGCCCAAAACAGCCCGAAACAGCCCACACCAAACCAAACCAAACCAAACCAAACCAATCCAAACCAATCCAATCCAATCCAATCCAATCCAATCCAAACCAAAACAATCCAATCCAAACCAAACCAAACCAGACAAAAACTATGTGCAGGTCATTCAGGCTGCCACTCCACAAAAATCGAGATGTGTTCTATCTCTAGAGAATTGTCGAGGGTGGATCACATCTTTAAGGCAGCTAGGGCTGGATGATAAGGGCGTTATACAAGGCCTAAGAAAGTCCCCCCAGATCCTAGGCTCCTCAGCTGGAGGACGAGAGGAGGACAACATAGAGGTGTTGAGAGTGCTGGGGCAAGCTGGTCTTCGGCCTGATCAGGTAAATTGAATTGGTTGAAGCATATTGCATACAAAGGTAAAGCATATTTGAGCATATATATATATATATATATATATATATATATATATATATATATATATATATATATATATAAAGAAATCATGGTTGTGGTCGTGGTGGTCGTGGTGGTGTCATCGCGTAACCGACTTAACCGACTTCCCGCCCAGCCATTTCCCGCCCAGCCAATTGCCGCTTAGCCAATTCACGCTTTTAATTCCTCCTGCTTCAACTTCTGCCTGATTGGCCTCCTGCGAATTCTGCCTTATGCAACCTTCGCTTCCTGCGTATTCTACCTGTTGCGCATCCCGCCCGATTTCTCCTTTTCCCGCCTGAGTTCATCCACCTGATTTCGGTAGCGCTATAGTTCGTCTTCCTACATGCTTTTTCCCCTGCATCTCTGCAAGACCTTTCCCTTGCGTCAAGAGACCTGTCGCTGCGCACAACGGGAGGTGACGTGGTGAGTCAGCGGACCTGTCAGAAATGTCCGAATCGCATCCATCCCATGTCACAAACTTGACTGCAAATTCTTCCCACTGTATTGAGAAACATGTCGCACCGCATTGTGCCATAGCAAGTACGCATCAAAGTTGACCGAATGAAAAATCTCGCTGAGCATTCTCGCCCTAACTTGACCGAACATCTCAAATCAGCAACTTGACTGTAACTTCTTCCCACTGCATCGAGAGACATGTCGTCGCTGTGCGTTGTGCCATAGCGAGCACGCGGCAAAGTTGAATGGATGAACCTAGCGATGTTTCCAAGTCCCAGATCGAGTTGACTTCGGGAGCAGTTGCGGTGAACAGGATTGTTCTTCGGCCGAACTGAATACATGCTCGCTAAGAAGAAGCTTTAGTTATATACAGTTGCGATTGCGCAGGTTCAGCCTTTTCAGTGGGGTCGACTATCGATCACAGCTGAGGTGGCAGGGATGCAGGTCCGATGCTTTTAGCGGAGTCGGATGATGCGCAAACGTTGTCGATGCTCATCGTCCCGTTTGCCTTTCAGCTATGGCAAAGCCCACAGCTGAAGTGGAGGGGGGCAGATGTGGAGTATGTGTGTGCTGGTGGGTGCGTGTAGGAGGGAGGGGAGGGATGAGAGTGGGGAGAGGGTGGGGGCTGGTGGGGTGGCTGGGGTGGGGGAAGGGATGGAGTCAGGAAATATGTCAGGAAGAGTAAGGGAGTATGTTTGTGGGCCGGGGTACATGGTTGGGTGGGGGTGGAGATAGATGGGGGGGGGGGGGGGGGGGGGGGGGGGGGGGGGGGCAGGGAGTACGGTGGTGTTTGTGTGCTTGTGGGTGCACAAGGGAGACCATCGCAAGGGATATGCGTCCGTCAATGTTTTAAGTTGCATGTACTGCAGAGAAAATCGTTTTGCAACCCAGCCCAAAACAGGTGTGGCCAACGGGAGGGAAGGGGGGAGGGGGCGGATAATGGTTTGGTGGTGGTGGTGTGTGAATGGGTGGGGGCTTCAAGTGTAAACCATTATGTAACCAGCCCCAAATAGGTGTGGCCAAAGGCCAAACGGGCACCGTACTATGATTGGGGGGGGGGGGGGGGGGGGGGGGTCTTCGTGAGAGTAGATGTGGCCACCGGCCACATGGGCCGCCGTATATATATATATATATATATATATATACTAGTACGGTGGCCCGTGTGGCCGTTGGCCAACCTAACCTGCCCCCCCTCCCCCCTCCCTCCTTCTTCACCCCTCCCACCCTGTGTCCTCCTTCCTATACCCTTCCTCTTTTCAGTTTCCTATCCTCCTCTACTTCATTGTCCCCCTCCCTCCATCTATCCCCATTCCCTGTTTTCTTACCCCTGACCCTACCTCCATCCCTTCTTATCACCTCTGTCTAAAAAAGCCGAACATGGCCAATGGCATAGCTACATGCCTGAAGCTAGTTCTTCGAGCACGTTTACCCAGACAGGATTTCAAGATGTGGGGTTGACCAGACAAACTCTGGTAGCATGGGCTTCGCGCCCGAGCTGGTTTTATACAATTTCATGTAACCATCATATCATATGGGATGATAATCAATTGTCAGAATATTATCGCATGTTATGATTAATTGTATTAAGTATTTTCATCCTTCAAAGGAATCAGGAGTAATGCCCAGCTTCATGCTGTACTTGTTTATCCACACATTCAGGTTATTGTCATGTTATCAAAAATAACTAGTGTATCATCAGCATATAAAAGGACATTATAATATTAAATGCATCTCATATTTTACTGTGAACCAACATATCACAGCACTTGCAAATTCTGCCAGAACGAGAAGTACACCTTCATCATTCAGCATTGAAGTTGTGAGCTCGAAGACGTAGTCTTACTGTGTATTTAATATCATTCCAGTGATTTAATAAGCTAGTGTATTTGGAACTGTCATGGTTTATATCCGCTGACATCATCAAATTCACATACGCAATATTTATATTGCCAACTCCTTCGTTATCACCAAGATTTGTGGGGTTCGTTATACTATGAAACCAGGTCCTAGGTCCTAGGCAGGTCTGGGTTACAGAACAGGTAATGCCCTTGTATCCCCCCCCCTGTTAACACAAACTGCCCACCACCACCACCACACCACACACACACACGGCAGATTTTCTATGTATGAGTACATGCCAACGGTTCCACCTGCAAAATTGCCTGGCCTGCCCCCCCCCCCCCCCCCCCCCCCCCCCCATCCTCACTACCTCACATTGGGTGGGTGGGGGTGGGTGGGTAGCCATGGGGTGAAGGGAGGTGGGGTGGGTAGCCATGGGGTGGAGGGAGGCTTTGGGGGGTAGCCTTGGGGTGGAGGAAGGCTGTGAGGAGCAGCACGGGGTGGAGGGAGCGAGGTGTAAGGGGGGGGGGTGGGGGGGGTAGCCATGGTTGGATCGAGGGCTGGGGGTGGGGGGGGTAGCCATGGGGTTGAGGAAGTTGGGGTTGGGGGTGGGGGTGGAGGGGGGTAGCCATGGGGTGGACTGAGGGGTGGGGGGGTGGGGGTGGGGTGGGTAGCCATGGGGTGGAGGAAGGTGTGTGTGTGTTGGGGGTGGGGGTGGGGGGGTAGCCATGGGGGAGGTGGGGTGTGGGTGTTAGAAATGGGCTGGAAAGAGGGTGTGGTTGGAGGTGGTGTGTGAAATGTGTTGTGTGTTTGGGGCGGGGGGGGGGGGGGGGGGGGGGGTGGGGGTAGCAATGGTGGGTAGACATGGGGTAGAGGAAGGTGGGTGGTGTGTGTTGGGGGGGGGGGTGTAGGGGTTAGACATGGGGTGGAGGGAGGTGGGGTGGGTAGCAATGGGCTGGACAAGAGGGGTGGTGGGTTGGTGGTTGAGTGTATGTATTGTGGTGTATGTGTGTGTGGGGGGGAGCGGGGGTTTCGGGGTAGAATGGTGTGGTATGCCCCAGGGGGGTGGAGCGGAATGCTGTTCTTGGGGGGTTGTGCGGAGGGGCCGGGGGGCGCGCGGTGGAGGGCTGGGGAGCCACTAGGCCCGGGGGAGGGACCTTCGGGGGGGTGGGGAGACCATGGGCGAGCCAGGGGTGTGGAGGAAGGTGGGTGTGTGTGTTGGGGGGAGGGGGGGGGGGTAGGGGGGTAGCCAGGGGTGGAGGAGGGGGGTGGTAGCCATGGTATGGACCGAGGGGTGGGGTGGGGTTGGTGTGTTGTTGGGGCGGGGGGGGGTAGCCATGGTGGTATACCATGGGTGTGGGGAAGGTGGTGAGGTTTGTGGGTGTTTTGGGGGGGGGTGTAGGGGGGGTAGAAATGGGGGTGGTGGAGGGGAGTTGGGGTGGGTAGCATGGGGGTGGGACGCCGAGGGGTGGGGTGGGGTGGAGGTAGCCATGCGTGGAGGAAGGTGTGTTGTGTGGTGTGTTTGGGGATGGGGGTGGGGGGGTAGCCATGGGGTGGCAGGAGTGGTGTGTGTTGTGTAGCGGGGGGAGGCCGAGGGGTAGGCGAGGGGTGTGTGGGTGGGGGGGGGAGGGTAGCCAAGGGGGTGGAGGGAATAGGTGGTGATGTGTAAGCCGTGGGGGGTAGGGCGAAGGGTGGGGTGGGGGGGTAGCCATGGGGGGGGGAGGTGTGTGTGTGTGGGGGTGGGGTGGGGTGGAGGGGGGGGAGGAGCCATGGGGTGGAGGGAGGTGGGGGGGGGTAGCAAGGGGTGGGTAAGGGGTGGGGGGATGGGGGGGGAGGTAAGCCCTGGGTGGCGGGAGGGAGGTGTGTGTGTGTTGGCGGTGGGTTGGGGGTGGGGGGGGGTAGCCATGGGGTGGAGGGAGGTGGGGGGGGGTGTAGCATGAGGTGGTCTGAGGGGGGGGGGTGGGGGGGGGGGGGGTGAGGGTGGGGGGGGGGGGGTGAGGGTAGCCATGTCAAGGGGGGGGGGGGGGGGGGGGGGGGGGGGGGGGTAGCCATGTGATGGAGGGAGGGTGTGTGTGTGTGAGGGGGGGGGGGGGGGGGGTACCATGGGGTGGAGGGAGGGGGGGGGGCGGTAGCCAGGGGGTGATTGAAGGGAGGTGTGTGTTGTGTGGGAAGGGGGGGGGGCGGAGGGGGGGTGGGGGGGGGAGAGGGGTAGCCATGTTGTGGAGGGAGGGGGGGGGTGGTTGTGGGTAGCCATGACGTTAAGGAAGGTGGTGGTGGTGGTTGGTAGCAATGGGGTGGAGGAAGGTGGTGGTGGTGGTTGGTAGCAATGGGGTGGAGGGAGGTGATTGGGGGGGTGACATGGGGTGGAGGGAGGTGGTGGGGGTAGCCATGGGGTGGAGGGGTTGTGTGGGGCAGCCATTGGGCAGAGGTATGTGCGTGTGTATATGTGTGTTTGGGGGGCGGGGGGGTTAGCCATGGGGTGGTGGGAAGCGTTGGGGGTAGCCGTGGGGTGTAGGGTAGTGTGTGGAGCATCCACGGGTTGGAGGGAGCAAGGTGGTGGTGGGGGTAGCCATGGGGTGGAGGGAGGTGGGGTGGGTAGCCATGGGGTGGACCGACAGGTGTGTGTGTGGGGGGTAGCTGTGGGATGGTGAATTGTTTTTTTTTGGGGGGGGGGGGGGGGGGGGGGGTAAGCCTGGGGTTGCGGGAGGCGTTTGGGGTAGCTGTGGGGTGTAGGGAGGTGCGAGCAGCAGCCACGGGGTGGATGGAGGTGTGTGGGGTGACCATAGGGTGGAGGAAGGTGTTGGGGGGGGAGGTAGCCATGGGGTAAAGGGAGGTGTGTGGGGTGGCCATGGGGTGGGTGCAGGTGTTGGTGGTACCTATGGGGTGGAGGGAGGTCTGTGGTGTGGCCATGGGGTGGAGGGTGGTGGTGGTGGGGGTAGCCATCGAGTGGAGGGAGGGAGGGGGGTAGCCATGGGGTGGAGGGAGGTGGTAGTGGTGGTGGTGTGTGTGTGTGTGGGGGGGGGGGGGGGGGGGGGGGGGGTAGCCATGGGGTAGAGGGAGGTGGTGTGTGTGTGGGGGGGGGGGGGGGGGGGGGGGGTAGCCATGGGTGGAGGGAGGTGGTGGGAGTAACCATGGGGCGGAGGGAGGTGGGGTGAGTAGCCATGGGGTGGAGGGAGGTGTGTGGAGCATCCATGGGGTTGAGGGAGGTGTGTGTGGGGCGATATCCATGGGGTGAAGGGAGGTGTGTGGGTGACCATGGGGTGGGGGAGGTATGTGGGTTGGCCATGGGGTGGGGTGAGGTGTTTGGGGTAGCTATTGGGTGGAGGGAGGTTTGTGGAGCAGCCATGGGGTGGAGGGAGCTGTTGAAGGGGGGGGGAGGTAGCCATGGGGTGAAGGGAAGTGTGGGTGGGGGTAAGCATGGGGTGGAGGCTGGTGGTGGGGGGTAGCCATGGGGTGGGGGGAGGTGGTGGGGTGGATAGCCATGGGGTGGAGGGAGGTGTGTGTGTGTGGGGGGGGGGGGTAGCCATGTGATGGGGGGAGGTGGTTGTGGGGGTAGCCATGTGATGGAGGGAGGTGTGTGTGTGTGTGGGGGGGGGGGGGTAGCCATGGGGGGGGGGGAGGTGGTGGGGTGGATAGCCATGGGGAGGAGGGAGGTGTGTGTGTGGGGGGGGGGTAGCCATGTGATGGGGGGAGGTGGTTGTGGGGGTAGCCATGTGATGGAGGGAGGTGTGTGTGTGTGGGGGGGGGGGGGGGGGGGGGGGGGTAGCCATGGGGTGGAGGGAGGTAGGGGGGGTAACCATGGGGGAGAAGGAGGGTGGGAGGGTAGCCATGGGGTGGAGGGAGGTGTGTGGAGCATCCATGGGGTAGAGGGAGGTGTGTGGGGGGAGTTACCACGGGGTGAAGGGAGGTGTTTGGGTGGCCATGGGGTGGAGGGAGGGGTGGGGTAGTCAAGGGGTGAAGGTGGTGTTGGGGGTAGCTATGAGGTGGAGGGAAGTGTGTGGGGCAGCTATGGTGTGGATGATGGTGGGTGGGTGGGTCGGTGGAGGTAGCCATGGGGTGGAGGGAGGTGTGTGGGGTGGCCATGGGGTGGAGGGAGGTGTGTGGGGTGGCCATGGGGTGGAGGGAGGTATTGGGGGTAGCTATGGGGTGGAGGGAGGTGTGTAGGGCAGCCATGGGGTGGAGGGTAGTGGGTGGGTGGGTGGGTGGGTAGCCATGGGGTAGGGGGGGGGGGGGGGGGCACCTAAGCACCTAAGTCCTGAAAGTCCCCAGTAGAAAACAAGGGTGTGAAACAGATTTGTACATTTCCTGCAGTTCAGGACACCTGGGATATGTAAATGATCAGGGCATGGTGGACATGCCCTTGCAAGAGGTGAATGGTGGCAACGCTATGAAGCAAACCTAACACCCCAAATTATGCAATGAAGGCTGTGCAGCTCTGTACACAGATTATAACACATGTAAATAATCAGAGTGTGGGGGTCTTATTCACTGTACTGCCCAACGCTGGCGAGGGAGGAGATGGCCTTGTTGCTTGGCACATATTAGGACACGTGGGATATGTAAATACTCAGTGTGTTAGGGGTCGTATTCACTGTGCTGCCCGAGCGCTAACTTCCAAAAACTGTTTCCAGAATGACTTATAAGGGAGGATATGCACAATAATGCTACCAAATAAGTATTTAAAAATACCATGCTTCGATCCAATGGTGCGACTTAAGGTTGGCCTTGTTTCTGGGAGGGCACTGGACCATGGCATTGCAGATGTTGCAAGTTGTCGTCAAGGGCTCGGGTGCGGAAGGCGCCTCAGCTGGAGCTGTGGGCAATTTGGCCTGGGCTGTTCTAGCCTCGGCCTCAGCCCTGACCCTGACTATAAACTTTATTTTCAACTGTTGCTGTAAACAAGCTCGGATCTTGCTGCTTGAGCTTCCAACTGCTAAGTCGGGAACTCGTTGCATCTGGTTGTGAAGTTCTGGGTGGCGTCCTGACCTGGATGTACCTTCCAGTACATCCACTAATTACACCCTGGGTGTAATCGACCAACGACTGCAGATTCGTAATGCTTTCGTCAATGCGTTTTTGATGGTGTGTGGCACGTTCGATTCAGGCCACAGACGAATACGTTGTGAAGACATTTTGAGATCGGCCTCCCCACCCCACCCCCACCCCACCCTCTCCCTTTGGGACCCCCCCATATCCTCAGGCACTTTTTCCACTTTTTTCAATGGTTTCGGGGTCTGCGACCAAATCGAGACGGTACATAAAACAGCGTGCACCTCCCCACACACGTTTTGATGGCCCCCGTTTTGATCAGAGTATTGTCTGTTCCACTTCTGCTTCAAACCTGTTCCCCATTAGGGAAGCACTAAGCAAATATACATGTTTCACTTAATATTTTTCACACCATCTGCAAAAAACCAACTCTGAGTATTTATGTGTTGGACTGATGCGTTTGGGGAGCTTATTTGTGACAAAAAAAAATTAGACCGAAAGGCATAGACACAATCCATCGGTATCAATACATGTTATATTTGTCAATAAATGTTTTAAATATTAAAACATTATAATTCGGTCTTATATATGTATGTATTTCCATGTGTACACATTTGATGCATAAGTTGCAAGAGTTACTCCATGTGTAACATACTGATGTGTGCCAACACATCCCTCAGGTCATGCATGTACTACAGAAGAACCTCGCTGTCCTATTGATCCTACCGGCCACTTTGGCACAGAGGCTTGACTGCCTGGCTAGCATGGGGTTCCCCCCTGGGAGCGATTGTGGGCCTTTCTTGAAGAACCCGATGATAATCAGCGCCTCGTTTCAGGTATGCCCCCCCCCCCCCCCCCCCCCCCCCCCCCCCCCCCCCCCGCCCCCTCCCCTATATTCACACACCACACACACACACACACAATATGTTGAGGGACCCAATTATACTCGCCTCCTCATTGTAGGTATACCCCCCCCCCCCCCCCCCCCCCCTTTATTATAACATTATTCAATTTATAATTATCATGAACGAGTCAGGAGTAAAAAAACAAAAGGTCTAAACAGGATGCCCCAAAAAACTGAGAAGGGCTGACCCCCCCCCCCCCCCCCCACACACACACACACACTATTATTTAGAAATACCCACTTTTTGAAAAACTTAGATATTGATTTTGGGGGTTTACAGTATGGCGCACATAATAGCGGGTATGCCCCCCCCCCCCCCCCAGGCTTGCCCAAGTACGTAAGTCACCCTTTGCCGTCCCTGAAGGCGGCCAGAGAACTATATAAAAATCATAGCCAGCACAGACGCTCCAATAAGGAATTAAAAAACAAAACAGTGCACATGGTCCTTTGTCATCACGATTCAGCAAAAGTACTTCTAAACTGCCCCTTGCGGTCTGTCTGGTCACTGCCCCTCTAGGTCTATATGGCTGTATGCCTTCAACTGCTTGACAAGCTTCCCCATGAACTCTAACTCCTTGGTCTGTAGCTCCCACAGACCAGTTGGCGCCACCTCTCGACCATGCTTCCCTTTCCAGTGGGCAGCCATGTTGTACTTCCAGATGTACTTAGCACACGTGGGGCACTCGAGTGTTTTTTTTGGGGGGGGGGGGGGGGGGGGGGGTAAATACTGATTGCACGAGGTCTTAAGAAATAATAACTATCCTCACTAAGGCCTTCTCATAGGAGGTCTCAGAATGTCATTTGGAGGTCTGAGTACAGAGTTAGCAAAACAACAAATGAGGACTGACCCCCCCCCCCCCCTCCCCCCTAAATGAGGTGCTCAGAAAAATCTGAAAAAGTGCTCAATAAATTGCAAATAATTGTGTCATATACATCCTATACATAAATCGATCGGCAATTTTTTTAAATTGCAAATAATTCTGTCCTATACATAAATCGATCAGCATCCATCAACTTGTTGTAGAGGATGCTACCTCCTGAATGAGTGCAGATAATTTTTGCATTCCAAGGATGGGCGCAGATAATGTGTGCATTCTCCCCCCCCCTTTACTCACACACCACACGCACTCCCTTCCCCTCCCCTTATCAAGCTCCTCCTCTCCTCCTCCCTGCAATTCAACTTGAACTTAAACTTGGTTACGTGGCTCCAGCCTTGAAGGCTGCTCACTGTCTTCGGCAGTAACGTAATTAATTAAAACCAAGCATTATTATCACTATGTGCTTCATCCAATCTCTTCATGCAATCATTGATACACAAAAGTAACTTCTCATAACCTTCCACCTCTGCCTTGTTCATAATATGGACTTTATGTATACTCCCCTCCTCACTTCAGTTCAACGTTGTGGAGTGGTTAACAACCAAGGGCTTTCCTGAACACCTGATCCAAAGGATGATCCTGAGCAGGCCAGAGCTGTTGATGTACTCCCCTGGGGTCCTAGGTCCTATGTTGGAGTACGTGGCTTGGGTTGTGGGGTCCAAGGAGACCGCTGTCAAACTGTTGACCAAGCAGCCATCCATTTTTGGGAAACGGCCAACCAGCATCCATGCTAAGCTGTTGATGCTGAAGGAGTTGGTTGGCTGCAGCCCCTCATTGATGCTCACTAGGTGGGTGACAGCCTGGCAGACCCCTAATATAAGATCCTAAATAAACCCTACATAGACAGCTGGCAAACTGTTGATCAAGCAGCCACCCAGTTCAGATATACGGCTGACCAGCATCCATTATAAGGTGGTGATGCTGACAGGCCCTTAATGCAATATCCTAAATAGGCCCTACTTAGACAGTTGTCAAAATGTTGGTCAAGCAGCCTTCCAATTTTGGTAAACCGCTCACTAGCATCCATGCTAAGATGTTAATGCTGATGGAGTGAGTTGGATGCTGCAGCCAGTACTTGATGCTAACTATGTCGGTGGCAGGCCCCTAATGTATGATCCTAAATAGGCCATCCTATTTGGACCTGTATTCTTGCTAAGCTGATCATGCACGCTGACGAAGTTGTTTGGCTGCAGCCAGTGCTTGATACTCACTAGGTGATTATCACAGGCCCCTAATGAATGGTCCTAAATAGGTCCTTCCAGTCGGTCAAGTAAGCTGTTGATGCTGGCGGAGTTGGTTGGATGCAGCCTAACAAATAAACTATAGTAATGTATTAAACATAACTCAACTAGAATACATACGCTAAAATCGATTGATTATATGTATTTTTATTTTTTATTTGATTTGGTAGATGCAGCCTAAAAACACGCACACATTATAAAACATAGTACTTAACTAAACTTAACAGAACTAAACGAAACCAAACTAAAGCAAACTATGACCTTTAATCATAAACCTCAGACTCCAATTAATGTATAAAGAGACTATAGCATGCACACAATTGCATTGGTCAGAACTGTATTATTGGAAACCAAACTAAACTTAAGTACTATACTATAATAAAAATTAAAGAACTACAATGCTATACTAAACCAAACCATACCATGCTCAAATAAAGTAAGCTCTACGCTTGACCATAACCATCAACCCATAGCATTTCATCCCAACTGCTTTTCTCAGGAATTACATCATCGCCACCTGCGGCATGCACACACGCATTGGACCAAGGTGTATTATATTGAGGGAGTTGGGACTGGCAGAGCTCATGTATGCGGGCACGTGGGTAGTCAAAACCAACAGTGACTTTGCTACTTGGCCCACGCTTGTCAAGGTATGTCACTGGGGGGTATGGAGGGTGTGTGTGTGTGGGGGGGGGGGGGGGGGGGGGGGGGGGGGGGTAGCATCCACGCAGTTCAGGGAGTTGGGACTGGCCGAGGATGCAGACCTCATGAACATTGCCAAATGGGTGATAGCATACAACAGTGCATTTGCTACATGGCCCACGCTTGCACAGGTATACTTTACCCCGGGTGTGTAGGTGAGTTAGTAGTGGAGGGAGATGTGTAGGTGTGTGTTGGGGGAATGGGTGGGTGGATGGGGGGGGGGGGGGGGGGGGGGGGGGTGGATGGGGTTGAAGATGTAGACCTCATAACTGAGGCGCAGGTACGCCTCACTTTGCTTGTGCATGTGGGTGTGTTTGAGTGTTTGAGTGAAGTAGTGAGGGAGAGGGTGAGTTGTGGTGGGGAATGTGATTGAGCGTTTGAGTGGAAGAGGGATGGAAAGGGTGAGTTGTGGTGGGGGATGTGTATATGTTTGTGTGGAGGAGTGAGGGAGAGGGTTGGTTGTGGTTGGGGATGCGTAGGTGTTTGTGTGGAGGAGCAAAGGAGAGGGTGACTTGTGGCAGGGGATGTGAAGGTGTTTAAATGTGTTGGGGGGTGGGGTTGCGGGTCGGCTACATGGGCCACGCGTCTGCAGGTACGAGGTATTGATAGTAAATGTGGGTGTGGTAGCGAGATATCAAGGGGGAAAGGGTAGCAAGGATGAAGTGGGGCTGAGCAGGATGAAGGGGTAAATATGGTGTGTGTGTGTGGGGGGGGGGGGGGGGGGGGGGGGGGGGGGGGGGGGGGGGACAACATAGATAACACCAAAACACACACATATGTTTAACACACAAACACCAATTAAACATATACACGTACAACCATTTTCGGCAGGCCTACAATGCCATGGGGCGCGAGCGCTTCCCCACTACAAACAGTTTGGAGGATGCTATCGTAGTGTGCCAAGAGAGGTGGGACTATGAGTGGAAAGAGAAGTTTGACAAGCGGTCATTGATGACGCAGGCGGCATGGAAGGAGTCGGGCATTGCTGGACTGTCTAACATTGAAGATCTGAAGTGCTGGGAGGAATAATGATTATTGTGTCTCACTTCTGTGCAATGCGCAATGAATGGATTTGATTGTTTTATGCTTTGGACTTGAGACTGTGTATGCAGGTTTTCTGTGACCATTGTTTAAAACCAAGTATAGGCATGGTGTGTCTCAGTACATCTTTTGACCTTTGGCTTCCACTAAACAAGCCTTCGGCAAACTTCCCTATAAGCCTTGTGCTTATACTCATTTGTTAGGAAGGTGGTTGGGGTTCCTGGAACGGGTGAGGGTGAGGCTAGCCCCAGTTTCCATTGTGGGTCAATGCAACAGGCGTATGCCAATTGTGGGCTAGACTAGCGCTTCTATGGCTGGGGACTTATCAAGAATCTAGCTGTTTTGTGGTGGTATTTTCTTCTTTTGACCTTTGGCTACCCCTAAGTAAGCCTTTGGCAAACTTCCCTACAACTCTTCTGCTATTTCCCATTTGTTGGGAAGGCGTTTGGGTTGTTGGGAATGACTGAGGGTGAGGCTAGCCCCAGTTTCAATTGTGGGTCAATGCAACAGGTGTATGCCAATTGTGGGCTAGATAGCGCTTCTATGGCTGAGGACTTATCAAGAATCCTGATGTTGTGTCATACTTCCACCTGTTCCCACCTAGGCTTGTGTAGAGCTGTACACGGGGCTAGTCACAGTTTCCACCGTGGGTCAATGCAAAGAGCATATGCCAATTGTGGGCTAGATGGTGCTTCTCTGTATGTAGGGACATGTCAATATTCCTGATGTTGTGTGGTGGTATTTAGCCACCAGTGTTAATGTCCAACGTTGGGAAGCATGTTAGGAATGTGAGGAGGAGAGTGCATATGTTGGAAGGGAAGATTGTTTGATACGGTATATAAGTGGTTAGAAGTAGTTTATCACTAGAGGATATCCAGCTTGGCTTCCCAATTGCCTCATAGACATGAATGGACTGCTCAACACTCCAGGCAACCCTGGATCCCACGCCCAAGCTTTGACCCACTGCATCACCTTCCTCTTGTATGCTGATGACCTAATCCTCCTGTCCTACTCCAAAGATGGCCTCACCTCCCTCTTAAAGAGTATCGAGACCACCTCAGGGACCTGGGGTATGTCCATCTACTACAAGAAGACAAAGGCTATGCACTTTCACCCTTTGTCTAGCTCCCCCTCTCACCCCACTCTCATAGCACTGAATGGGCACAACATTGATTTCGTTACCTCATTCATGCACCTAGGTAACTTGTCCAGACCAGATGGGGACCATCAAGAGGAGGTCAAATGCAGGATTACTAGGTCAAGGGAGGCGTGCGCTTCTCTGGTTAGGCTATGGAAAAACTACAGCATAGCCAGGCAAAATATATAACCTGGTGTTCAAACTACAGCATAGCCAGGCAAAATAAATAACCCGGTGTTCAAACTACAGCATAGCCAGGCAAAATAAATAACTTGGTGTTCAAAGCTATCATATTATCCACCCTCTTGTACAGGAGCAAGATATGGGTTCTCTCAGAATCCCTCATTCAACGACCCAACGTGGCACTCCATGAGTGCCTACGCATGTCGTTGAACATTGGCAGAGCAGATAGAGTTAGGAATGAGGACATTAGATAGAGATGCCACCATAGGGATATTCCCAGCATCATTAGAGAAATTATACTTAGGTTCCTAGGACACATAGCTAGGCGACATGACTCGTGCATCATCAAGCAAATTCTCTTTGCCACTCACACACCTCTTGCTGAGGGTCAACCGAGGCAAGGAGGATAGACCATCATTCACACCCTTAGGGATGATCTTGAAGCCACTAACATGTCTCAAGATTGGTACCTACAGGCCCAAAAAAGGTCAAGCTGGAGGGCGAACATCAAAGACGCCTTATACCGTACATGCAGGATTAATTGGCAAATATCTTGGCAAACGACCCTTTGCAAAACTGAATTGGAATAGATACTGAGCCGGCTGGGTCGCTCGCTAGCTGGCTCGCATTTGCCAGGTATCTCCAACAACGTCGGTTACCAACAAACTGCCCCAACCTGTACTCTCTGCAGTACGCCAACCTAACGGTTCTTAAACCAAAGTGCGTGTGTAGAAATTACAGCGAGATTTAAAAGGCTGCCTCTATGGAGCCTGACGATTCAAGCCTGTGGTTCACTGCAATAAGTAACTCGACTTTTTCGTTTGAACATTAAAACCTGGTTATTAACCGCAACCCTTGGCTGGGTAGTGATGACCCATTGCTGGGTTGTCAGAATTTTTCAAGCCGAGGATGTGCAGCTTGTAGGAGTGGGCCAGCCTGTGGTAAACTGGAATTAGTAAATGGTACTTTTGGTTTTACTGTAAAACTTGGTTATTGACTGCAATGCTTGGCTGGGTATTTCGTACTTTCTCTGTCTCACTCTCTCTCCCTCCCTTCCGCCCTGGCCGGTTAATTTCAACATGTAACCAATAAATGTAATTTGACAAAAACAACCCTTTGCCATCTGTTTTTTAGATCTCAACATGAGTCACTTTTTTCAAGTCTACACAAAATCACTTTTGTCAAGTTATTTTTGCCATGCAATTTTGAGACACCGTTTCCCTCTCTCTCTCTCTCTCTCTCTCTCTCTCTCTCTCTCTCTCTCTCTCTCTCTCTCTCTCTCTCTCTCTCGTTTACAAAACGGTTTTGCCAACTTTTAATCTTGCCATTTAATGCTGCACGTACAGTACGTAGACACATAGAATGACGATTCTACCAACTAGCACCTTCTGGCCTACCCAGTAATATTGAGGATGGTTGTAAACCCCCACAGATATTGGAATTGGAAAATGGTGAGCACTGAGCAGCCCGCAGTTGGCTTATACAGTTGGCCGAAGTCGGCGAGTAGCCAAATTGCTGGCTGGAGCCATGTAACCAAGTTCAAGCTAATGAAAAAGCATGTATGTTGTTACATTAAGGGTAGCCAAATATGCTGAAGGTAATTGCCCAACCATGATATCCGGAGGGGCTAAAATAAAATTAAAACTGGTGAACTGAACCCAAACCGGCCGTATAGAAAAAGCATGTAACAATCTGGGTAATATATTTTGTCATTTTTGGTTCCGCTTTTGACGCAACTGCCTCCTTTTGGTTTGCGCTTTTAACTCAACTGAAAACGGAAATCTGCACGCTGCGCCCAGAGGGGGATTGCAAAATTATGTCAATCGCGTATTTGGGCTCCCAAACCTGAGGCACTAGCGCCCGTCATATAGTAACCCCAAAAGCCGTATGGACAAGTCCTATGGAGCATCGCAAGCGACGCAGGAAAACGGTGTGTGTTAGCAATGGAACGAGCTGACCGAACTACCGAAGCCAGTTAGTTATGAGACCTTTGGCTGACGTGTCAGACTTCAACGTTTTGGTCGCACACACAGACAACGGGGTGAACCTGGGGGCTCCTGCCCCCCAGGAGGGGGGGCTCCGCAAGAAAAAAATGCAACGATGAAAATGCAGCGCTAGAAGCCTCACCCACTCCCATCCTACCGTATTCTAGAACCTTGTATTAAGTCAAATTCTAATCCAGTATAGAACCTCCCCACCACTCCTATTTCATGCTGAAGAGTGAAGACGGCGAGCAGCCTTAAAGGCAGTTTTTCCTTTTCATCTACTAGCAGCAGCTTTTAGTTAGCTCCCTACGCCATTTGTCAAATCCCACACATTCCAACAGTGCTAGAAAAAGTGATTATGCTGGCTTACAGGTGCACTAGCCCACTCAAGGATTAGGCTACATAGCCAGGAAGAGGAGCTAGCTAGAAGTTGATGCTTGTAGCTGAAAATAAAATCTCTGATTATAAGATTGGCACCATGTAACCCGATGCAAGTTATATTATATAAAGGGCACCTCTCACTGAGACTCTCAGTCTGAGAGGGGCAGGCCAGGCTGTCAACTGCTCCATAAGTCCATATCTAACCAAGTTTGGGGCGGAGCCCCCCCCCCCCCCCCCCCCCCTTTTGGTGGGCGGGAGCCCCCAGTGTCACCGCGTTGTCCGTCTGTCCATGCGTCCGCTGGACCATACGAAGCCAATGGCCCCAACTGTCTCGTAAACCCTGGCTTCTGTCTGCTGCACTCGATTCCGTTGTCACCAGTTGCTCCGATAGCCACTACTCCCTGCCAATTTTCCGAATCGATGGGAGGCTGCGAGGACATATTTCAAAACATCACGTTTCACGGCTCAGGAAGTGTGGTTTTTGGAGGGACAGTTGCCTTGTTAACATAGACTTGGGGTTCTTGATACGCAGATTTTGTCTCATGAAATGTAGATTATGATTATTATGATTATTTGAAGTAGTAATATTTTATTATTATTATTATCCTATAACTTTTTTATCCTGTCAATTTGTTTACTGCCGAAGACGGCGAGCAGCCAAATTGTTGGCTGGTGCTATGTAACCAAGTTCAAGTTCAAGAATCCTGTAACAAGCCTGCCTCTGGCCTGAAATAAGATGTGCTCCCGCCACAGCTTCTGTTATTGGCTACATGAAGCAGCTACTAGGCAGCTACCTGTCTCAATCACTGAGCCAAACCTGAAGCTAGCCAGCATTTGATAGTTGCTGCTTGTAGCTACAAGCTGCTGCTCCTGTGAGCTAGCAGGTGACGGTAGCAGCAACAGTGCAAGCGCCAGCTCCTCACCCACTTGGGAAACAAATTTGAAATTTAAAAATTCAAAATTCCTATGCCTTGCAACGGGTTGTAATCCAGCTTTATCACAACGCCAGCAACTTGCACACCTGGACGACAAAATCCAAAATGTGTTCACCTTGCAAGGAGGCATGGAGTTAAGGGAATCTTCCCCTTCGATTGCTCTGCTATCGCCAGCTACCTGCTGCTACCGTCAGCTACCAGCTGCTACCTGTTGCTACCGTCAGCTACCTGCTGCTACTGTCAGCTACCTGCTGCTACTGTCAGCTACCTGCTGCTACCGTCAGCTACCAGCTGCTACTGTCAGCTACCTGCTGTTACCGTCAGCTACTTGCTGCTACAGTCAGCTACCAGCTGCTACCGTCAGCTACCTGCTGCTACCGTCAGCTGCCTGCTGCTACTGTTAGCTACCTGCTGCTACCGCCAGCTAGCTGCTGCTACCGCCAGCTAGCTATTGCTTGTTGCTGCTTGTTGCTACCGTCAGCTACCTGCTGCTACCGTTAGCTACCTGCTGCTACCACCAGCTAGCTGTTGCTTGTTGCTGCGTGTTGCTACCGTCAGCTACCTGCTGCCACCGCCAGCTAGCTGCTGCTTGTAGCTGCTAAATGCTGCTTGTTGCTGCGTGTTGCTACCGTCAGCGACCTGCTGCTACCGCCAGCTAGCTGCTGCTTGTAGCTGGTAAATGCTGCTTGTCGCTGCGTGTTTCTACCGCCAGCTACCTGCTGCTACCGCCAGCTAGCTGCTGCTTGTAGCTGCTAAATGCTGCGTGTCGCTGCGTGTTGCTACCGTCAGCTACCTGCTGCTACCGCCAGCTAGCTGCTGCTTGTAGTTGCTTGTCGCTGCGTGTTGCTACCGTCAGCTACCTGCTGCTACCGCCAGCTAGCTGTTGCTTGCAGCTGCTAAATGCTGCTTGTTGCTGCATGTTGCTGCTTATTGCTGCCAGCTTTTGCTAGCTGCCACAAGCCTCTGCTAGGGGCTGCGAGTAGCTGCTAAATGCTGCATGCTGCTGCTAGCTGCTACAAGCCTCTGCTAGGGGCTGCAAGTTGCTGTGTGATGCTGCATGTTGCTGCTAGCTGTTGCATGTTGCTGCCTATTGCTGCCAGCTTTTGCTAGCAGCCTCAAGCCTCTGCTAGGGGCTGCAATTTGCTGTGTGATGCTGCATGTTGCTGCTAGCTTTTGCTAGCTGCCACAAGCTTCCACTAGGGGCTGCGTGTAGCTGCTAAATGCTGCTATTCGCTAATCCATCGATGACTGATTCGGGGATGAGTCCTTGTCCAGCCAGGAGGTTGCCCAAGTGCAAGAACAGCTGCATCTGGCTGTGGTCATCCAGCTTCAGTGCAAGCGCCAGGACCTCTCCCACCTGGATATAAAACAATACATTTAAATTTCAGAGGGGGAAAATGAAAAGAACAAAAACTTGTAATGTGCATATAAGTCCCTGACCAGCCAGGAGGTTGCCCAAGTGCAAGAACAGCTGCATTTGGCTGTGGTCATCCAGCTTCAGTGCAAGCGCCAGCACTTTGCCCACCTGGATACGAAAATTTAAATTCAAATTTTAGGAAATTAATGAACAAATAAAAAACTTGTTTGTAGATATAAATCCTTGACCAGCCAGGAGGTTGCCCAAGTGCAAGAACAGCTGCACCTGACGGTGGTCATCCAGCTTCAGTGCAAGCGCCAGCACCTCGACCACCTGGATATAAAACATGAAAGTTCAATTTCAGAAGAAAAAGAAAAGAAACGTGTTTGTACATATAAATCCTTGTCCAGCCAGGAGGTTGCCCAAGTGCAAGAACAGCTGCACCTGGCTGTGGTCATCCTGCTTCAGTGCAAGCGCCAGAACCTCGCCCACCTGGATATAAAACATCGGAATTCAAATTTCAGAAGGAAAAAAAGAAAAAAACTTGTTTGTGCATATAAATCCTTTACCACCCAGGAGGTTGCCCAAGTGCAAGAACAGCTGTACCTGGCTGTGGTCATCCAGCTTCAATGCAAGCGCCAGCACCTTGCCCACCTGGATACGAACATTTAAATTCAAATATCAGGAAATAAATGAATAAATAAAAAACTTGTCTGTAGATATAAATCCTTGACCAGCCAGGAGGTTGCCCAAGTGCAAAAACAGCTGCATCTGGCTGTGGTCATCCAGCTTCAGTGCAAGCGCCAGGACCTCGCCCACCTGGATATAGAACATTGGAATTCTAATTTCAGAAGGAAAAAAAGAAAAAACTTGTTTGTGCATATAAATCCTTTACCAGCCAGGAGATTACCCAAGTGCAAGAACAGCTGCATCTGGCTGTGGTCATCCAGCTTCAGCGCAAGCGCCAGCACCTTGCCAACCTGGAAAAACAATCCTACGCCTTGCAACAGGTTTTTTTCATCCAGCATCTTATGTGCAACCGTCATCACCTCGCTCACCTAGATAACAAAAATTAAATTTAAAATTTTGAGAATTCCTAAGCCTTGCTACGGGTTGTTTTCATCCAGCATCTTTAGTGCAAGCGTCGGCACCTCGCTCACCTGGATAAAAAAAATTAAATTTAAATTTTTGAAAACTCCTACGCCTTGCAACGGGTTGTTTTCATCCAGCATCAGTGCAAGCGCCAGCACCTCGCCCACTTGGAAAACCTTTTTTTTTAAACAATCCTACGCCTTGCACCTGGCTGTGGTCATCCAGCTTCAGTGCAAGCGCCAGCCAACACCTCACCCACATGGATAAAAAAATTTAAATTTAAAATTTAAAATTCCTACGCCTTGCTACGGGTTGTTGTTATCTAGCTTCAGTGCAAGCACCAACACTTCGCCCACTTGGAAACCTTTTTTTTTTTTTTAACAATCCTACGCCTTGCACCTGGCTGTGGTCATCCAGCTTCAGTGCAAGCGCCTGCCAACACCTCACCCACATGGATAAAAAAAATTAAATTTAAAATTTAAAATTCCTACGCCTTGCTACAGGTTGTTGTTATCTAGCTTCAGTGCAAGCACCAACACCTCGCCGACTTCGAAAACTTTTTTTTTTTTTTTAACAATCCTACGCCTTGCACCTGGCTGTGGTCATCCAGCTTCAGTGCAAGCGCCAGCCAACACCTCACCCACTTGGATAAAAAAAAGTAAAATGGTAAAATGATAAAATCCTACGTCGTTTTGTTTGGGGGTTGGGTTGGGTTGGGCTGGGCTGGGTTGGGTTGGGTTGGGCTGGGTTGGGTTGGGCTGGGCTGGGTTGGGTTGGGCTTTGGGTTGGGCTGGGTTGGGTTGGGCTGGGCTGGGTTGGGTTTAGGGTTTAGGGTTTGCCTTTAGGAAAAAAGACGAAGGAAAACGAGCTGAACGCACTATTCTTTAGCTTTGCGGGAAATTTGGCCAGGTGAATAAGCCAAGCCAGTACGGTTTTGTTCGTTGGCGTGGGGCATGGGGAATGGGGCGCGGGACCTCCTGGGCAGGCCAACTACACGCGGCCTTCCAGCTATTCGCCGGCGAAGATGGCTTGGAGTGGCGTGGCCCAATCTCAACACCTGAGGCTTGGCTTGTTGCGCACTTTCTTGCTTTTCTTTTGCTGGCCAACATTGATTTTCGATTGCGTGCTCCCCAACCCCCTGGAAGCTAATCTCCCTCGACCACTACGTGCCTACTGCCTTCCTTCCGCTCGCTTCCTGCTTTCCATTGCGTGCGCCTACTGATCTGGCTAGCGTTGCTGTCTTTTTTCCGTCTCTTCACCTTCCGATTTCCTCGGCCAACCTTGCGTGGACCTTAGCATGCACCGATGCCGATGACACGAATAACAAGGTAACTCGGGCCAGGGGGGGCCCACGCAGGGGCAGAGGCCGGGGGGGGGGGGGGGGGGCGCTGTGACAGGGGCCACGCAAGGGGCAAAGGCAGGGGCCACGCCAAAGTACAGCGTACTGCCTATTGAATTCCTTTCCCCTCCCCGTTACATCGTACACCGTTTAGCTGCCTTTCCCCTCCTCGTCACCTCGCACACCGCTTAGCCCCCCTTCCTTTCCCCTCCACCGTTTAGCCCCCCTGCCTTTCCCCTCCTCTTTACCTCGTACACCGTTTAGGAAAGAAAGAAAGGAAGTCGTAATTAGTCAGCGTGGAACAGAACAGCGCTGGACGAAGTAACCAGGCTAGAGCAGGCGCGGTATGCAAAGCTATTGCTTGGGCAGGAGGTGCTTAACATGGACATTGCTTGAGCAGGAGGTGCTTAACAGGAGTAGCTCAGTGCTTCTGTTGTGTGTGTGTGTGTGTGTTTGGGGTGGTGTGTGTGTGTGTGTGGGGGGGGGGGGGGGGGGGGTGAGGGTGAGGGTGAGGTTGAGGAGGGGGGTGAGTGTGAGTGAGGGTGCAAGGATGAGGGTGGGGGTCAGTGTGTTGGTGAGGGTGAGGGTGAGGGTGAGGGGTGCATGAGGGGTGAGGGTTGAGGCTGAGTGTGGGGGTGAGGGTGAGGGTGAGCATGATGTTGATGTTAAGGGTGCCTGCCACTCACTCACCCACTCACTCACTCTCACTCACTCACTCACTCACTCACTCACTCACTCACTCACTCACTCACTCACTCACTCACTCACTCACTCACTCACTCACTCACATCACTCACTCACTCACTCACTCACTCACTCACTCACTCCTCACTCACTTACAAACACACTCACTCACTCACTAACTCACTCACTCACTCACTCAAATCACTCATTCACTCACTCATCTCCTCACATCACTCATCTCACTCACCACTCACTCACTCACTCACTCACTCACTCACTCAGTGTGTGAGTGAGTGAGTGAGTGAGTGAGTGAGTGAGTGAGTGAGTGAGGTCTGTAGTTGAGTGAGGGAGTGAGAGAGTGATCCCACACTCATAGCCATCACTCAATCTAAAAAAAGATAAGAAATGCCTCCTATGCAATATAATATACATCCCTCCCAAGCTACCACACCTACATCACCAGAATGTAGAATTCCTCCACATCCAAATATACAACAACTATCACCGACTAATTACACAAATCATATACCTGTCATGTTCCGCAATAAATAAACCTCCATCCCAACCTCATCTCCCAATAACCTAAATTTTTTGTAGATAAAAACCCTAATCCTGGCCAGTCGTCCATCTAATTCCAGCCCGCACCATATCTCACCCCGCCAATCCCCAGTATCAGATCCCCTCCCAGATCCAACCTGCCTACATCCCTGCCTCCCTCCCCAGTGAGTGATGTGAGTATGAGTGCGTGAGTGAGAGATGGTGACGTGAGTGCGTGAGTGAGTGTAAGTGAGTGAGTGAGTGAGTGAGTAAGTGAGTGAAGAGAATGAGTGAGTGATGTGAGTGAGTGAGTAAGTGAGTGAGTGTGTAAGGAGTGAGTGAGTGAGGAGATGAGTGAGTGAGTGCGTGGTAAGTGAGTGAGTAAGTGGGAGTGAGTGTGTGAGTGAGTGATGAGTAAGTGAGTGAGTGAGTGAGGGAGGTGTGAGTGAGTGAATAACTGAGTGGTGAGTGTGTGTGTAAGTGAGCGAGATGAGTGAGTGAGTGAGAGAGTTTGTGTGTGGAAAGTGAGTGAGTGAGTGAGTGAGTGAGTGAGTGAGGTGAGTGAGTGAGGTGAATGAGGTGGGAGTGAGTGTGTGTAGTGAGTGAGTGATGTGAGTGAGTGAGTGAGTGAGTGAGTGGTGCGTGAGTGAGTGAGTGAGTGAGTGAGTGAGTGAGGGAGTGTGCGTGGGTAAGTGAGGAGTGAGTTAGGAGTGTTGTGTAAGTGAGTGGAGGGGGAGGTGAGTGGGAGTGAGTGGTGAGTGAGGGGTGGGGAGTGAGCGAGTGAGAGGAGTGAGGTAGTGAGTGGTGAGACTGAGTGGTGTGAAAGTGAGTGAGTGATGTGAGATGTAGTGACGTGAGTGAGGGTGGGGGGATTGAGTGAGTGAGGTGAGTAAATCCCATCGTCATATCCCTCCCTCCCATCTCCAAACCCCTCTCCTGCCTCTTCCCCATCTAATATCCGCTCCTCCCCATCGAACAAAAACTCCATCCCAACACATACTAACTAACCTCCACTATATCAATCTAAACCCCTATCCCTGCTCCTTCCCCCATCTCCTATCCCTCCTTCCCATCTACCAACCCATCCATCCCACTCTCATCCCACTTATCGCCGCTCCCTCCCCATCTCCACCCCTAATCCCTGCCTGCTCCCTCATCTTCATATCCTCACTCCCCCCCATTCTTCCCACACCTCCAATCCGACCTCATATCCCTCCAACCCAAATCTCCAACCCGTACTCCCTGCCATCCCTCCCCAGGCGTTGAGTGAGTAGTGAGTGATAGTAAGTGAGTGAGTGAGTGAGTGAGTGAGTGGAGTAGTGGAGTGAGTGAGTGCGATGAGTTGTGAGTGAGTGGGAGTGAGTGAGTGAATGTGCGAGTGAGAGTAGTGGAGTGAGGAGTGAGAGAGTGTGTGTGTGTGTGTGTGTTGGAGTGAGTGAGTATTTAGTGAGTGAGTGATGAGTGAGTGAGTGAGTGAGTGAGTGAGTTATGAGTGCGTGTGTGTGTGTAAGTGAGTGGAGTGAGAGTGAGTGAGTGCGAGTGATGTAGTGATGATTAGTGAGTTGAGATTGAGTGATTTTGAGTAGTGAGTGAGTGGGTGAGTGAGTGGAGTGGTGAGTAGGTGAGTAAGTTGTGTGATGTTGTTTAGTGAGTGGTGTTGTAAGGAGTTAGTTTTGTGTAGGTGAGTGTGTGTAGGTGAGTGATGTGAGTGGTGAGTGAGTGAGTTGATTGAGGTGATTGCTGATGAGCATAGGAGTGGGATTTGTGAGTGAGTGAGTGGTGAGTTGTGAAGTGAGTGAGGATTTCGTCTGACGTGAGGTACTGTCGAGTGTGTGTGTTGCAAGGTTCTTTGAGTTGATTTCCGTCGTGTTATGTTGTGAGCCAGTTGTTGTGTTAGTATCGTATGGTGAACCTGTTAGTTGCGGAGTATGTGTTGAGTGATGTAGTGTTCTGAGGAGTGAGAGTGGTGAGTGAGTTTCGCGTGTAGTTATGGCGTAGTTGTAGTGATGGTGGTGGTGGTGACGTGATACGTGATGTGACGTGGTGAGTGGACGTGCGAGGTGCGTGGAGTGAGTGATGAGGGACGTGCGTGCGTGCGGTGGGAGTGATGCCTGAGTGCGTGATGTGAGTCGGGGTGAGTAGTAGTGGTAATCACCCATCTTCATCTCCTCCTACTCGCCCAACTCCTACTCCCTGCCTCACTGTCCCCATCCAATCACGCGTCCCCATCACCACCCACCCACTCCATCCACACATACATCCCCCCTCCCTATCTCCAATCAACCCCTACTCCCCTACGTCCCTGCCCCTGCCTACTCCTCACCTAACATCTCCCCCCCCATCCAACCTCTACTCCGCTCCCTCCCAACCTCTCCCCCCTATCCTGCTGCTTCCCCATCTATTCCCTCACTCACATCTCCCACCCCTCCTCCCCACCTCATATTCCCTCCCCCCCCATCCTCCAACCCCTACTTCCCCTGCGCTCCCTCGCGCGTGAGTGAGTGAGTGACGTTAGTGAGTGAGTGAGTGATAAGTATGAGTGAGTGAGGTGATGGTGAGTGAGTGATTGAGTGGTGAGTGGTGAGTTGTAGTGAGTGAGTGGTGAGTGATGGTGAGTGGAGTGAGGTTGAGTTGAGTGATGGTGAGTGAGAGTGTTGAGATAGTGTGTGTGTGAGTGATGAGTGAGTGAGTGAGTGTAGTAGATTGAGTGAGTGATGATGAGTAAGTGGGTGTGTGGTAGTGATGAGTGAGTGAGTGTAGGAGTGTTAGTGGGAGTGGTGAGGATGTGATTGAGGGGTGATGTGAGTGAGTGAGTTTGGTGAGTGGTGTTAGTTAGTGGCTTAGTGAGTGATGTAAGTGTGGGTGCTGTGCGTGTTGCGTGCGTGCTGGTGCGTCCGTGTGTGTGAGTTGTCGAGTGTGTGTGTGAGGTCACGTGAGTCGCGAGATTCGTGCGTGTTGTGCGTGACCGTGAGTGGACGTGTTGGTGAGCTTGGTGGGTTTTGGTGACGTGTGCGTGTGATGTGCTGTTGCGTGATTGATAAGTGCGTTTGTGTGTAGGGAAAGTGCGTGAGTGAGTGAGAGGAGGGTGTGTGTGTAAGTGAGTGTAGTCGTTGAGTGAGTGAGTGATGTTGAGGAGTGAGTGAGTGAGTCGAGAGTGAGTGAGTAGTGAGTGTTGAGGAGTGAAGTGAGTGAGTGAGTGAGTGAGTGGTGAGTGAGGATGTGGAGTGAGTGAGTGAGTGACGTGAGTGAGTCGTAGTGAGTTGTGGTGAGTGAGGAGGGAGTGAGTGAGTGAGTGTGTGAGTGAGAGAATGTTGAGGTGAGTGAGTGAGTGATGATGTCTGGAAGGCATTGAGTGAGTGAGTGAGTGAGTGAGTTGAAGTGAGTGAGTGAGTGAGTGAGTGAAGTCAGTCTTCGTGTGCTAGTGAGTGAGTGAGTGTGATGATTGAGTGAGTTGAGTGAGGAGTGAGTGCGTGAGTGAGTGAGTGAGTGAGTTGAGTGAGTGATGGTGAGTGAGTGAGTGAGTGAGTGAGTATCCCCACTCCATATTCCTCCCTCCCATCTCCAACTCCTACGCCCGCCGTCTTCCCCATCTCATACCCTCCCTCCCTCATACCACCCCCTCCATCCCCACTCATAACATCCCTCCCTCCCTATTCCATCACCCCTACTCCCTGCTCCTTCCCCACTCATATCCGCTGTCTCCCATACTCCCTAACCCATCCATCCCCACCTCTATCCCTCCCTCCCCATCTCCAACCCCTAATCACTGCCTGCATTCCCCCATCTCATATCCACTCACTCCCATCCTCCCACCCCTCCATTCCCCACCTCATATCCCTCCCACCCCCGACCTCTCACAACCCCTACTCCCCTCCTCCCTCCCCAGTGAGTAGTGAGTGAGTGAGTGTGAGTATGAGTGAGTTTTTGTGTGGGGGAGGAGTGAGTGAGTGAGTGAGTGAAGTGAGTGAGTGAGTGAAGTGCAGTGAGTGAGTGCGTGAGGTAAGTGGTGTGAGGGTGAATGATGAGTTGAGTTAGTGAGTGCGAGAGGCTTGTGTGTGTAAGTTGGTGAGTGAGTGAGTGATGTGAGTGAGTGATTTCGTGACGTGATGTGAGTGAGTGAGTCGAGTGAGTGAGTGAGTGCGTGGTGAGTGTCACGTGCTAGTGAGTGAATGAGTGAGTGCGTGAGTGGTGAGTAAGTGTAGTGAGTGAGTGAGAGGAGGTCTAAGAGTGAGTGAGTGAGTGAGTGAGTGAGTAAGTGAGTGATGAGTGAGGTGAGGTGAGTGAGTGGAAGTTACGTTGAGTGCAGTGTGGTGAAGTGAGTGAGTAGGAGTGGTGAGTGAGTGAAGTGGTGGAGGTTGGGAGTGGGGAGTGTGTAAAGTAGTGGCTTAAGAGTGTGGAGTAGAGTGAGTGTTGTGAATGGTGACGTGAGTGAGTTGGAGTGGTGTGTAAGTGGGAGGGTGAGTGAGTGAGTGAGTGAGAGTGAGTTGAGTATTGATAGTGTGGGGATATATGTGATGTGAGTGAGGTGAGTGAGTGGAGTGAGTGAGGGTGAGTGATGATGAGTGGGAGTGAGTGAGTGAGTGGGAGTGAGTGAGTGAGTGAGTGAGTGAGAATCCCCATCTTCATTATACCCTCCCCAATCTCAACAATCATACTCCCTGCCTTTCACCATCTCATATCCTCCAGTACCCCATCTCAATCCATCACCACCAAACACCCTCCATTCCCCATACAATCACCTACTCCCTTGCCTCTCCCCAAACCCTCCGCTCCCTCATCATATCCTCCCTGCCCCATCTCCCAACCCATCCATCCCCACTCATACCCTCACCTCCCCATCTCCAACCCCGAATCCCTGCCGCTCCCCATCTCAGATCATCACACTCCCATCTCCTCCCACCCCTCCATCCCCACTGTAAATATCCCTCCCACCCCCATCTCCCCCTACTCCCTGCCCTCCCTCCCAGTGAGTGAGTGAGTGAGATGAGTGTAGGAGTAAGTGGAGTGAAGTGAGTGTGAGTGAGTGAGTGGTAGTGAGTGAGTGAGTGAGTGAGATTGAGTGAGTGATGAGTGAGTGAGGAGTGAGTGAGGTGAGTGAGTGAGGATGAAGTGATGATTGAGTGAGTGGTTGAGTGTAGGAGTGATTGAGTGAAGAGTGTGTGTGTGTGTGAGTGAGTGAGTTGATGAGTGAGTGAGTGTTATTGTGAGTGAGGGTGAGTGGGAAGTGAGTGAGTGAGTGAGTGAGTGAGTGCGTGATTATGAGTGGCGGGTGAGTGAGTGATGAGTGAGTGAGTGAGTGGAGTCGACGTGAGTGAGTGAGTGAGTGAGTGATGCAGTGAGTGAGGTGCAGTGAGTAAGGAGTGAGTGATGTGAGTGAGTGGAGTGGAGTGATGATGAGTGAGGTTATGAGTGATTGAGTTGTGTGCGGTTAGTATGAGTGAGTGTGTTGCGTTATAGTGAGTGAGTTTGATTGTCGCGTGCTTTTTATGTTGCGTCGAGTGAGGGAGTTGAGTGATACGTTAGAGCGGAGCTAGTAGTAGTGAGTGATGTTGAGTTAGGTGGTGAGTGAGAGTGAGTGAGTGTGTGAGGTGAGTGAGCTGATGTGAGGAGTGAGTGAGTGACGTGGGGTGAGTGAGTGTGTAAGTGAGTGAGTGAGTGAGTGAGTAGGTGAGTGTGTGTGTAAGTGATGTGAGTGAGTGAGTAGCGTGTGTGTGTGTTAATGAGTGGTGAGGGAGTGAGTGAGTGAGTGAGGTGAGTGAGTGAGTGAGGAGGGAGTGAGTGAGTGAGTGAGTGAGTGAGGAGTGAGAGTGAGTGAGGCAGTGAGTGAGTGGTGAGTGAGGAGTGGGAGGATGGGGTGAGTGATTGGGAGTGAGTTGAGTGAGGAGTGAGTGAGTGAGTGAGTGAGTGAGTGAGTGGTGAGTGAGTGAGTGAGTGAGTGAGTGAGTGATGAGTGAGTGAGTGAGTGAGTAGTGAGTGAGTGAGTGAGTGTAGTGAGAATCCCATCTCATATCCTCCTCCCATCTCAACTCCTAAGCCCTGCCTCATTCCCATCTCATTCACTCCCTCCCCATCTACCACCCTCCATGCCCACCACAATACACCCTCCCTCCCTATCGCCAATCAAAACCCGTACTCCGCATCATCCCCATCTCATATCCCTCACTCACCATCTCCACCCCTCATCCCCACTCTCATATCCCTCCCTCCCAAGATGAGAGAAATCCAACCCCTAATCCCTGCTGCTTCCCCATCTCATATCCCTCACTCCCCATCTCCCACCCATCCCGCCCTCACCTCATATCCCTCCCACCCCATCTCCAACCCCTACTCCCTGCTCCTCGCAGTGAGTGAGTGGTGAGTGACGTGGTGAGTGGAGGAGGAAGATGCGGAGTGAGTGAGTTGAGTGAGGAGTGAGGTGAGTGAGGTGATGAGGGTGGAGTGAGTGAGTTGGTGAGTGCGTGGTGAGTGAGTGAGTGAGTGAGTGAGTGAGTGAGTGAGTGAGAGAGTGTGAATTGTGTGTGTGTGAGTGAGTGAGGAGTGAGGAGTGAGTGAATGGGAGTGAGTGATTCGAGTGAAGTAAGTGTGTGTGTGTAAGTGAGTGAGTGAGTGAGTGAGTGAGTGAGGGAGTGAGTGAGTGAGTGGAGTGAGTGAGTGAGTGAGTGGTGAGTGAAGTGGTGGTAAGGGAGTGAGTGCGTGATTGAGTGGGTGAGTGTAGGAGTAAGTGTGTGTGTGGGGGTGGTGAGTGTGGTGTAAGTGAGTGAGTGAGTGAGTGTGTGAGTGAGTGAATTGAGTGAGTGAGTGGAGTGAGTGAGTGAGTGAGTGAGTGAGTGAGTGAGTGAGTGAGTGAGTGTGTAAGTGAGTGAGTGAGTGAGTGAGTAAGTGCGTGTGGTGTGTAAGTGCGGTGAGTGAGTGAGTGAGAGAGTGTGTGTTGTGCTACGTGAGTGAGTGTGTGAGTGAGTGAGTGGACATGAGGAGTGCTGGAGTGAGGAGTGAGAGAGAGAGTGAGAGAGGATGTGAGTGAGTGAGTGGTGAGTGAGTGATGGTGAGGTGACGTGAGTGATGTGAGCGGAGCGAGCTGCATGATTGCCGCGGGCGAGTGAGGGAGTGAGTGACGTGAGGTGAGTGAGTGAGTGAGTGAGTGAGTGAGGAGTGAGTGAGTGAGTGAGTGAGTGAGTGAGTTGGTGAGTGAGTGAGTGGAGTGAGTGAGTGAGTGAGTGAGTGAGTTAGTGAGTGAGGATGAGTTTGTAGTGAGGAGTGCTGAGTGCGTGAGTGAGTGAGTGTGTAGTGAGTGAGTGAGTGGTGAGTGCGTGAGTGATGAGGGTGAGTGAGGAGTGAGTGCAGTGAGTGAGTGAGGAGTAACCTCCATCTCATATACCTCCCTCCCATCGCAAATCCTACTCCTGCATTCTTCCCCATATCATATCCCTTCCCTCCCCATCTACCAACCCTCCATCCCACAATATATCCTCACTCCCATCTCCAACCCCTATCCCTGCCTCATCCCCAATCATATCCCCCTCCCCATCTCCCACCCTTCCATCCCCCACCTCATATCCTCCTCCCATCTCAACCCCACTCCTGCCTCCGTCCCATCTCATATCCCTACCTACCCCATCTCTCACCCCTCCATCCCAATAAATATCCCTCCCTCACATCTCAAACCCCTACTCCCTGCATCCTCCCCAGTGAGTGAGTGAGTGAGTGATGAGTGAGGAGTGAGTGACGTGAGTGAGTGAGTATGAGTGAGTAGAGTGATGTAAGTGAGGGAGAGATGATCTAGTGAGGAGTGAGTGAGTGAAGCGAGTGACAGTGTGAGTAGTGATGTGAGTGATGGAGTAGGAGGTGAGTGAGTGAAGTGAGTAGTGAAGTGATGTAGTGATGAGTGAGTAAGTGAGTGAAGTGAGTAGTGAGTGAGTGGAGTGAGTGAGTGAGTGAGTGAGTGCAGTGGTGAAGTGAGTGGATTGGTGAGTGAGTGATGGAGTTGGGACTTGAGTGAGTAGTGAGTCGTGAGGGATGAGTTAGTGGGTGTGTAGAGTGAGTGATACGTGAGTGAGTGTGTGAGTGAGTGATATAAATGAGTGAGTGAGTGTGTGTTGTGTAAGTGAGTGGGAGTGAGTGAGTGAGTGAGAGAGTTTGTGGTGAAAGGACGTGGTCGAGCGATGAGGAGTGAGTGAGTGAGTGAGTGAGTGAGAAGGAGTGATGAGTGAGTGGTGTGGTGGAGTGGTGAGGAGTTGAGTGAGTGAGTGAGTGAGTGAGTCGTGATGGTGATTGAGTGGTGAGTGATGGGAAGTGTTCGGTGAGACTGTGGTGGGTAAGTGAGTGAGGTGAGTTAGTGAGTGTGTGTAAGTGAGTGAGTGAGTTGAGTGAGTAGGGAGTGAGGAGTGATGGGGGGGGGTGGTGAGTGAGTGAGTGAGTGCGTGAGTGAGTGAGTGTGAGTGGTGTGAGGAGTGAGTGAGTGATGTGAGTGAGGGTGAGGTGAGTGAGGAGTGAGTGATGAGTTGTAGTAATCGCCATCTCATAGCCCTCCCTACCATTCCACACCCTACTACCCTGCTCCTTCCCATCTCATATCCCTCCTCCAATCGACCAACCCTCCCCAGCACCATAATCCCTCTCCTATATCCAATACAAAAACGAATCCCTGCATCACTTGCCATCTATCCTCCTCCTTCCAACCTCCAACCCAATACTCCACCTACCTCCCGTCCTCTCCAACCCCTAATCCCTCCGCTTCCCATTCATATCCACTCACATCACCATATCTCAACCCCTCCAGGACACCACTACATATCCCTCCCACCCATCTCCAAACCCCGCCTAACGGCCTCCTCCCCGTGATGGGGTGAGGAGTAGATGAGTAAGGGGGTGAGATATGAGTAGTGAGGGGGAGCGTAATAGTGATGAAATATGGTTGAGATGTGGGGTTGTAAGTGGAGGAGTGAGTGAGTAGTAGGAGTTGAGTGTGATGCGTAGTTGAGTGTGTGGAGGGGAGTAGTGAGTCGGAGGGAGTATGACGTGGTGGAAAGTGGGATTATAGTGAGACGTGGGGAGTGAGCTTGCGTGACGTAGTGAGAGGAGTGAGTGACGAGGGGTGAGTGGCGGTGAGTTTGTGTAGTGAGTGATGGTGTAAGTGAGTTGAGCATGAGATGGGTGAGGAGTGAGTGTAGTGAGTGAGGAGTGTGAGAGCGTGGGGTGGTGTAGTGTCGGAGTGGTGAAGTGAGTGAGTGGAGTGAGGAGTGATGTGAAAAAAAAAGAGTAGAGATGAGTGAAAAGGGGTTTTAAGAAAGTGAGAAAATGAGGAAAAAAAAAAAAAAAAAAAAAAAAAACCTGCCAAGTAATGGAGTAGAAGGAATAAAAACAGGGCCACCCCCTGAAGAAACAAGGAATAATAGAGCCCCCCCTGACTCCAAACAAGACTGCCCCCCCCCCCAGTAGGACTGAGTGCGTAGTGAGGTATGTGTCTGAGTGAGAGTGTGGGTGTGAGTGGGAGTGAAGTAGACGTGATGTGAGTTAGTGGTGGTAGTGAGTGAGTGAGTGAGTGAGGAGGAGTGGGTGGTGGTGGTAGTGAGGTGAGTGAGTGCGTGGTGTGACAGTGAGTGAGGAGTGAGTAGAGTGTGCGTTATGAGTGTGGGGGCGTGAGAGGGGTGTAGTGAGTGAGTGAGTGAGTGAGTGAGAGTCGTAGGAGTGAGTGTGAGTGAAGGAGTGCGTGGAGTGAGTGAGTGAGTGAGTGAGTGAGGATGAGGAGTGAGTGAGTGAGTGAGGAGTAGGAGTGAGTGAGTGAGTGGTGCGTGAGTGAGTGATGAGTGTGAGTGAGTGGTGAGGATGAGCGTGAGTGAATGAGGTGGGAGTGAGTGGGAGTGATGGATGTGAGTGAGTGAGTGAGTGTGAATAATCCCCATTCACTATCCTCCCTCCCATCTCAAATCCTACTACCTGCTCTTCCGCTTTCTCATAGCACTCCTGCCCATCTCCACCTCCATGCCCCAACATTACAGCCCTCCCTCCCTATCTCAAGTCACCCTATCCCTGCCCCTCCCCATTCATATCCTCACTCCCACTCCCACCCCTCCATCCCCAACCCATCCCTCCTCCCCATACTTTTCCAACCCTCATCCCTGCAGCTGTTCCCATCTCTCAATCCCTCACCTTCCCCATCTCCACCCCATCCATCACCACCTCATTCCCTCCCACCCATCCAACCCTACTCACCTGCCCCCTCCGCAGTGAGTGAGTGAAGTGAGTGATGTGAGTGAGTAGTAGTGAGTGAGGTGTAGGAGTGATGAGGAGTGATGAGTGAGTGAGTGAGTGAGTGAGTGGAGTGGGAGTGAGTGGTGAGTGAGTGGTGGTGAGTGGATGTGAGTGAGGGTAGGATGGTGTGGTGAGTGATGGTGAGGAGTGAGGTGAGTGAAGGATAGTGAGTGAGTGAAGTAAGTGTGCGTGTGAGTGAGTGAGTGAGTGATGAGTGAGTGAGGTGGTGAGTGAAGTGAGTGAGTGAGTGAGTGAGTGAGTGAGTGAGTGAGTGAGTGAGTGAGTGAGTAAGTGAGTGGTGAGTGAGTGAGTGGGTGAGTGAGGGAGTAAGTGTGTGTGTGTGTGTAGTGAGGTGTGTAGTGAGTGAGGGTGAGTGATGTGAGTGAGTGAGTGAGTGAGTGAGTGTGAGTGAGTGAGTGAGTGAGTGAGTGAGTGGTGAGTGAGTGAGGAGTGAGTAAGTGAGTGAGGAGTGAGTGAGTAGTGGGTGTGTGTAAGTGAGTGAGTGAGTGAGTGAGAGATGGTGTGTGTAGTAAGGAGTGAGTGTGTGAGTGAGTGAAGTGAGTGAGTGAGGAGTGAGTGAGGGAGTGAGAGAGTGAGTGAGTGAGTGAGTGCGTGAGTGAGTGGTGGTGAGTGAGTGAGTTGAGTGAGTGAAGTGAGTGAGTGGAGTGAGTGAGTGAGTGAGTGAGTGAGTGAGTGAGTGAGTGAGGAGTGAGTGAGTGAGTGAGTGAGTGAGTGAGTGAGTGAGTGAGTAAGGAGGGAGGTGAGTGAGTGAGTGAGTGATGGAGGTGAGTGAGTGGGTGAGTGAGTGAGGGAGTGAGTGAGTGAGTGAGTGAGTGAGTGAGGGTGAGTGAGTGAGTGAGTGAGTGAGTGAGTGAGTGAGTGAGTGAGTGAGTGAGTGAGTGAGTGAGTGAGTGAGTGAGTGAGTGATGTGAGTGAGTGAGTGAGATGGTGGCGTGAGTGAGTGAGTGGTGAGTGAGTGAGTGAGTGAGATGAGTGAGTGAGTGAGTGAGGGAGTAATCCCCATCTCATATCCTCCCTCCCATCTCCAACTTCTACTCCCTGCCGTTCTTCCCAATCTCATATCCCGCCCTCCCAATCTACCACCCTCCATCCCCACCATACATCCCTCCCTCCCTATCTCCAATCAACCCTACTCCTGCTCCTTCCCCTCTCATATCCCTCCCTCCCATTCCCAACCCCATCCCCACCTAATATCCCTCCTCCCCATCTCCAACCCTAATCCCTGCCTGCTTCCCCATCTCATATCCTCACTACCATCTCCCACCCCTCCATCCCCACCTCAATTCCCTACCCCATCTCCCAACCCCCTACTCCTGCCTCCCTCCCCAGTGAGTGAGTGGAGTGAGTGAGTGAGTGAGTAAGTGAGTGAGTGAGTTGTGAGTGAGTGAGTGAGTGAGTGAGTGAGTGAGTGAGTGGTGAGTGTGTAGTGAGTGGAGTGAGTGAGTGAGTAAGTGCGGTGTGTGTGTAAGTGAGTGATGTGAGTGAGTGGAGAGAGGTGTGTGTGTAAGTGAGTGAGTGATGAGTGAGTGAGTGAGTGAGTGAGTGAGTGAGAGAGTGAGTGAGTGGAGTGAGTGAGTGAGTGAGTGGTGTGAGTGAGTGAGTGAGTGAGTGAGTGAGTGAGTGGTGAGTGAGTGAGTGAGTGAGTGAGTGATAGTGATGCGAGGCTGAGCTAGCGATGGTGAGTGAGTGAGTGAGTGAGTGAGAGTAGGGTGAGAGTGAGTGAGTGAGTGAGTGAGTGAGTGAGTGAGTGAGTGAGTGAGTGAGTGAGTGAGTGAGTGAGTGAGTCAGTGAGGAGTGAGTGAGTGAGTGAGTGATGTGAGTGAGTGAGTGAGTGAGTGAGGAGTGAGTGAGTCAGTGAGTGAGTGAGTGAGTGAGTGTGTGAGTGAGTGAGTGAGTGAGTGAGTGAGTGAGTGAGTGAGTGAGTGAGTAATCCCCATCTCATATCCCTCCCTCCCATCTCCAAATACTACTCCCTGTCCTTCCCACAGCTCAGATCCTCCTCCCCATCTACCACCCTCAATCACCACCATACACTCCTCCTCACTATCTCCAATCAACCCCTACTCCTGCCTTCCTTCCACTCACACCCTCCCTCCCCAATCTCCCAAACCCATCCATCCCCACCTCATACCTCCCTCCCATCTCCAACCCCGAATCCCTGCCTGCTTCCCCATCTCTATCCCTCACTCCCATCTCCCACCCCTCCATCCCCACTAATATCCCTCCACCCCATCTCCAACCCCTACTCCTGCCTCCCTCCGCAGTGATGAAGTGAGTGAGTAATGAGGAGTGAGTGGGAGTGAGTGAGGTGAGTGAGTGAGGAGTGAGTGAGTGAGTGAGTGAGTGAGTGAGTGAGTGAGTGAGTGCGTGAGTGAGTGAGTGAGTGAGTGAGTGAGTGAGTAGAAGAGTGAGTGAGTGAGTGAGTGAGTGAGTGGTGTGAGTGAGCGAGAGAGTGAGTGAGTGAGTGAGTGTTGATGAGTGAGTGGAGGAGTGAGTGCGTGAGTGAGATGGTGGTTAGTATTGGTGGGGGGAGTGGTTTTGGTGGTGATGTGGATGTGGGGATAGGAGTGAGTGGGAGTGTGAGAGTGATGTAGTGAGTGAGTGAAGTGGAGTGAGGCGGGATGAGGAGTGGTGTGTTTGTAGGTGAGTGAGTGAGTGAGCGAG
>JACBWV010000065.1:118338-188338 GCA_013435795.1 Chlamydomonas sp. ICE-L
GGTGTTGGGTGCGGTGTGGTGGATGGGATGGGTGGGGGTGGTTGTAAAGGTGCGAGGGAGGGAAGTGTATGTGGGTGGGTGGCGTGGAGGGGATGGGTGGTGGTGTGTAAAGGTCGAGGTGGGTGGAGTGGTATGTGGGTTGGGGCCTGGGTGGGTGGAGGCTAGGGGAGGGTGGTATGGTTGGTAGTAAAGGTCGATGGGGGGAGTGACTGTTTTATGACGCGCGTGGGTGGGGTGGAGGGGAGGGATGGGGCCCGGTAAAGGTCGAAGGGGGGGTGTATGTGGGTGGGGTGGGATGGGGGGTGGAGGGGATGGGGGGTAGGTAAAGGTCGAGGGGCGGAGCGCGCTAGTGGGGGGTGGGTGGAGGGGATGGGCGGTAAAGTCGAGGGGGCGGAGTCGTATGTGGGTGGGCTGGTGGGTGGGTGGATGGGATGGGGGTAAAGGTCTTGAGGGGGCGAGTGTCCCTATGTGGGTGGGGGTGGAGGGAGATGGGGTAAAAGGTCGAGGGGGGGAGTGTATGTGGGTGGGGGGGGTGGGTGGAGGGATGGGGGTGGTAATGGTCAGGTCGAGGGGGGAGTGTATGTGGTTGGGTGGGTTGGAGGGGATGGGGGGGGCAAGGTGAGGGGGGGGAGTGTTGTGGGTGGGGGGTGGGTGGGTGGAGGGGAGGGGGTAAGGTCGAGGGTGGAGAGTATGTGGGTGGGTGGGTTCGAGGGGAGATGGGGTAAAGGTCAAGGGGGGAGTGTATGATGGGGTGGGTGGGTGGGTGGAGGGGGATGGGGGTGTAAAGGTCGAGGGAAGAGTGTATGTGGGTGGGTGGGTGGGTGGGGTGAGGGGATGGGGTCAGGTCGTCGAGGGGGGAGGAGTGTAGATGTGGGTGGGTGGGTGGAGGGGAGGGGGTAAAGGTCGAGGGGGGGTGTATGTGGTGGGGGGTGGAGGGGATGGGGGTAAAGGTCGAGGGGGGAGTGTATGTGGGTGGGTGGGTGGGTGGAGGGGATGGGGGTAAAGGTCGGAGGGGGGGGAGGGTATGTGGGGGTGGGTGGTTGGAGGGATGGGGGTAAAGGTCGAGGGAGGTGAAAGAGTGTATTGTGGGTGGGTGGGTGGGGGGGTGGAGGGGAGGGGGTAAAGGTCGAGGGGGGGAGTGTATGGTGGGTGGTGGTGGGTGGAGGGGATGGGGGGGGTAAAGTCGAGGGGGGAGTGTTAGAGTGTATGTGGGTGGGTGGGGGGGAGGGATGGGGGTAAAGGTCGAGGGGGGAGTGTATGTGGGTGGGTGGGTGGGGGTGGAGGGGATGGGGGTAAAGGTCGAGGGGGGAGTGTATGTGGGTGGGTGGGTGGAGGGGATGGGGGTAAGGTCGAGGGGGGAGTGTATGTGGGTGGGTGGGTGGGTGGGTGGAGGGGATGGGGGTAAAGGTCGAGGGGGGAGTGTATGTGGGTGGGTGGGTGGAGGGGATGGGGGCAAAGGTCGAGGGGGGGGGGGGAGTGTTGTGGTGTGGGTGGGGGGTGGGTGGAGGGGATGGGGGTTAAAGGTCGCGGGGGGAGAGTTATGTGGGTGGTGTGGAGGGGATGGGGTAAGGTAAAGGTCGGAGGGGGGCGTGTATGTGGGTGGGTGGGTGGGTGAGGGATGGGGGTAGTAAAGGTCGAGGGGGAGTGTATTGTGGGTGGGTGGGTGGGTGGGGGGTGGTAGGGGTGGGGGTAAAGGGCGATGGGGGGAGTGTATGTGGTGGGTGGGTGGGAGGTGAGGGGGTAAATGGTAAGATGGGGAAAGGCGAGGGGGGAGCGGGAGTGTTATGGGGGGGGTGGGTGGGTGGGGTGGGTGGAGGGGGATGATGGGGGGTTGCGTAAAAGGTCGAGGGGGGAGTGTATGTGGGTGGGTGGGTGGGGGGATGGGGTAATAAAGTCGAGGGGGGAGTAGTATGTGGGTGGGGGGGGTGGGTGGGTGGAGGGGATGGGGGGTAAAGGTCGAGGGGGAGTGTATGGGGGTGGGTGGGTGGGGTGGAGGGATGGGGGAGTAAAGGTCGAGGGGGGGAGAGTGTATGTGGGGGGTGGGTGGGTGGAGGGGATGGGGGTTGGTAAGTCGAGGGGGGAGTGTATGTATATGGGTGGGTGGGTGGGTGGGGGGGTGGAGGGATGGGGGTAAAGGTCGAGGGGGGGGGAGTGTATTGTGGGTGGGTGGGGGGAGGGGATGGGGGTAAGGTGAGGGGGAGTGTATGTGGGTGGGTGGTCGGGTGGGTGGAGGGGATGGGGGTTAAAGGTCGAGGGGGAGTGTATGGGGGGTTGAGTGGGTGGGTGGAGGGGATGGGGGTAAAAGGTTCGAGGGGGGGGAGTGTATGTGGGTGGCGTGGGTGGCGGGGATGGGGGGGTAAAGGTCGAGGGGGGAGTGTATGTGGGTGGGTGGGTGGGGGGGGTGGGAGGTGCTGGGTAGGAGTGGGTAAAGGTCGAGGGGGGGAGTGGTATGTGGGGGGTGGGTGGAGGGGATGGGGGTTAAAGGTCGCAGGGGGGGGGAGGAGGTATGTGGGTGGGGGGTGGGTGGGTGGAGGGGAAGGGAGATGGGGGTGTAAGGCGATGGGGGGAGTGTATGTGGGCGGGGGGGTGGGATTGGTGTGGGTGAGAGGTGAGGGGGGTGGTAAGGTCGAGGGGGAGTGTTATGATGGGTGGGTGGGGGGGAGGGATGGGGGTAAGGTCGAGGGGGGCGTGTATGGGTTGGGTGGGTGGGGGGGTGGAGGGGATGGGGGTAAAGGTACGGGGGTAAGGTCGGGGGGGGAGTGGGGAGGGGAGAGTTGTATGTGGGTGGGTGGGTGGGGTGGGTGGGTGGAGGGAGGGGTAAAGGTCGAGGGGGGAGTGTATGTGGTTGGGGTGGGTGGAGGGGATGGGGCGTGGTATGTAAAGGTCCGAGGGGGGAGTGTATGTGGGTGGGTGGGTGGGGGAGGGGGTGGTAAGGTTCGAGGGGGGAGGGGGGGAGTGTATGGGGTGGGGGGTGGAGGGGGTGGTGGAGGGGGATGGGGTAAGTCGAGGGGGCGGTTATGTGGGTGGGTGGGTGGAGGGGATGGGGGTAAAGGTCGAGGGGGGGAGTGTATGTGGGTGGGTGGGTGGGTGGAGGGGATGGGGGTAAAGGTTCAGGGGGGAGTGTATGTGGGTGGGTGGGTGGGTGGAGGGGATGGGGGAATTGCACATAAATGTTGTAACCATAAGCCCAAAATGGACAATCTACTTATAAGTATCCACGATTCTTACTTTTATTTCGAATTATAAAAATGTTTCACACACATAATTTAGGCGCTAACCTTCAACCCTAAAACCTAAACCGCAAAACAAACCCTCAACCCTCAACCCTGCAAAACAAACCCTCAACCCCAAACCCTGCTACAGGATGGACGATCAAACTGGATAAAGGGGGTCATGCTTCTGCTCACATACGCAATGGTGGCAGCTGGCTTTTGGTTCCACAAGGACAGTGATCTGAGCATCACTGATGTGGACGCTGCATAGAGTCATTCAGCTACACCTAGTGCTGCTCAGCTACACCGAAGAGTCACTTAGCTACTTTTGTCATTCTGTCACCCCAAGTACTGTTCCACTACACTGAAATGGCACGTAGCTACTTTTGCCATTCAGCTACACATATTGTTGTTCAGCTACACCAAAATGGCACTTAGCTACTTGTGTCACACTGTCACCCCAAGTGCTGTTCCGTTAAACTGAAAAGGCACTTAGCTACTTGTGCCATTCAGCTACACCCAGTGCTGTTCAGCTACACTGAAGAGGCACTTACCTGTATGTGCGATTAAGCTACACCTGGTATTTTTCTGCTACACCAAAATGGCACTTAGCTACTTGTGCCATTCATGTACACCTCGTTTGTTCCGCCACACCGAAATGGCACTTAGCTACGTGTGCCATTCAGCTACACCAAAATGGCTCTTAGCTACTTGTGCCATTCAGCTACACCTTGTTTGTTCCGCCACACCGAAATGGCACTTAGCTACGTGTGCCATTCAGCTACACAGAAGAGTACCAGTATGAACGAGAAAAAACAATACAAAAAGCAATCATACCACACAATCTTTAACTGCCGGGGATCTGAGTTCGTGCTACAGTGGTAATTGAAATTGAAATTGAAATTGTTACATCCGTGTAATACCGTTATTCAGACGGTTGACTCAGATTCCTTACAGTTGCTTTTTCATATTTCCAATACATATAATTTACCCTTAAGGGTTGAGGAAATTAAGCACATGCAGGCTTCATCATTGTCAGTACTTATATTTGCAAAAGTATGGGGGCCTGCTTGCTGGACATTGAGACACTGCACGAGAGGTCCAGCGATCTTTCAGATGGGGCCCCCATTGGTACAAGTGCTAGTAGACATATTTAAGGTGTATGCTGGGCCTTGTAAAGTTTTAGCTTTGTGTGTGATATTTCCCTTAATTAGGGGGTATATCACACCACTAGCTGGCTTTACTGGTCTTATCAGCTTTTACCATTAAATAAAGTCAACTGCACTATCTAGCTTGTAAGTCCAGACTGTTCAGGTCTGTCTTTGTGCTACTACCAATAGAGTCGCTACTGTCAAATAATAACAGAGTCACTTCCCCTGGGAGGCTCAGGTAGCTTCTGGAAGATATAACTCCTGTGGGACAGAGGGATGGTGGTGGGAACTCGAAATTTGGTTAAGATCAAGGCTCAGCAGCTTGAGGCACCAAGCATTTAGTGCCCCCAGTGACTGTGCACTTGATTTTATACCGGGCAGGACAGTACTGCTAAAGATGGCGGTTGTTACTCCTGGTTTTGCCCGGGGGTTTACGGGTATTTGAAATATGAATGCGTCCTGCGGGATCTGACGTCGCGCGGCTGAATACTCCATTTCACCCACTACTGTGTGGGAAATGCGGCATTCACAGGACGTGAAGTTAAGGACACCATAGCGTAAGCCGGAGCTAGCTAAAGTCACCGTACAGTAGTAATATGGATTCTCATCGCACCATATAATCAGATTGGTGGAGTGGAAAGATGTAGGGGTGGGGATTTATAGTTTACAAAGCTGCAACATCCATCGATTCAATGAAATTTAATTACATCAAATTTAATTTAATCCTATTATAATTGATAACATTTAAAGCAATGCCATGCATTCAAATCACGGTAATTAAATTAAATTGAAAGGAATAAAATCAATGAATTAAAATAACACAACATTAAATACAATTAAATTAAAATTACTTAAAATACATTGAATTAAGAATTGCATTCATTTCATTCGGGACGTGCCTCCAGGTGCCCTTAATCAGGTTGGTGGAGTGGAAAGATGTGGGGGTGGGGAGGATGGAAGGGGGAAGGGGGGGCTGGTTGGAAGGTTGGGCGGGTGAAAAGTTGGGGGCGGGGTGGAAGTCGGGGGGGCGGAAGGTTGGAGTAGTGAAAGTTGGGTGGGGTACAGAAGCTTTGGGGGGTGGATTGTTGTTGTTGTTGTTGTTGTTGTTGTTGTTGCTGTGTGTGTGGTGGTGGTGGGGGGGGGGGGGGGGGGGGGGGGATGCATACCGGTATTGCATTTATTGAAAATTATTGCGAGCATCCAAATTGATGGCGAGCAACCTTAAAGGCTTAAGCCGTGTAACAAACTTCAAGAGATCAAAATCCTTTTGGGGACTTGACACGTATTTAAATTATAAGTTGTAAATCATGTTCAGGCATTCTGTACCCCAACAGAGGAAGTCCCTGGCTCGAATCTGCACTCTGACAAGTGCGCTAGAAATCCCTGGTTTCGTACTTTCGTGATTCTCGCACGGGGGGTAATCGTTTGCTACAATGTGCAGACGGTTAGACGCCTAACCTGGGGTATATAACTTGTAACACTTCTTCTTTATATCATTCTGTACGCAGCTTTGTAGAGTAGTTGTGCCTCCCTTGCTTACTCCGCTTGCAAAAGTAAAAGGAAAAAGTTACAAGGGGCTATTGTCCTAGACTCCTGGCAGCAAAACAATGCCGTTATATTTATACGGATCGGCGAATCAGATGACAGCTTTGTAGCAGCTTTGTAGACTAGTTGTGCTTTTGCTTCCCGTATTTACTTCGCTTGAAAAATGAAAAGGAAAGATTACAAGGGCTCTTGTCTTGGCAACAACACAATGCCGTCATAATTAGGGCTCGAGAAACATCCGCATGTAGACATTGAGGAGCCATACGGCTGAAATACCATGAATTCAATCAAAATCAAAAGCCTTCATGGACATGGACACGTCTGCAAACAGTCACCCATGATATAGCATGCTGTACTCAGGAGTGTGGGGTACTCAGGAGCGTGGGGTACTCAGGAGTGTGGGGTACTCAGGAGTGTGGGGTACTCAGGAGCGTGGGGTACTCAGGAGCGTGGGTACTCAGGAGTGTGGGGTACTCAAGAGTGTGGGGTACTCAGGAGTGTGGGGTACTCAGGAGTGTGGGGTACTCAGGAGTGTGGGTACTCAGGAGTGTGGGGTACTCAGGAGTGTGGGGTACTTCCCATGTTTATACTTCGCATATTTACTCCGCTTGCAGAGAGTGAGCAACCTGAAGGCTGATATACCATGTAACAATCCAAATACCAAATGGACCTAGGCACCTACACCATGTATATACATCATGTAACAATCCAAATACCAAATGGACCTAGGCACCTACGCCATGTATATACATCATGTAACAATCCAAATACTAAATGGACCTAGGCACCTACACCATGTATATACATCATGTAACAATCCAAATGCTAGATGGACCTAGGCACCTACACCATGTATATACATCATGTAACAATCCAAATACCAAATGGACCTAGGCACCTACACCATGTATATACATCATGTAACAATCCAAATACTAAGTGGACCTAGGCACCTACACCATGTATATACATCATGTAACAATCCAAATACCAAATGGACCTAGGCACCTACACCATGTATATACATCATGTAACAATCCAAATACCAAATGGACCTAGGCACCTACACCATGTATGTACATACTACTGTTTGGGGTTCAGTTCATCAATGCCTTTTCTTTTGAAGACCTTTCTATCATGGTTGGACAAGTCCCTTTAGCCTATTTAGCATACCCCTGGACTGTAACATACATACACGCATTATACCACGTAATAATCCAATCCAATCCAATCCGAAGATGGCTGAGTTCGTTGAAACCAGGCAGAAGGTGCGGGGTTTGAATCCCTACGGGTGCGCTCTAGTGTTCGCGGTCGCTGTCAACGACCACGGTACCCCTGTCCAGGTATAGTAGCAGCCTGTTCTCTACCGTCGTAAGACAGGGCTCCCTTAATCCCACGCCCCACCAGGCGTTATCATTACTTTTTGTTCCAATCCAATGGGGCTTGCACTACCCTGGCACAGGGTACTTCAGGAGGACCCCCAGCTCTGCTGCCTGAGACACAACCAATTGTATAGCCTGCGTCCTGCAACGCAACGTACCCTTACTTCTGATCAACGGATCCTCCCCACGTTACGTCCTGCTACGTAGGTCGCAGCGTCTTGAATTGTTTCATTTTTCGACGAAGCGTCGCCATTCCGTCGCCATTCCGTAGAATGCTACCCCCCCCCCCGGACCCCCCGATATCGAGACGCGCTACCCCGGCCCCCCCAGGCTCCGCGCTTCGCGCTCTGCCATGCAATGGCTACGCAACTATCCTGAAATCAGGGTTTAGTAGCCCAAGTAGCTACTAAACCTGGACTACAGAAATCTGAAATAAAAAGTACTGGTCTTGAACAACCCTGTCTATACACCTAGGCGGTCCTAGCCCCTTTCAGTGATATACAATGGTCTAGTGGTAGACCAGATCGCTTGAGGATGAAGAGTCGGGGGTTCGACTCCCCCTTCTGTCGCTCTTGGCATTGCAGGTGGTTGTCAACAGCGATGGTAGCTTGTCCAGTTGAGGTAGGAGACCGCTCCCCACCCGCGTACGACGGGCTCCCTTAACACCATGCCCCACCAGGCGTTATCATTACCTTTTTAGGTGGTCCTACACCTTGACCTCGACCTGGACAATATACCATGTAACAATCCAAATACTAGATGGGCCTAGGCACCTACACCATGTTTATATACCATGTAACAATCCAATCCAATCGAAAAGGACTTCGACTACTCTGGCACCTAAGTGGTCCTACACCTTGACCTCGACTTGGACGATATACCATGTAACAATCCAAATACTAGATGGGCCTAGGCACCTACAACATGTTTATATACCATGTAACAATCCAATCCAATCGAAAGGGACTTGAACTAGTCTGGCACCTAAGTGGTCCTAAACCTTGACCTCGACCTGGCCACGCCTTCAAAGTGCGTGTCACCCATGTCTAGCGATCGACAATATGATATCATATGATATCATGTCATCATATGATATCATATGATGCCGGCAGTCAGACTAGGCTAAAGTTACCATTTAAATACAATATCATATGATGCAGTTTGTATGATATCATATGATATCATACTCGCCTTTGGTCAGTATCATATGATTTGCCAATTCCTACCCATGCCATATCATTATGAACTCAGGAATGTTCTGTAGTAGTGTTTGTAACACACATACTGACCCAATTGCAATCCATACTTACCATACTTACCATACTTATGTATGTAGTGGTGCTTGTAACACGCATACTAACCATACTAACCAAATGCAATCCATATCCAATCCATACTTATGTATGTAGTGGTGCTTGTAACACGCATACTAACCATATGCAATCCATACTTATGTATGTACTTATGTATGTATGTGCTTGTAACACGCATACTAACCATATGCAATCCATATTTATGTATGTACTTATGTATGTATGTGCTTGTAACACGCATACTAACCATATGCAATCCATACTTATGTATGTACTTATGTATGTACTCCATACTAACCATACTAACCATATGCAATCCATATTTATGTATGTACTTATGTATGTATGTGTGTGCTTGTAACACGCATACTAACCATATGCAATCCATACTTATGTATGTACTTATGTATGTACTCCATACTAACCATACTAACCATATGCAATCCATATTTATGTATGTACTTATGTATGTATGTATGCATGTGCTTGTAACACGCATACTAACCATATGCAATCCGTACTTATGTATGTACTTATATATGTACTCCATACTAACCATACTAACCAAATTTAATCCATACTAACCATAATAACCAAATGTGATCTATACCGTCCATATGTAATCTATACTAAGACGGTGAGCAGTTCAGAGTTGGCTGAAAAACCTGTAACAATCGAGGTGTGTTTATGTAACAACCCTGCAACAATCCAGGTGATACCATGTAGCCTTAGACAGACCAACTTAGATAGCGGGACTGGGATACTACATTTTTTCATTTTGGGTTTCTCTTTTGACGCGACTGAAAACGGAAATCTGCTCGCTGCGTCCAGAGGGGGTTTAAACAATTGCGTCAATTGCGCAATCGGGCTACAAAACCTTACCCACTAGAGCGCAACAATGCGTGTCATGTAGTACCCTGAGCAGGATGGAATAGCAGTGAGGGCATCAATGCAAAGGCTGTGGTGGCCCTAGCTGCCCTAACTTCCGTTGCCATCTGCCCATCCGATAGCCAACACTGTCCGCCAGTTTTCTGCGTCGCTTGCGTCAACACTGTCCGCCAGTTTTCTGCGTCGCTTGCGTCAACACTGTCCGCCAGTTTTCTGCTTTGCTTGCGTCATCACTGTCCGCCAGTTTTCTGCGTCGCTTGCGACACACCAGGGTACTACAAAGCGCGCGCGGCAGCGCGATTTTACGCACGCTTTTTGAGCCCCACTGCGCGTTTCGCGCAGTTTTTTCGACCCCCAGCAGCGCGCAGTATTCGCGCTTTTTGCACTACAAAGCGCTGACCAATTTGACGTTTGTGCGCTTTAAGCGCTGACCAATTTGACAAAATGTAGTACCCTGCAACGCACCCTAGAACTTGTCTCGCTGGTTTCCATGTATGGTTTCCATATCGTACGGGTGAGCTTGGAATCGGAAGACGGTGAGCAGTTCAGAGTTGGCTGAAAAACCCTGTAACAATCAAGGTGTGACTATGTGACAATCTAGGTAATACCATGCAGCCGTAGACAGACCAACTTAGATAGCGGGACGGAATAGCAACGAGGGCATCACTGCAAGAAAGCAAGCTGGACTGCAAGGCGTGGGCTTCGCCACCGATCTAGGCTCTCCAATGGGCAGTAGGGTTGCAGGGATTATTTGAGGCAATGGTATGAAGCAGTGCCCCAAGTGTGTCAGGGGGAAGTGCTAGGGCCTAAGGGGATGCGTGCCAAGAGGCCAGCTAGGGCCACCACAGCCACCACTTCCCACACACAGTGTTAGGGGAAAGTGTTAGGACCGAATGTGTCCTCATCATCAGGCAATGGGTTGCGTGCCAAGAGGGCAGCTAGGGCCACCACAGCCACCACTCCCCACACCCAGTGTAAGGGGGGGAAGTGCTAGCGCCTAAGGCCTCCTCCTCATCAGGCAATATAATGCGTGGCAGCTAGGGCCACCACTGCCACCACTCCCCTCATCCAGTGTTAGGGGGAAGTGGTAGGGCCTAAACCCTCCTTATCATCAGGCAAAGGGACGCGTGCCAAGGGGGCAACTAGGGCCACCACTGCCACCACTTCCCACATCCAGTGTTAGGGGGAAGTGGTAGGGCCTAAACCCTCCTTATCATCAGGCAAAGAGATGCGTGCCAAGAGGGCAACTAGGGCCACCACTGCCACCACTCCCCACATCCAGTGTTAGGGGGAAGTGGTAGGGCCTAAACCCTCCTTATCATCAGGCAAAGGGACGCGTGCCAAGGGGGCAACTAGGGCCACCACTGCCACCACTTCCCACATCCAGTGTTAGGGGGAAGTGGTAGTGCCTAAACCCTCCTTATCATCAGGCAAAGGGATGTGTGCCAAGAGGGCAACTAGGGCCACCACTGCCACCACTCCCCACATCCAGTGTTAGGGGGCCGTGCTAGGGCCAAAGGCGTCTTCATCATCAGGCAAAGGGATGTGTGCCAAGAGGGCAGCTAGGGCCACCACAGCCCCCCCCCCCCCACATCCAGTGTTAGCGGGAAGTGCTAGGGCCGAAGGCGTCGTCATCATCAGGCAAAGGGATGCGTGCCAAGAGGGCAACTATGGCCACCACAGCCACCACTCCCCACATCCATGACACGCTTGGGTCACAGGCGCATGCTTTTGCCGCCCCCACTACGTTGGCTAGGCCCCCTCGTACATCGCAGCCTGCCTTCGTGAGAGAAGTACAGTAATTGCCTAGGATCCCAGTGAATTTGGACAAGGCCCCCATGGCGGACAGGGAACAGAAAGGGACCGGGGTGGAGAGAAGGGGTATGAGGACGAGGTAGGACGTCAGGCTTGCCCCCACAAACCACGCCAATGTGGGTTGGAAGCTCATAGCTAGGGCCAACAGGACAAGACCCTATGGATGGGGCAAGAGGGGGTGGGGGGTGTTGGATTGGTTTCATAGCTAGGGCCAACAGGACAAGACCCTATGGATGGGGCAAGAGGGGGGTGGGGGGGTGTTGGATTGGTTTCATAGCTGGGGCCAACAGGACAAGACCCTATGGATGGGGCAAGAGGGGGGTGGGGGGTGTTGGATTGGTTTCATAGCTAGGGCCAACAGGACAAAGACCCTATGGATGGGGTAAGAGGGGGGTTGGAGGTGTTGGATTGGTTTCATAGCTACCGCCAACAGGACAAAGACCCTGTTGATGGGGCAAGAGGGGGGGGGGGGGTATTGGGTTGGTTTCATAGCTAGGGCCAACAGGACAAGACCCTGGGGATGGGATGAGAGGGGGTGGGGAGTATTGGGTTGGTTTCATAGCTAGGGCCAACTGAAAAAGCTCGTGACTGTCATGGATACACTAAACAAATTAATATTAGCTCGACGCATACTGTTAGTGTCATGGTATAAGCAGTCCTGCACCCATTACCAGATTGCTTTCATACCAAGGGCCAACTGGAAAAGCTCTTGACTGCCATGGATGCACTAAAAACACACACATACCGTCAGGGAACGGCAACTTATATTAGTGTTTGAAAAACTAATATTAACTAATATTATTACAGTGTCACACTTATATTAGTCTTTCAAATAAATTTGAAATTCTAGTGAGATGCCTCGTTCGACTAATATTATAAATTATTACCCGAATATTATATAATATTTGTTATTCACTAATATTGTATAACATAGCCGACCCATACATACTGTTATTAGCAGAAGGGTAATAGGTTGAGAGAAGAGGTGTGGGTGCGGGGGCAGAGGGAGGGGAGCGTCGAGCGAGGGCGGAGATGGCTGATATCTTGACTGTGTGTAAGGGAGAGGGGGGGGAGGGCATGCAAGGGCGTTACCCGTTATGTAACCCATACCAGACTAGGACCCATGACCTGGGTGGGAGGATGGGGGTGGGGGGGTGGCCACCGGCCACACGGGCTACCGTACTAGTACTGTTATTATCATGATACAAGCAGTCCTGCACCCATAACCAGATTGCTTTCATAGCTATGGCCAACAGGAAAAGCTCTTGACTGTCATGGATGCAGTAAAAACACACACACACACTGTTAGTATCACTAGCGTTGAGCCCCGTCGTACCGACGGTGCCCCCGTGGCCACCTGGGCGACAGGTCAGCAAGATATGGAACCAAAGCCCCAAGTTGCTAAGCCAAAAGGGGCTAAACCCCTGACGGACAACGGACTATTATATATAGGATGATGCAAGCAGTCCTGCACCCATGACCAGATTGCTTTTATAGCTATGGCCAACAGGGCAAACCCTCAACTGTCATGTATATCAGTAGATACAAAAATTATCTCGACACTATATGCATATATTAATATATGCCTAAATTGGGGTTCAGTTCAAAAGTGCTTTTTATTTTGAAGCCCTTCAAACACGGTTTGGCAAGTCCCTTCAGCCTATTTGGCCTACCCCTGGACTGTAACAACATACAAACACATGCACTGTGCATATACAAACATATGCCAACATCATGATAACAACTCCTAAGCAGCGTCGCAAGCAGCGCGGGAAATTGGCGGAGAGTGTTATCAGAGCGACAGGTGGCAATGAAATCGTGCGGACCGGAGCCAGTTAGTAACGAGACGGTTGGCTGACGTGTCAGGCTTTGTCTTGGTGGAACAAACAACGTCAGTTAGCGTCGGTCGTAGGTGTCACGGACCCGTTACGGGTCGTCCCGGTACCGGCTTGGCAGAAGGTCAGCTGCGTCAGTGTTGTCAGCGGCGGTTTGTTCAGCCGTAGGACATCGTCGTTTGTCCAGGGCGGTCGTTGTCGGTTGTCAGCCGTCTGTTGTCGGTTGTCAGCCGTCGGTTGTCGGTTGTCAGCCGTCGGTCGTTGCGTTGGTACCGCCGGCGCGTCGGTTGTCAGCTGTCGGTTGTCAGCCGTCGGTCGTTGTCGGTTGTCAGCCGTCGGTCGTCGGTTGTCAGCTGTCGGTTGTCAGCCGTCGGTCGTTGTCGGTTGTCAGCCGTCGGTTGTCGGTTGTCAGCCGTCGGTCGTTGTTGGTTGTTAGCCGTCGGTCGTTGTCGGTTGTCAGCCGTCGGTCGTCGGTTGTCAGCCGTCGGTTGTCAGCCGTCGGTCGCACAAACGGACAACGGGGTAACCCTGGGGGCTCCTGTCCCCCATTAGGGAGGCCATCGCCCCCCAAAACTCCCGCCGCTATTATATCAGCTCCTGCCCAGGGAGGGCAAGCCCTAAAGATATCCAGTATAGATTAAACTAATAACAACATTGATGTCAAGTTAGTTAAATCTAACTAAAAACATGTTATCAGTATATATATTTAAACTAAGTAAAAACATGATATCAGTATACATTGAAAATGCCTTGAAACAGAATATATCAATTTAGTAACAGAATAGTAAATTTAAAAACTACCTCAAAACACAACGTATATATGCCATATGTGCTATATGTTGTTGTTGTTGTTGTTGTTGTTGTTGTTGTTGTTGTTGTTGCTGTTGTTGTTGTTGTTGTTGTTGTTGCTGTTGTTGTTATATATCACAATACAGTTAGTCCTGGACTCATGATAGGAAAATATTGAAAGTTAGCGTCAGCAGATAAAGCTATTGACTGTGAATGTATATATTAAAACGACCTCAAAACGCAAAGTCTATATGACTATCACGATACAATTAGCCCTGAACCCACACAATGCTTAGTTTCAACAGTAGCGCCACCAGATAAAGCTCTTGATTGTTAATATATATTTTAAACGACCTTAAAATGCAACGCATAAATGACTTGATCACGATACAATGAGCCCTGAACCCATGCAATGATTAATTTCAAAGGTAGCGTCACCAGAGCAAGCTCTTGACTGCTAATGCATACATTAAAACCAGGGTACTATTAAGCGCGCGTGGCAGCGCGGTGCCGCGCTGCCTTTTTGAGCCCCTCTGCGCGTTTCGCGCAGTTTTTTCAACCCCCTGTGGGCGCAGCGCGCAGTTTTTGCACTAAAACAAACGCTGACCAATTTGACGTTTGTGCGCTTTAAGCGCTGACCAATTTGGCATGAAGTAGTACCCTGATTATAACTGCCTGAAAATGCTACATCTATATGACTAAATCACGATACAATGAGCCCTGAACCCTTACCAGCGCTGCCCCAGTGGAGGCAAGCCCTAACATGACTCCGGCAGCTTTGGCTTTCGCAGATAGTAACCACCACGCTGACAGGTTGGCACCTGCATATCAAGTTCAAATTCGAATTCAAATTCGAATTCTAATTCTAATCTGGTCAAAGAAGCCATTAAATATTTGGCAGATAGTAACCACCACGCTGACAGATTGACACCTGCAGATCAAGTTCAAATTCAAATTCAAATTCTAGTCTGGTCAAATAAGCCATGAGATATTTGGTAGATAGTAACCACCACGCGGACAGGTTGGCACCTGCAAATCAAGTTCAAATTCAAATTCAAATTCTAGGCTGGTCAAATAAGCCATGAGATATTTGGCAGATAGTAACCACCACGCGGACAGGTTGGCACCTGCAAATCAAGTTCAAATTCAAATTCAAATTCTAGGCTGGTCAAATAAGCCATGAGATATTTGGCAGATAGTGACCACCACGCGGACAGGTTGGCACCTGCAAATCAAGTTCAAATTCAAATTCAAATTCTAGGCTGGTCAAATAAGCCATGAGATATTTGGCAGATAGTAACCACCACGCGGACAGGCTGGCACCTGCAAATCAAGTTCAAATTCAAATTCTAGGCTGGTCAAACTGACAATGAAATAGTTGGCAGATAGTAACCACCACGCTGACTGGTTGGCACCTGCAGATCAAGTTCAAATTCAAATTAGTTTACACTCAACTAGTGCACACATCATGTATGTTCTTGTGTGTGTATGTGTGTGTGTCTGTGTGTGTGTATGTGTGTATGTGTGTCGGGGTATGTCATTGTGCAGTGAGTAGTGGTGCTGTGGAAGTGTGCAGTGTGAATGCTGTGTAAGTGTGTAGTGTGTGTGTATATTTTGTGTGAATGTGTGTGTGCTATGAGTTGGCTTTGTGATGTGTTGTGTGTATGTTTGGCTGTGAGTGAGTGAGGTGTGTGTGTGAGTGCGTGTGTGTGATGAGTTTTTGGGTGGTTTGGGTGTGTGTGTGTCTGTTTGTGTGAGAGACGCACGTTGTGTGGAATGGTGTGTGTCTGTTTGAGTGAGTGTGTGTCGTTGTGTTGTATGTGTGTGTGTGTATGTGCATGTGAGGGATGGTGTGTATGTGTGTAGTTGTTATGTTGGGAGTTGTGTGAGAGTGGATGTAGGTGTGAGTGTGTAATGTTGTGTGTGATGTGTGATGTGTGTTTAGTATGTTTGAAAGTGGGGTGTGAGGTGTGGTGTGTGTGTGTGTGGGTAATGTGTGGTTGTTTGTGAAGTGGTGATGAAGTATGTTTGTGATGCATGGTGTGTGTATGTTTGATGTGGTGGTGGTGTGGTGTATGTTTGAGTGGGTGTGAGTGTGTGTTTGGAGTGACAGTCAGTGTGTGGTTTTGTTTGGTGTGTGTGGTGTTTGTGGTGAGTGCGTTGGTGTGTCTATACTGTTTGTATGTGGTGGTGTGGCACGTTTCGTTGAGCGTGTGGCTGTGTGGTGTGTGTGTGTGTGTGTCTGTGTTGTGAAGTTTTTCAGAACGTGGTACCACAACAGTTTACTCATTATGAAGTACAAAGCGATTACAAGTGTCAGACAAGGCTGGTTAAGTTTGGTGTCAGTAATTGGGTGCCAACATACACTCAGTGAAAAAATAATGAATGTTGTTTGTTTGTTTGTTGTGGATGTGGTGTGTGTGTGTTGTGTGGTGTGGTGATCGTGTGTGTGTTTGATGTGTGTGTACTGTGTGTGTGTGTTGTGTGTGTGTGTGTGGTGTGTGTGTTGTGTGGTGTGTCTGTTTGTGTGCGTTGTGTGTATGTGTGGTGTGTCTGTTTGCTGGTGATGTGTGTGTTGTGTGTGTGGTGTATGTGTGTGTATGTGTATGTGTGTGTGTATGTGTTGTGTGTATTGTTGTGTGTGTGTATGTGTGTGTGTTGTATGTGTGTGTTTGTTGGTGTCTATTTGTGTTGCGTGTTGTGTGTGCGTGTGTATGTTTGTTGGTGACTGTGTGTGCTGTTTGAATGTTGTGTGTGTGTGTTCGTGTGTTGAATGTGTGCGTGTAGTTGTGTGTGTGTGGTGTGTGTGTGTGTTGCGTTGTATGGTGTCGTGTGTGTGTGTGTGTGTGTGTGTGTGTGTATGTGTGTGTTCTATATCTGTACTTTACACTCACCTAGTGCACACACCATACATGTTTTCGTTGTGTGTGTTTGTTTGTGCGTGTTTTTGTTTGTGTGTGTTCATTTGTGTGTGTGTTCGTTTGTGTGTGTGTTCGTTTGTGTGTGTGTGTGTGTGTGTATGTGTCAGTACTTTACACTCACCTAGTGCACACATGATGTATGTTGTGAGTGTTTGTGTGGAGGGGGAAGGGTCCAGGGGTATGCCTAGGGGGGAGGGGGGGGGGGAACGGGGGAGAGGACACACAAACACACACCAATAAACAAACACACAAACACTCACCTAGTGCACACATGATGTAAGTGAACCAGACTCCTAGTCCAGATAACTCAGCCTCCACAGGCTGCACGCAGAGCAGGGGTGGGGAGGGGGGGGGGGGGGGGGGGGGGGGGGGGTCAGGGTTTTGTATGATATATAATAATAATAACAATAATAATTATGATACTTATACTAATACTAATTCTGGCTGCACGCAGGCGGGGGGTGGGAGGGGGAGGGGAGGGGGGGGGGGGGGGGGTCAGGGGTTCGTATGATAATAATACTAATAACAATTGTAATGATGATACTTATATTAATACTAATACTGGCTGCACGCAGAGCGGGGGTTGGGAGGGGGAGGGGAAGAGGGGGGGGGGGGGGGGGGGGGGGGGGGGGGTCAGGGGTAAGTATGTGGGTGTGGGTGTGTTTGTTTGTTTGTGTGTTTGTTTGTTTGTTTGTTTTTTGTGTTTGTTTGTTTGTGCGTTTTGTGTGTGTTTTCTATTTGTGTCTTTGTGTGTTTTTGCAGAGGGGGGGGGGGGGGGGGCAGGGGTTAGTATGTGGGTGTGGGTGAGTGGGTGGGTGGAGAGGGGGGTGGGGGTGGGGGTGGGGGTGGGGGGATAAGAGGGTCCCCACAAACCAATTTCAGACTCCCACCCAACCCTTTCACAGGTTCATCAGTATGATTCCAATACATCAACATAAATATACACGGGTACTTCAATATACACTTACATACGATACTCAACACTTACACTGATACTTCAGTATTAGGGGGCGGCAAATAGATCTATATTGCCCAAACATATAGATCTATATAGATCTATATATAGCAAATAGATATATTGTGTATACATACAACATATGCAGTAACATCAGATAGACTCCGGAAAATCCAGTCGAAGCGCCTGCAATATGATATGGTGCCCTATGCCATAATTGTATAACCAGATTTTGATTTTTGTAAGGTGCCCTAAGCCGATTTTCAAAAATCCAGCTTCGCCAATGTAGATCTATATATATCTATATAGATCTATCTCTATGCAGATCGATGCCTCTCCCTATTCAGTATAAATATAAATATACATAGTACACCCAACACTTACACGGGTACTTCAGCATAAATAGAAATATGCATAGTACACCCAACACTTACACTGATACTTCAGCATAAATAGAAATATACATAGTACACCCAACACTTACACGGGTACTTCAGCATAAATAGAAATATACATAGTACACCCAACACTTACACTGGTACTTCAAAATTACAAATATAAATATATAAATGTCAATATCCGGTCAATATAAATACAAATATAAATAAACTAGTGAACTACCCAACCCTTACACAGGTACTTAGAGAGCGAAACAAAACAGCGCACCTTGCCACCTGATTCCTACATTTCACTTTTTTTCTTAGTTGTGAAAGGACTTTATAGCAATTCAGGGGATGAACCAGAGAAACGTTTCGTACTTTGTCGGGAATTGTCGAGAATTCCAGACCAAATTGTCGAGAGTTCTCGGATTTCCAGGCAAAAAAACTCGACTAAGTACAAAGTACGAGTTCTCGCGGAAACGGTTTGTCCAGATCCTCCCCTGAATTGCTATAACCCTAGGAGGTGGGTCTCCCGACACACAAACCAGCGACCCGGAGGATTCAGTTTGAATGGCGTTGCCACTCCTATAAAAAAGTTCGATGCAGCGTCGCCTGCGACGCTAAACAATGGCGGAGAGTGATCGCGAGGGAGCGACAGGTGGCATCGGAAGCGAGTTAGTTACGAGGCCGTTGGCTGACGTGTCGGGCTTCATCATGGTCAGATGGAAGGATGGATGGATGGATGGATGGATGGATGGATGGATGGATGGATGGATGGATGGATGGATGGATGGATGGCATGTCAGACGGACGGACAAATGGGTAACACTGGGGCCCAGTTCCCGCCTGGAACCGGAGAAATGTCCCAGTTCCCGCCCCCCAGAAGGGGGGGCTCCGCCAAAACAATAGGCGCGCTCGTGACCCTCTTACAAAACATGATATCGCACCTTCTTGCTACATTTCATGACATGTTACAAAACATGATATCGCACCTTCTTGCTACATTTCATGACATGTTACAAAACATGATATCGCACCTTCTTGCTACATTTCATGACATGTTACAAAACATGATATCGCACCTTCTTGCTACATTTCATGACATGTTACAAAACATGATATCGCACCTTCTTGCTACATTTCATGACATGTTACAAAACATGATATCGCACCTTCTTGCTACATTCATGACATGTTACAAACATTGATATCGCACCTCTTGGCTACTTTCATGACATGTTCAAAACATGATATCGCCCTTCTTGCTACATTTCATTACATGTTACAAAAATGTATCGCACCTTCTTGCTCATTTCATGACATGTTACAAAAAAGGATATCGCACCTTCTTGTCTACATTTCATTACATGTTCAAAACATGATATCTCCCTTCTTGCTACATTTCATGACATGTTACAACATGATATCGCCCAAAAACCTTTGTTTTTTTTCTTGCTACATTTCATGACATGTTTAAAACATGATATCGCACTTCTTGCTACTTTCATGACATGTTACAAGACATGATATCGCACCTCTTGCTACATTTCATGACTGTTCCAAAACATGATCTCGCACCTTCTTGCTACTTTCATGACATGTTGCAAAACGTTTATGATATCGCACCTTCTTGCTACATTTCATGACATGTTACAAAACATGATATCGCACCTTCTTGCTACATTCCATGACACGTTACAATACAAAATAATAGCACACCTTCTTGCCACCTTCTTCCAACATTTCATGGCATGATACCAAAAAAAAATAGCGCACCTTCTTGCCACCTTCTTGCTACATTCCATGACACGTTACAATACAAAATAATAGCACACCTTCTTGCCACCTTCTTAAAATGTAATCGAAACAACAGCAAGAAGAACATACCTGGTCTTAAAGGTACATAAAAATGTACGCAAACGGCACACAGAAGGTACACAAAAGAAACCCCAAAATAACACAAAACAGCACACCAAAATGTTCAAAATCGGCACACAGAAGGTACACAAAAGACACCCCAAAAGAACACAAAACAGCACACCAAAATGTACACAAACGGCACACAGAAGGTACACAAAAGACACCCCAAAAGAACACAAAACAGCACACCAAAATGTACACAAACGGCACACAGAAGGTACACAAAAGACACCCCAAAAGAACACAAAACAGCACACCAAAATGTACACAAACGGCACACAGAAGGTACACAAAAGAAACCCCAAAAGAACACAAAACAGCACACAAACATGTACACAAACGGCACACAGAAGGTACACAAAAGAAACCCCCAAAGAACACAAAACAGCACACGAACATGTACACAAACGGCACACAGAAGGTACACAAAAGACACCCCCAAAGAACACAAAACAGCACACCAAAATGTACACAAACGGCACACAGAAGGTACACAAAAGACACCCAAAAAGAACACGAAACAGCGCACAAAAATGTACACAAACGGCACACAGAAGGTACACAAAAGGCAAAAACAAAAACGGCACATAAATGGTACACAAAACGGCACCCCAAAAGGTACACAGAAGGTACACAAAAGGGCACCCCAAAATAACACAGAACAGCACTTAAATGGTACACATAAGGGCACCCCAAAATAACACAGAACAGCACTTAAATGGTACACAAAAGGGCACCCCAAAATAACACAGAACAGCACTTAAATGGTACACAAAAGGGCACCCCAAAATAACACAGAACAGCACTTAAATGGTACACAAAAGGGCACCCCAAAATAACACAGAACAGCACTTAAATGGTACACAAAAGGGCACCCCAAAATAACACAGAACAGCACTTAAATGGTACACAAAAGGGCACCCCAAAATAACACAGAACATCACTTAAATGGTACACAAAAGGGCACCCCAAAAGGTACACAAAATGCAATCAAAACAGCAGCAACAAGTAGAACGTACATGTGCTCAAAGGCACACACAAAAGGTACACAAAAGGTACACGAAAGGTACACAAAACAACAGCAAAAAAGAGCGTGCCAGGGCTCAAAGGTATACGAAAGGTACACAAAATGGCACACAAAAAGGTACTCAGAAGGTACACAAAAGGAACACAATATGTAATCAAAACAACAGCAAAGAAGATCGTACATGGGCTCAAAGGTACACAAAAAGGTACACAACAGCAATAAGGTAAAGCAAAACAACAACAAAGGAGAGCGTATCTGAGCTCAAAGGTACACAAAAGGTACACAAGACGGCGCACAAAAAGGTATACAAAAGGTAATCAAAACAATAGAAAAGGAGAGCGCGACTGGGCTCAAAGGTACACGGAAGGTACACAAAATGGCACACAAAGGTATACAAAATGCAATCAAAACAATAGAACAGGAGAGCGCGTCCGGGCTCAAAGGTACACGAAAGGTACACAAAATGGCACCCAAAAAATGTACACAAACGGTAATCAAAACAATAGAAAAGGACAGCGCGTCTGGGCTCAAAGGAACACGAAAGGTACACAAAAAGGTACACAAATGGTAATCAAAACAATAGAAAAGGAGAGCGCGTCTGGGCTCAAAGGTACACAAAAGGTACACAAAACGGCGCTCAAAAAGGTATACCAAATGCAATCAAAACAATAGCAGAGGAGAACTTACCTGTGCAAAAAGGAACACAATGCCGCAGTTCCTAAAAAGGTGTTCTAAGTTGGCGTGGACGAAGGCCGACGATACAAAGGTCCACCAAGCAGGGTTGGCCTGGGAAAGGGCAGCGAAGGGTGGGTGGATTATATATTTGTATCATATCATTTATATGGCAAGAGGTGTTGTTTTCTGTTATTTTTGTTTGTTTGTTAGGTATGAGTAAATAATGGTTTATTATTTTGAATGTATTTTTGAATGTGTTTTTGTTCGTTAGGAATGAGAGTTGGGCATAGATTCTTACTTCGGGGGGTGGCCTGGGCAGGAAGGGGGGGAGGGGGGGGGGGGGAATGTGGGTATGTGGTCAGAGGGTTTTTGTCCTGTTATTTTTGTCTGTTTGGTATGTATGCGAGTAAAGCATAGGTTCATATTTTGAGTGTGTTCTTTTATTTTGAGTGCAGTTTGAGTGTAGTTTGAGTGTAGTTTGAGTGTAGTTTGAGTGTAGTTTGAGTGTAGTTTGAGTGTAGTTTGAGTGTAGTTTGAGTGTAGTTTGAGTGTAGTTTGAGTGTAGTTTGAGTGTAGTTCAATGTAGTTTGAGTTTAGTTTGAGTGTAGTTTGAGTGTAGTTTGAGTGTAGTTTGAGTGTAGTTTGAGTGTAGTTTGAGTGTAGTTTGAGTGGCTTTTTGTTAGTTAGGGATGATGAGAGTAAAGCCTAGGTTTTTATGTTGGGGGTTGGCCTGGGAAGGGGAGTAGGGGCCTGGAGAAGGGGGGGGGGGGGGGGGGGGGGGGGGGGGGGTACGTGGTTATGTGGTCAGAGGGGTTTTGTTATGTTATTTTTGTTTGTTTGTTGTGCATGGGACTAAATCATAGGTTCTTATTTTGAGTGTGTTTGGGTGTGTCTGAGTGTGTTTTTGTTTGTTAGGAATGAGAGTAAAGCCTAGGTTCTCATTTTTAATGTGTTTCAGTGTGTCTGAGTGTATTTTTGTTTGTTAGGAATGAGAGTAAAGCCTAGGTTCTCATCTTGAGTGTATGTTGAGTGTGTTTGAGTGTGTGTTGAGTGTGTTTGAGTGCGTTTTTGTTTGTTAGGAATGAGAGTAAAGCCTAGGTTCTCATTTTGAGTGTGTTGTTGCTTGTAAGGAATGAGAGTTAAGCCTAGGTTCTCATCTTGAGTGTATTTTGAGTGTGTTTTGAGTGTGTTTGAGTGTGTTGTTGCTTGTAAGGAATGAGAGTAAAGCCTAGGTTCTCATTTTTACAAAAACATAAAAGTCATGCAATCCAAGGCTAAGGCCATAATTCATACGGCCATAGCTGTCACTCGGCCTTACCCTGCCTACTAGGTTGGGTTTACAACCTGTTCAAAAAAATAAAAAAGTGATGCTGCGTTCACTCACATCCATGCCATCCAAGGCTATGGCGGCCACAGCTGTCACTCAGCCTTGCCTTGCCTTACTTTGTTGCGATTGCACAAACAAAAAAGGAGTGCTGCGTTCACTCACATCCATGCCATCCAAGGCTATGGCTGCCACAACTGTCACTCAGCCTTGCCTTGCCTTACTTCTTTGCGATTACACAAACAAAAAAGGAGTGCTGCGTTCACTCACAGTCAGACCATCCAAGCCTACAGCAGCCACAGCTGTCACTCAGCCTTGCCTTACCTAACTTTCTTGCGATTACACAAACAAAAAAGGAGTGCTGCGTTTACTCACATCCATGCCATCCAAGGCTATGGCGGCCACAGCTGTCACCCGGTATTGCCTTGCCTTACCTTGTGTGATAACAAAAACAAAAAAGTGATGCAGCGTTCACTCACAGTCATGCCATCCAAGGCTATGGCGGCCACAGCTGTCACTCGGCCGTAAACCACGAGGCCAAACAGAGTGGCATTCAAGACCACCAGCAGCAGTACGCTTGTACCGCATACAATAGAAACACTCCTGCCCATGGACATGGCTGCTGAGCTGGCGCCTGAGGGAGCTGGGTAGAAGGTGGACAGAGTAATAAGTAGGGAATGGCTACGTTCGTTAATATTAGTGAATGTTAGTCAATATTAGTCAGCCGAGCTGTCTAATATTAGCAGGATAATTACTGCTTGTACTTCATGTTGTTTCCCCCCACTTCTGCGCTCTGCATTTCCTTTTTTGTTCAAATTTTGATTTAGATAGAACGTTTTAAAGCTCTTGGTCTCATATTTCAAAACACGCAATTAGATTTTGAACGAGCCAATTGTTTAGAAAAATGACCTGAAGTTGGCTTGGGCCAAATAATCACTTTTTTGTTTCGTTAAAATTTACATTTAGATAGATGATGTGAAAGGTCTTGCTATCCTCTTTCACAACATGCAATCAAATTAATTTCAGTTATACATATTCTGTTTAAATTTGATTTAAAGGTCGCTTGCGCCAAATTGTCCTTGCTTCATGTCTGTTATAGCAATTCAGGGGATGAACTGGACATGCGGTTCGTACTTTGTCGAGAATTCTCGAGAATCCCAGGCCAAATTGTCGAGAATTCTCGGATTTCCAGGCCAAAATTCTCGACTAAGTACAAAGTACAAGTTCTCGCGGAAACGGTTTGTCCAGTTCATCCCCTGAATTGCTATAACATCAAGAGTGGCTTCCATCACAATCAGGCTCCATAGAAGGCTCAACTATTAAATTACCTATCTGGCACTTCAAAAATAAAAGGAACATATTTTTTAGAAAATATAAATGTCTAATATTAGTTTAATACTAGTTCATATTAGTTTAATACTAGTTCATATTAGTTTAATATTAGTTCATATTAGTTTAATACTAGTTCATATTAGTTTAATATTAGTTCATATTAGTTTAATACTAGTTCATATTAGTTTAATACTAGTTCATATTAGTTTAATACCAGTTCATATTAATTTAATACCAGTTCATATTAATTTAATACTAGTTCATATTAGTTTAATACTAGTTCATATTAGTTTAATACTAGTTCATATTAGTTTAATACTAGTTCATATTAGTTTAATACTAGTTCATATTAGTTTAATACTAGTTCATATTAGTTTAATACTAGTTCATATTAGTTTAATATTAGTTCATATTAGTTTAATACTAGTTCATATTAGTTTAATACTAGTTAATATTAGTTTAATACCAGTAAATACTAGTTTTCTCCACAAGTGCCTAAGTCTGACCCTGAGTGGTACGGATGGTTTTCACCTATTACCTGAAGTCCAAAGAAAACATTTTTTGCTTATAAGTTACCTAACCACATCAGTTCAACATATAAATACTCAGAGTTGGGTTCTCTCAGGTTGTGGGAAGCAGGCAAAGCAAAACATGTGGTTTTTTTGGACTTGGTTTTTTTTTGGACTTGGTTTTTTTTTGGACTTGGTTTTTTTGGACTTGGGTTTTTTGGACTTGGTTTTTTTGGACTTGGTTTTTTTTCACTATCCCTAAGTCGGTACGGATTTTACGTAGAAGTGGAACGGAGCCTATCGCTATCAAAAACAAGTTTTTATAAAATCAAAGTAGGTAGCCCTATTGTGCACATCTTTCCTCATAAGTAATTGTTACATTAGGTTTTGGATGGCAGTACATGGGCAGTACGCGTGAATATGGACCCCAAAAATACTGATTATTTACATATTGTGGGTGCCCTAAGTGTGGTACAACGCTGCACAAGCTGAATTGTTTCATTTTGGGTCTTACCTTTGCTTCGTAGCAAGAAGACTAACTTTTTTTTTTTTTTTTTTTTGAAATTTCAAAATTCAAATTTATTTTCAAAATATATTCAAAAAACAACTTTTTTCAACTTTGTTTCAAACATCCACATATGAAGTTAGTTTTTGATTTGGGAAAAGGGGTGAAATCTGAAGTTGGGAGGTGGAATTGAGAGGTGATCAGGTGAATTTTCGAGTTGTACTGCTATCTCAGTTAATTCCGAGGCCAAAGCTGAAGCGCAGCCTCCGACCTTGTAGTAGGGGTTTGATAAGCCTTTCGTCCCGCGGTAACATGATTCAGAATAGCTCGCGCGGCCTCGAGTCTGGCGCGATCTGGATTTGTACCACAATTTATTGCACATCTGATGTACTGCCACCCGCCTTCCGTACAAGGCTGCTCGCAACTGCATTGCATGAGCTGCTGACGGTGAACTAACATGTGCGCGTAGCTTGACACCAATGCACTGAAAGGTTGGCCAGACAGAAATCGAATTCCGAGCATTTTTGGGGCATGTACGGGCTCTATACCACATATCTGTGTACCAAGTTAGGGCGTTACGTTTTTTGGACTTAGGCCCACATACACGTGGAGGATAATGTTTATTAGTTTAATACTACTAGTTAACATAATTTTAATACTGGTTAATATTAGTTCATATGAATTTAATACTAGTTAATATTAGTTAAATACTAGTTAATATTAGTTTAATACTTGTTAAAATTAGTTTAATACTAGTTAATATTAGTTTAATACTAGTTAATATAAGTTTAGAACTACTATGTGTAAATTAGTTTAATTCTAGGTTCATATCTGTTTAATTTACTTGAATATTGTTTAATGACTTGTAATATTAGTGTAAAAACTTGTTAATATTAGTTTAATACTATGTTCATATTAGTTTTTAAAAATGTGTTCATATTTAGTTTTAATACAAGTAAGATTGTTTTAATACTAGTTCATTATTAGGTTCAATAATAGTAATTAGTTAATCTGTTAATATTGGTTAATATAGTTAATATTAGTTTAATCCTAGTTATATATTGTTTGTAATTACTGTAGTTATATATTAGTTTTTAATACTGAACTAGTTCATGGCTTCCTACTGGTACGTTTACTTATACCAGGATTGTACGGCCAGCTAGCCGTACCTTTTGTTGTTGCCAATTTTTGACTGGTCTGGGGCATTGGAGCCACCTCCCCTTTCAGATCCTTGTCCGAAGCCCCCTCGGGCCCCCCTGGGTCCTGCGCAGCTACACAGGAGCAGCTACTCCGTAGCTTCCTTCCCCAAGATTGAGATACCAGCCCCTTTAATTGCCGGGGAGGCCTAGGGTATGGGGAGAGGCCCTTATTTCCCCCCCCCCCCCCCCCCCCCCCCCCTCCCCCCCCCCCGCCACCCCCCCGAAGGGGGGCTGACGAGCCGACAGCATCTTGTGGGTTTTGTTCAGATCTGTGTGTGGGTAGAGAAGATTTAAACAAGGGGGCCTGGGACAAAGGAGGACATACACATTCACATGCATATACCCATACACACATGCACGCACAGAATCATACACATGCACAGACACAGATACACACACATACATATGCACAGATACACACATAGACACAGACAAAGACGCATACACACACATAAACATGCGCAGACACATGCACTTTCACACATACACACATACACACACAGACAAAGACACATGCAGACACACAGGCACACACAGACACATACACAGATACACACACATAAACATGTACAGACACAGATACACAAACACATGCACATGCATATACACATACATACATACACACACAGACTCATACACATGCACAGACACAGATAAACACATAGACGCAGACAAAGACGCAGACATACACATACACATGCACAGACACACAGACACACAGACACATAAACATACACAAGCACAGACACACAGACACACAGATACACACACATGCACAGACACAGATACACATACACATACACAAGCACAGACACACAGGCACACAGATACACACACATGCACAGACACAGATACACATGCACACACACATACACAAGCACAGACACACAGGCACACAGATACACACACATGCACAGACACAGATAAACTCACACACACATAGATAAACACACATACACATACACATGCACAGATACAGACACACATACACGTGCACATACACAGATACACACACATGCACAGACACACACGCACACAGACGCACAGACACAGAAACAGACACACACACAGGCACAGACACAGACACACACAAACACACAGGCGCAGACACACACATGCAGGCACAAACACAGGCATACGCAGTTCCAGCAGACAAAGACAAACTCACGCAGATAAACGCACACAAGTGGTGGTGCTAGCTGTTCCGCTGTTCTGACCACTGGCCAAGTAGGTGTGGGCTGGCTAGAAGCTGGACGACAGCCAGATTTTAGGAATGAAGACAGCGCCAAGGGTTGGCGTGGCCCTGGGGGACAGGACTGCGGTGCAGCCGGGTGAGTGGAACCTGCGTTGCGACGTCAACGTGCTAGGTCTTGCGAAATAGTCGAGCGTGCCAGTTGCGGAGTGCGACCAGTTGTCAGCTTGCTGCCCTGCTACGCTATGCTGCTTTTTCCAGCTTGGTAAGTAGAAACGAAGAGGGTGTTGGAAGCAAGGGGTGGCGAGGGGAGGAGGGAGGACAGAAAGGAACGAGAGGGTGGGGAAGAAAAGAAAGGGAGAAGGATTTTATATTATCAGGAGGGGCTGGCTGAGCTACTAAGACAAGCAGGAGGTGCAAGATCGCAGAAAGCGGTGTTAAATCAAGAGGGGAGAGCTGCATGCAGCGTTGTGTAATCGTACGCTGGCGCAAAACAGAACCAATGTGCTTTGCTTTGTGAGGTCGAGTGGGTGATGGGGGGGGCTGCGTCGGCCTGCGTGGACGATGAGTCAGCAACGAAAGATGCTGTTAGGGTCGCCAGTGTCCCACTTTATTGAGGACCCTTTCCTGGTCCCCAAATTCGGTTGATGGAGGAGATTCTCAATCCCCGAGACCAAGAACCGAGTAGCCGACTAAGTTGCATGCTTTCATGCACCTATGCACAGATCTGTATGCTATGCTAAGGCCTTAGAATGGTAGCTTGGCACAGATCTGTCCAGTTTGCCGAGTGGCGCCCCCCGGGTGGCGCGCGTCCAGATCGGGGGGGGGGAGGGGCCCGGGGGGGGGGGGGGGGGGGGGGGGGGGGGGGCGTTATCCTCCTTCGTAGGCAGATGAGATGATGATTTAATTATAATGTATAATTAAAAGGTCACTGTAGCACGAACTGAGGGCCCCCGTTGGTCAAACGATTGTTTGGGGTTCCGTTCATCAATGCCTTTTATTTTTAAGCCCTCCCTATCACGGTTAGACAAGTCCCTTCAGCCTATTTAGCCTACCCCCGGACTGAAACATACACGCAGGGCCCCCTGCACCAACCCCCCTTATGTATGTTGCTTTGCTTACATGCTTGCATTGTAGGGTTCTCCGTTACTGAACTTTGTTCCATGGCTGCAGGCTTTTATGCTGCTCACTGTCTTCTGCACTAAACTTGGACTTGAACTTGGTTACATGGCCCAAGCATTTAAGGCTGCAGGCCGTCTCCGGCATTTAACTTGAACTTGGTTACATTGCTCCAGCATTTAGGGCTGCTCCCCGTCTATGGCGGTGGACTTGAACTTGGCTATATTGCTCCAAACGTTACGGCTGATTACCGTCTTTGGCTCTAAACTTGAACTAGGTTGCATGGATCCAGTCTTCAAGGCGGGTCACCCTCTTCGGTACTAAACTTGAACTCGAACATATTAACATGCAATGGTCCAGACTTGATGTCGGAGGTACTAGACTACGAGTGCTCTATAGACATATTGCAAGTCTAGTAACTCCGACAATAATGCATGCCCAGGCTGCTCACCGCACCGTCACGAAACTTGAACTTGGTTACATGGCTCCAGACTTCAAGGCTACTCAGTGTGCTCACCGTTATATTAGTAGGATATGGACATCCTCGATTGCTCGAATCCTCGAATCAGACGTTTTCATATTTTTTTCACTTTTAAGTCTTAACTACTTTTACATCTACTTAAATAGAAACCTAGTTAAATTGAAACCTTAGATGTGAATCTGAAACTAATCAAACCCGTTATATATTAGTAGGATATCAGTGTGCTCACTGTCATGGACTAAATTTGGCTATAAACTTGAACTAGAACCTCAGCGCCATTTTCGAACTTGAACTGGCTTACATGGCTCCAGACTGCAAGGTTGCTTGCATTCTTCAACAGTAAAATTGAACAAGGACTTAGACACTAACCGCCACATCAAATTCCAGGAAAAGAGCGTGCATCATAAGGAGCTCCAACGTATCCTTCAACAACAAAGATTCCTTGCCCACTACCTAGTCTTCACCATAGGTACCACTGGTACCATACCAATCACAACTATTACCAATCTCTCAACCTTAGGGATCAGTCGCGAACACGCAGACAAAATCATCTCTAAGCTGCACAGAGAATCTATCGCCTCCTGTACCAGCATTCTTGCCACACGTCGCATTAAGGAGTCCCTACCGCCTGGAGGTTGACACTTACTATGTCTGCCATGGTGACTTTCCCCAGCTGTGGCGTACGGGAGGGTCCCCTTAACACCACGCCCCTCCAGGCCTTTTTATTTTTGAACAAGGACTTGGTTACGTGGCTAAATATTGCAAGGCTGCTCTCCGTCGTCGGCACTAAACTTGAACTCGGACTTGGTTCAGGGTACTACTTGTTGCCAAATTGGCCAGCGCTTAAAGCGCACAAACGTCAAATTGGCCAGCGCTTTTTAGTGCAAAAAGCGCACGAACTGCGCGCTGCGCCCACCGGGGGGGGGTGAAAATACTGCGCGAAACGCGCTAAGGGGCTCTATAAGGCAGCGCGGCACCGCGCTGCCGCGCGCGCTTAGTAGTACCCTGACTTGGTTACATGGCTCCAGAGTCCAGACTTAAAGGCTGTTCATATTTTACAAATATTCAATGCAGGTATGCGCCAGACATGACTTGATGGTCCTAAATCACAGAACAATCGGGTGATTCCACAAGCACATTGCTTTTTCAGCCTGCATGGTACCATACTTCTATCCTGTTCAACACGAAACAAATTGATGACCAAATCAAAACAGAGGAAATAAACAGATGCCGGCAGGTGGGTGGCCAATTAAGCTGGCTAGAAGCTGCCAATACTGCTGGACTTCGCTTCTCCCCCCAGCACTGCTTCTGCTTATGGCTACGCATAGGATATATAGCAGCTTCTAGGCAGCTCCTATTTTGTGGGTGGCTAATTGAGCTGGCTAGAAGCTGCCAGTCCTGCTGGACCCTGCTCCTACCTACATACCTACCTACATACCCCCCCACCCCCCCACCCCCACCCCCACCCCTCCCTGCTTCTGTTTATGGCTACGCATTGGATATTTAGCCAACCATGCTGTGGTCAAGCCATGACTTGCAAGGAAGGAAGTGCCAAGGGGCAGCCTGCACCGGCCACATCCAAGTTGAAAAAGTTAGTAGTGCAGTCAACCTAAGTGCAGTCCCAGGGGGGTAGGTATACGATGGACCACTATATGGAGTTGACAACTTGTTTGAGATCCTGCACCCTGATGACTAACTTGACTACCATGAGTGGATCACCCAAGCTGCCCCACCTACCTGAAGACACAGGCCACCCCATGAGTGAGATCAATCCCAACATCCCAGGTGCCAGGTTCACTAACAATTCTGGCGATTCTTTCTCCAGGTTTTCTGTGTCGCTCCAGGATCTCACTATTTAAGCTGCTGTCCCTGTCATGAATCACAAGCTGAGAGAACCCCTTGCCCAGATGATTGGAGAATTTCAGTAAAATTTCCCACAACTCCAGGCTGATGAACAACTCAAGCACCCCTCCGGAACTATGCACTTTGACCACTCCACAGTATGTGCACCTCTCATCAAGCACATATCCAAGCTTCAGCACGCAACTTGTCCAGTCCTACCCTGAGGTGTCCAAGAAAAATAGAGTCCCCCTGCCTGCATCGGGGCATCAGTCTGCAAACTGCCATGGTCCGTGCTCACAATGTGGCCCTCCACTTCTACCCTCAAATGCTCATGGAACCCCAGAGCTGCTTACAACCTGGAGGAAAAGTGATCTGTGTCAGTGACCTCAACATGACCTGGAACCCCATGGATTACATCCTGGTCTCCATGTTCCTCCCTACCTTCCAAACTCACCCCATTTTTTTTTGATACATTCATATCCCAGTTCTCCCAGCAGCTAGCCCTGGATGGTAACCCTCCCCACGGTACTTAGTGGCCATGCCTTATAGCAACATGGACCAATTACATTACATTACATTACATTACATTACATTACATTACATGTTAAAGTCTACTTGACACCGCGAGGGTGTATGAGACTCTGTGCTTTAAACAAAAAGAAAAAGCACCCACAAAGCAAAAAAACCCATTACATCAGGGGTGTGTCGAGGACAAACAAACCAAACTCCCAACCACCGTTTTGGTGGCGTAGGTATTAAACCCCTTAGAGCAGGACCCAGATCTCAACCACTTACAGTGGCGGAGGTAAGAAGCTAACAAATGAGAAGTCTCAAGAAGAAAAAAAAGGGATAATAAATTACGGTGCCACTAAGCAGTCCAGGGCTTCCTGTCTTGCTCTTCTACAAGTAGAAAGATAGTCGGCTAGGTTGCTCCAAAAAGACTTAGTGCCATTTCCATTCATAAAGGTTCTGAATGTGGAATCGCAGAATTCCACATTCCATACGGTTAAGTCGGTATCCTCATGGACATGCCTATAAATATCTGTAAACAGATTCTGGTAGCGGAGGCGAATATCATTATAAAAAGGGCACTCAAACATATGCATTTCATCCTCAGTTTTTTGGAACCCACACATTTGACAGTGTCTCATTGAGCGAGGGATGTGTGCTCTATCCACCACCCTCATTCTTTCTGTGTTCAGCCAATGGGAACCCATTCTAAACTGTGCTATAGAACGAATCTGATCCTGCTTATGTAAGGCGGATGTAAAAGGAATCAAGCCATTCTCATCATTGCTGTTGGCTGCGAACCATTTTTGGTATCGGAGGCGTTTAAAGCCAACCCTTCTCTCATCAGGGATGTCTCTAACTGCATTGGTGTCACTTGGGTACTAAAACCTCCATGACTCAAAAACTTCAGACATAATACCTTCGACATCGACAGCCTCCAAAATGTTCATGTTTTTACTGGATCCTAGCTTGTGGAGAGCACAACGCAAGTCATGAACCCAGCCAGTGTTGGAGTCAAAAGATTCCTCAAGAGCCATTCTAATGAGATCCTCAGGTTCTTTATGTATGGTCTTGTTCCAGAAGCGCAAAGCTTGTTTAAGCCAAGCAAAACACAACGGGGTTCTACCCAGCTCTTCCATGATAATATTAGATGTAGTAGATTGGCAAACACCCAACATTTGTTTAAGTATACCTCTATGCCATTTCTCACAAGCATGGTCATTTGAGATAAGTGTGTTGTTCAGAATAGAAGGAGCCCACACCTCACAGCCAAAATTCAGGATAGGTTGTACAAGAGAATCAAACAGGTGGGTGAGAATATCAATATTGTATATCTCCATAGTATGGCATCGCCTACGAAGCATGTGGTGTGCCTTTTGGGCCTTAGTGAGCATCCTAGAAAAAGCAGCTTTTGCACGATTGCTTGAGTCACCATCCACAAAGAGGGATCCCAAGTAGATAAAAGATAACTTTGTAGAAAGTTGTGCTCCATCATAGACAAATTTGTAATCAGGATCCATGCGGGCCTCATCACAGAATTGTTTGTTGAAAACGACAATCTCAGTTTTCTTTATATTCACAGCCATCTTAGTAGCCTCGCAGAAATCTCTCAGGCAGTCAAGCATCGCTTGCATATCTGCCGGGGATTCTGCCATTATAGCTAGGTCATCAGCATAAAGTAACAGTTGCAGAATCTTTCCCCTAAGCTCAGCCCCTACATTTGGGAGCTTGGATTGGAGGAACGATTCAATTCTATCAATGAACAGACCGAATAGGAGTGGGGATAGGGGGTCTCCTTGTTTAACTCCTACAAGGGATGGAAAGGAGGATCCAATGTCCCCATGTAGGCGAACTTGGAAAACAACATGATTATACATGGACTTCAGAATACTGAGATAGGGGTCCTTGACTCCTAGCCTTGCTAAGCAATCCCATAGCAAGTCTCTGTTGACCCAATCATAAGCCTTCTTGAAATCAACAAAAGCCACAAAGAGTGGTTTTTTCTTTTCTCTATATTTATCTACAATATGGTTAAGAATGAATGATGCATCTGCAGTACCCCTACCACTTCTAAATCCATATTGGCCAGCGGCTCTGAGGTTGAATTTTTCTGACCAATCATCTAGTCTACGTAGCATGCAAAGGGAGAAGATCTTTCCTATGGAGTTGCTCACCGCAAGACCTCGATAGTTGTCCTTGTCATACACACTGCCTTTGGATTTGGGTACGGGTACCAAGGCAGCTGCAGCCCATTGGCTAGGGTAAGAAGTCTTCCAGATGAGATTAAACAGGTTAGTCATAGCTTGTACAAATCGGGAGTTGGCCTCATGAATAGAATAGGACTATATTTCTTTAGGAATTATTCTGGCACATATGCAGCCTCCAGGATTACCTAGAATGTTATGTGCATTGTGAACATTGGTACCTCTTTGTCCCCTATATAAAGGAATACAATCGAATTAAAATAACACAACATTATATACAATTAAATTTAAATTAATTAAAACACATTGAATTAAGGATTCAATTCATTTCATTCGGGACGCGCCACCAGGCGCCCTTAATTGTATGTGGCTTGTGAACATTGGTACCCCTTTGTCGCCTATATCATAGCTCGCCCCAAAGCAACATTCTCTACTGTCACAGTCTCCAATTCTTCATCCTAAAGCTGATATTGGAAGTACCTCATATGATCATTCCATATGGACTGATAGATATGAGCCAGCGAGGGCTCTCTACTTTACCTATTCTCATAATGTCATACTTGATCTGAGGACTCATTCACAGAATAAGCCACCAAATCATGGGGGGAATAGTATGCTGACTTTGTGTATCTAACCTGCTCCCTAAGGTAGTCTTACGGTGACTGTAGCTAGCTCCGGCTTACGCTATGGTGTCCTGAACTTCACGTCCTGTGAGTAACTGTATTAAACGGATGTAACAATTTCAATAACCTGGTCCCTTTGCTGGACTACTTAGTGTAGTCTGCACCTTCCAAGCAATGTCTGCTTATGTACATTTAGTGTGTTGGGGCTACCGCCCATTAGACTGTGAGCCTTTACAGTGTTTATCTCCCCTGTCCTGACCTGTTTATTTTTATATATATGCTCAACTATGTAATGTAATGTAATGTAATGTGATGTGATGTGATGTGATGTGATGTGATGTAATGTAATGTAATGTAATGTGATGTAATGTGATGTAATGTAATGTAATGTAATGTAATGTAATGTAATGTAATGTAATGTAATGTAATGTAATGTAATGTAATGTAATGTAATGTAATGTAATGTAATGTAATGTAATGTAATGTAATGTAATGTAATGTAATGTAATGTAATGTAATGTAATAATGCCATGTGCCCCTCCTATGGATAATTTAATAATGCTCTTGATTATTCGAGGAAGAGCACTAGGCTATTAAGCTACCCCTGGACTGGCATTAACACAGATTTAAGTTATATACCGTATACCGGTTAATCTGTATCAACCAGGGTAGATACCGGTAGTGTCAGCTTTATGTATGCCTCGTAATAAGGTGAACTATTTTTTAGTCATATCACGTTTTGATGATTAACAAAGCTAGGGATGTCACTGTGCCACTATGACATACACCATTTGAACTCCAAAAAGTGGGACCCACCCATGTAACGCAAGGTCTGGCTTTTAATACGCAGCTTTCGAAGTACCCTTGAGCGACAACCCTGGTACCCACCCAGGCACCCACCCTACCCGACCCTATAGGGTACCCCACGTTAGCCACCCCACGTCCGGGCCCTACGTCCCCGCCCTACGTCTCGTCAGTTGCACTGTCAGCTGAACTGCTGGGTTTGACGGTTCGCGCAGACAAGAGGCGGTATATCCGACCGCTGCCGACCTTGTGGTATCGAGTTGGATCGACCCTCTGAGTTGGATTGTCTCAGGGGCAGCATCTTTTCAGTAGTTTTCAATTAGGGCTCGCATCCACCTCCACCGCATTGTTGGCTTGCTGCATCAATTTTCGGCGCGAGAATCTGCCCGATCTTCCTTAACTTAACAGTGTCATAGATAGGCCATTATTGACCCAAGCCGAGCCCACTCAAAAGAAACCGGCGAGGTCCTCAAACCATTCTCCAATCATCAATCGAAGGGCACATCAATCAAGGAATCTAGCAAGAAGGAAATCAAGCGAACAAGAAAGCAGCCAATCATACAAGCAAGATAGCAGTTGCCATGGCGAAAAAAGTAACAGCGAAGAACCCTGTAGCTCCATCAGAGGATGAATCGGAACCTGAGGTCTCTGAAGGACGACAAGAATCAGAAGAAGAAGACGAGAAGCCGCAGGTTGCTACCGTGCCCACAGAGCATGACAAGGCGAAGCGGATGACCTCGTTCCGCACGCGCACCATCTCCACTGTAGCGCTCATCAGCATGCTGCTCGTAATCCTCTGGACAGGCCATATTCCGGCCAGCCTTCTGGTAGTGGCTTTGCAGACGTTTGTTGTAAAGGAATGCTTCGCCATCGCTAGCGTCGACCTTCAAGATCGAAAACTACCAGGATTCAGGCTCCAGCAATGGTACTTTTTCTTGGTGGCGGAATCCTTCCTATACCTGCGATTCATCAAGAGAAACCTCATCTTCGAGCTCACAAGCACTCGCTTCCTTCCTATGCTGTTTAAGACGTTGTTGAAGAGGCATACGCTCATCAGCTTCTGCATGTACATGGCAGGTGTGTGGTTGGTGGGGACAGGAGGAGTGTGCTGGTGGTGGGGTGGGTTGTGTGTGTCTAAGACGCACTCGCTTCCCGCCTGTCCAGTTTAAGTCGTTGTTGGAGAGGCGGACGCTCATCAGTGGTTGCATGCACATGGGGGTGGAGGTGGTTGGTGGAGGATTTGGTGGTGGTGTGTGTGGTGGTGGTGGTGGTGTGTGAGGGGGGTGATGCGATACGTGCAGTTTGTTTGTGTGTGAATGTGAGAGTGTGTGTGTGTGCGTGCGTGCGTGTGTGTGTGTGCGTGTGTGTGTGTATGTGTGGTGGTGGGGGGGTATGAGATATGTGCGGAGTGTTAGTGTGTGTGTGCATGTGGGTGGGTGGGGTGGGGTGGGCGGGGGATGATGAAATACGTGCTGTGTGTGTATGGCCGGGCAGAGGGGGGGATGATATATGTTCAGTGCGTTTTTGTGTGTTTGTGTGTTGTGTGGGGCAGGGGGGGTGGGGGGTGGGGGTATACATGTTCAGTGCGTTTATTTGTGTGTGTGTTGGGGGGTGGGGGTGGGGGGTGGGGGGGTATATGGGGGGTGATGAGATATGTGCGGCATGTTTATTTGTGTGTTTGTGTGTGTGTGTTGGGTGGAGTGATGAGATATGAGCGGTGTGTTTTTGTGTGTGCGTATGTGTGTGTTGGGGGGGAAGGGGGGGGGGGGGGGGGGGGGGGGGGGATGAGATGTGAGCGGTGTGTTTGTTTGAGTGTTTGTGTGTGTGTGTGATGAGATATGAGCGGTGTGTTAATGTGTGTTGTGTATGTGTGATGTGTGTGTGGATGTGGGGGGTCGGGAGGGGAATGAGATATTAGTCGACGTCAAATTGGCCAGCGCTTTTTAGTGCCATAAACCGCAACGCACGAAACGGCGCGCTGCGCCCACCGCGGGGGGTGTGTGAGGTGAAATACTGCGCGAAACGCGCCTAAGGGGCTCTATAGGCAGCGCGGGCACCGCGCTGCCGCGCGCGCTTAGTTAGTACCCTGACTTGGTTACATGGCTCCAGAGTCCAGACTTAAAGGCGTCATATTTTACAAATATTCAATGCAGGTATCGCCAGACATGACTTGATGGTCCTAACACAGAAACAATCGGGTATTCCACAACCAAATTGCTTTTTCAGGCCTGCATGGTACCATACTTCTATCCTGTTCAACACGAAACAATGATCGACCATCAAACAGAGAGAAATAAACAGATGCCGGCAGGTGGGTGGCCAATTAAGCTGGCTAGAAGCTGCCAATACTGCTGGACTTCGCTTTCTCCCCCAGCACTGCTTCTTTATGCGTACGCATAGGATAATAGCAGCTTCTAGCAGCTCCTATTTTGTGGGTGGCTAATTGAGCTGGCTAGAAGCTGCCAGTCCTGCTGGACCCTGCACTCCTACCTACATACCTACATACCATTACCCCCACCCACCCACCCCCACCCCCACCCTCCGCCTTCTGTTTATGGCTACGCATTGGATATTTAGCCAACCATGCTGTGGTCAAGCCATGACTTGCAAGGAGAAGTGCCAAGGGGCAAGCCTGCCACCGGCCACATCCAAGTTGAAAAAGTTAGTAGTGCAGTCAACCTAAGTGCAGTCCCAGGAGGGTAGGTATACGATGGACCACTATTGAGTAGTTGACAACTTGTTTGAGATCCTGCACCTGATGACTAACTTGACTACCATGAGTGGTATCACCCAAAGCTGCCACCTACCTGAAGACACAGGCCACCCCATGAGTGAGATCAATCCAACATCCCAGGTGCCAGGCTACTAACATTCTGGCGATTCTTTCTCCAGGTTTTCTGTGTCGCTCCAGGATCTCATATTAAGCTGCTGTCCCTGTCATGAATCACAAGCTGAGAGAACCCCTTGCCCAGATGATTGGAGAATTCAGTAAAATTCCACAAACTCCAGGCTGATGAACAACTCAACACCCCTCCGCCCGAACTATGCACTTTGACACTCCACAGTATGTGCACCTCTCATCAAGCACATATCCAAGCTCAGCACGCCAACTTGTCCAGCTATCCTACGCTGAGGTGTCCAAGAAAAAAGAGTCCCCCTGCCTGCCATCGGGGCATCAGTCTGCAAACTGCCATGTCCGTGCTCACCAATGTGGGCCTCCACTTCTACCTCAAATGCTATGGAACCCCAGAGCTGCTTACAACCTGCGAGGAAAGTGATCTGTGTCAGTGACCTCAACATGACCTGGAACCCATGGATTACATCCTGGTCTCCATGTTCCTCCCTACCTTCCAACTCACCCCATTTTTTTTGATACATTCAATCCAGTTTCCCCGCAGCTAGCCCCTGGATGGTAACCCTCCCCACGGTACTTAGGGCCATGCCTTATAAGCACATGGACACATTACATACATTACATTACATTACATTACATTACATTACATGTAAAGTTCTACTTGACACGCGCGGGTGTATGAGACTCTGTGCTTAACAAAAAGAAAGACACCCACAAAGCAAAAAAACATTACATCAAGGTGGTGTGTCGAGGACAAACAACCAAAACTCCCAACCACCGTTTGGTGGCGTAGGTATTAAACCCTTAGAGCAGGACCCAGATCTCAACACTAAGTAGGCGAGTGGGGTAAGAAGCTAACAAATGAGAAGTCTCAAGAAGAAAAAAAAGGATAATAAATTACGGTGCCACTAAGCAGTCCAGGGCTTCCTGTCTTGCTCTTCTACAAGTAGAAAATAGTCGGCTAGTGTTCTCCAAAAAGACTTAGTGCCATTTCCTTCATAAAAGTTCTAATGTGGAATCGCAGAATTCCACATCCATACGGTTAAGTCGGTATCCTCATGGACATGCCTATAAATAATCTGTAAACAGATTCTGGTAGCGGGAGCGCGAATATCATTATAAAAAGGGCACTCAAACATTATGCATTTCATCCTCAGTTTTTGTCAACCCACACATTTGACAAGTGTCTCATGAGCGAGGGATGTGGCTCTAATCCACCACCCCTCATTCTTTCTGTGTCAGCCAATGGAACCCATTCAACACTGTGCTATAGAACGAATCTGATCCTGCTTTATGTAAGGCGGATGTAAAGGAATCAAGCACATTCTCATCATTGCTGTTGGGCTGCGAACCATTTTTGGTATCGAGGCGTTTAAAGCCAACCCTTCTTCATCAAGGAAGTCTCTAACTGCATTGGTGTCACTTGGGGTACTAACCTCCATGACTCAAAAACTTCAGAAATAATACCTTCGACATCGACAGCCTCAAAATGTTCATGTTTTTACTGGATCTAGCTTGTGAGAGCACAAACGCAGTCATGAACCCAGCCAGTGTGTGAGTCAAAAGATTCCTCAAGAGCCATTCTAATGAGATCCTCAGGTTCTTATGTATGGTCTTGTTCCAGAAGCGCAAAGCTTGTTTAAGCCAAGCAAACACAACGGGGTTCTACCAGCTCTTCACTGATATATATTAGATGTAGTAGATTGCAACACCCAACATTGTGTTTAAGATACCTCTATAGCCATTTCTCACAAGCTGGTCATGAGATAAGTGTGTTGTTCAGAATAGAAGGAGCCCACCACTCACAGCCAAATTCAGGATAGGTTGTACAAGGAGAATACAAACAGGTGGGTGAGAATATCAATATTGTATATCTCCATAGTATGGCATCGCCTACGAAGCATGTGTGTGCCTTTGGGCCTTAGTGAGCATCCTAGAAAAAGCAGCTTTGCACGATTGCTTGAGTCACCCATCCACAAAGAGGGATCCCAAGTAGATAAAGATAACTTTGTAGAAGTTGTGCTCCATCATAGACAATTGTAATCAGGATCCATGGCGGCCTCATCACAGAATTTGTGTTGAAACGACAATCTCAGTTTTCTTTATATTCACAAGCCATCTTAGTAGCCTCGCAGAAATCTCTCAGGCAGTCAAGCCATCGCTTGCATATCTGCCGGGGATTCTGCCATTATAGCTAGGTCATCAGCATAAAGTACGTTGCAGAATCTTCCCCTAAGCTAGCCCTACATTTGGGAGCTTGGATTGGAGGAACGATTCAATTCTATCAATGAACAGACCGAAGATAGGAGTGGGGATGGGGTCTCCTTTTTAACTCCTACAAGGGATGGAAGGAGGATCCAATGTCCCATGTAGGCGAACTTGGAAAACAACATGATTATACATGGACTTCAGAATACTGAGATATGGGGTCCTTGACTCCTAGCCTTGCTAAGACAATCCCATAGCAAGTCCTTGTTGACCCAATCATAAGCCTCTCTCTGAAATCAACAAAGCCACAAAGAGTGGTTTTTTCTTTTCTCTATATTATCTACAATATGGTTAAGAATGAATGATGCATCTGCAGTACCCCTACCACTTCTAAATCCATATTGGCCAGCGGCTCTGAGGTTGAATTATTTCTGACCAATATCTAGTCTACGTAGCATGCAAAGGAGAAGATTCTTTCCTATGGAGTGCTCACCGCAAGGACCTCGATAGTTGTCCTTGTCATACACACTGCCTTTGGATTTGGGTACGGGTACCAAGCAGCTGCAGCCCATTGGCTAGGGTAAGAAGTCTTCCAGATGAGATTAAACAGGTTAAGTCTAGCTTGTACAAATCGGAGTTGGCCTCATGAATAGCAATAGGACTATATTTCTTAGGAATATTCTGGCACATATGCAGCCTCCAGGATTACCTAGAATGTTATGTGCATTGTGAACATTGGTACCTCTTTGCTCCCCTATATAAAGGAATACAATCGAATAATTAAAATAACACAACATTATATACAATTAAATTTAAATTAATTAAAACACATTGAATTAAGGATTCAATTCATTTCATTCGGGACGCGCCACCAGCGCGCCCTTAATTGTATGTGGCTTGTGAACCATTGGTACCCCTTTGTCGCTCTATATCATAGCTCGCCCCAAAGCAACATTCTCTACTGTCACAGTCTCCAATTCTTCATCCTAAGCTGATATGAAGTACCTCATATGATCATTCATATGGACGATAGATATGAGCAGCGAGGGCTCTCTACTTTACCTATCTCATAATGTCATACTTGATCTGAGGACTCATTCACAGAATAGCCACCAAATCATGGGGGAATAGTATGCTGACTTTGTGTATCTACACCTGCTCCCTAAGGTAGTCTTACGGTGACTGTAGCTAGCTCCGGCTTACGCTATGTGTCCTGACCTTCCACGGCCTGTGAGTAACTGATTAAACCGGATGTAACAATTTCAATAACCTGGTCCCTTTGCTGGACTACTATGTAGTCTGCACTTCCAAGACAATGTCTGCTTATGTACATTTAGTGTGTTGGGCTACCGCCCATTAGACTGTAGCCTTACAGTGTTTATCTCCATGTCCTGACGTTTATTTTTATATATATGCTCAACTCTGTGTGTTTTGGTGATATGTATGTCACTATGTGTTATTATATTTGTAATGTATGTATGTATGTGATGTGATGGTGATGGCTGATTGTGATGTGAATGTATGTATGTAAGAGTTAATGTAATGTATGTAATTATATGTAATGTATGTTATGTAATGTACTGTAAGTATGTAATGAATGTATTGTAATGCTATGTAATGTAATGTAATGCTCAATGTAATGTATTGAATGTATGTAATAGTATGTACAGTAATGTATGTAATGTAAGTATGTAATATGCATTGCCTATGGATAATTTAATATATGCTCTTGATTATTCGAGGAAGAGCAATAGGCTATTAAGCACCCTCGGACTGGCCATTAACACAGATTTAAGTTATATACGTTATACGCTTAATCTGTATAACCAGGGTAGATCACCGGTAGCTGTCAGCTTATGTATGCCTCGTAATAAGGTGAACTATTTTTAGTCATATCACGTTTGAGATTAACAAAGATATGAGGATGTCACTGTGCCACTATGACATACACCATTTGAACTCCAAAAAGTGGGACCCACCCATGTAACGCAAGGTCCGGCTCTTTAATACGCAGCTTTCGAAGTACCTGAGCGAAACCTGGTACCCACCCAGGCAACCCACCTACCCGACCCTATAGGGTACCCAACGTTAGCCACCCACGTCCGGCCGCCCTACGTCCGCCCCTACGTCTCGTAGTTGATCGTCAGCACTGAACTGCTGGTTACGGTTTACGGTTCGCGCAGACAAGAGGCCGGTATATCCGACCGCTGCCGACCTTGTGGTATCGAGTTGGATCGACCCTCTGAGTTGGATTGCTCCAGGGGCAGCATCTTTTCAGTAGTTTTCAATTAGGGCTCGCATCCACCTCCACCGCATTGTTGGCTTGCTGCTCAATTTTCGGCGCGAGAATCTCGCCGATCTCCTTAACTAACATGTATCAGATAGGCCATTATTGACCCAAGCCGAGCCCACTCAAGAAACCGGCGAGGTCCTCAAACCATTCTCCAATCAATCAATCGAAGGGACACTCAATCAAGGATCTAGCAAAGAAGGAAATCAAGCGAACAAGAAAGCAGCCAATCATACAAGCAAGATAGCAGTTGCCATGGCGAAAAAAGTACAGCGAGAAGAACCCTGTAGCTCCATCAGAGGATGAATCGGAACTGAGGTCTCTGAAGGACGACAGAAATCAGAAGAAGAAGACGAGAAGCCGCAGGTTGCTACCGTGCCCACAGAGCATGACAAGGCGAAGCGCGATGACCTCGTTCCGCACGCGCACCATCTCCACTTGTAGCGCTCATCAGCATGCTGCTGTAATCCTCTGGACAGGCCATATCCGGCCAGCCTTCTGGTAGTGGCTTTGCAGACGTTTGTGTAAAGGAATGCTCGCCCATCGCTCTAGCGTCGACCTTCAAGATCGAAATACTACCAGGATTCAGGCTCCAGCAATGGTACTTTTTCTTGGTGGCGGAATCCTTCCTATACCTGCGATCATCAAGAGAAACCTCATCTTCGAGCTCACAAGCACTCGCTTCCTTCCTATGCTGTTTAAGACGTTGTTGAAGAGGCATACGCTCATCAGCTTCTGCAGTACATGGCAGGTGTTTGGTTGGTGGGGACAGGAGGAGTGTGCTGGTGGTGGGGGTGGGTTGTGTGTGCTCTAAGACGCATCGCTTCCGCCGTGCAGTTTAAGTCGTTGTTGTGTGGAGAGGCGGACGCTCATCAGTGGTTTGCCATGCACATGGGGTGGAGGTGGTTGGTGAGAGGATTTGGTGGTGGTGTGTGTGGTGGTGGTGGTGGTGTGTGAGGGGTGGTGATGATGCATACGTGCAGTTTGTTTTGTGTGTGAATGTGAGAGTGTGTGTTGTGTTTGCGTGCGCGTCGTGTTGTGTGTGCGTGTGTGTGTGTATTGTGTGTGGTGGGTGGTTGTGGGGGGAGTATGAGATATGTGCGGATAGTTTAGATGTGTGTGATGATGGTGGGTGGGGTGGGGGGAGTGAGGCGGGTGGATGATGAAATACGTCTTGTGCTTTTGTATGGCACGGCAGAGGGGGGATGATATAATGTTCAGTGCGTTTTGTGTGTTTGGTGTGTGTGGGCAGGGGGGTGGGGGGTGGTGGGTATACATGTTTCAGTGCGTTTATTTGTGTGTGTTGGGGGGTGGGGGTGTGGTGGGGTGGGGGGCCGTATATGGGCGGGTGATGAGATATGTGCGCGCATGTTTATTTGTGTGTTGTGTGGTGTGTGTTGGGTGGATGATGAAGATATGAGACGGTGTGTTTTTGTGTGTGCGTGTATGTGTGTGTGTTGGGGGAGAAGGTGGGGGGGGGGAGGTCGGGGGGAGGGAGGTGGAGGATGACGATAGTGAGGTTGTTATCTATAAGTGTCTTTATGTGTTTTATGTGTTTCATTTGAGTGTTTGTGTCGTGTGTGTCTGATGAGATATGAGCGGTGCTGTTAATGGGATGTTGTGTATGTGTGTGTGTGTGGTGTGCGGTGCGGGGGGGGGAGGATTTGGCACGGGGAGGATGGAGACATGACGTTCTGTTGTTTTACTGCCGGTGAATCGTGTATGTGTGTGTGCTGTGCTGCTGTAGGCGGGGGGGGGGGAAGGGGGGGGGCGAGGGGGGGGAGGGGACGGGGGGGATGAGATATTCGAGAGGTGGTGATTAAGTGTGTGTGTATGTGTGTGTGTGTGTGGTGTGTGTGTACGTGGCGAGAGGCGGACGATCATCAGATGGTTGATGCACGATGGCGGGTGGATGGGGTTTGGTGGAGGATGGAGGGTGTGTGGTGCGTGTTGGTGTGTGATGCTGGTGGTGGTAGGATGTGGGGTGAGGGAGTATGAAGGATCGTGCAGTGTGTTTGTGTGTGAATGTGAGAGTGTAGTGTGTTGTGAGTGAGTTGCAGTGCGTGACGGTTATGCTGTGCTGGTGGTAGCTGCATGTGGGTGGGGGGGGTTTGTCGGCGAGGCGTCCAAGTGGGATGATGAAACTACGTGTGCCGATGTGTGTTGGCCAGGAGGGAGGCTGGGGCTGATATATGTTCAGTGCGTTTTTGTGTGTTTGTGTGTTGTGTGGGCAGGGGGGTCGGGGGGGGGGGGGTACTGTAGTGTTGGGGGCTGTATACGTTTCAGTGCGTTTATTTGTGTGTTGTTGGGGTGGTGGGGGGGTGGGGGGTGGGGGTGGTATGATGGGGGGTGATGAGATATGTGCGGCATGTTTATTGTGTGTTTGTGTGTGTGTGTTGGGTGGAGTGATGAGATATGAGCGGTGTGTTTTTTGTGTGCGTATGTTGTGGTTGGGGGGGGAAGGGTGGGGGTGGGGGGGGGGGATGAGATGTGAGCGTGTGGATCCGTGTTTGTTTGAGTGTTTGTGTGTGTTGTTGTGAATCAGATACTGAGCGAGTCGTGTTAATGTGTGTTGTGATATGGGTGTGGTGTTGTGTGTGGATGTGGGGGGGGGGAGGCGATATGAAATTAGATGAGCAAGGCGGTGTTTTAATCATGTGTGTCGGTGTATGTGTGATGTGCGCTGTGTAGTGGTGTGTGTGTGATGTGAGGGGGGCGGGGAGGAGTCAGGGGGGGATGAGATATGAGCCGGGAGTACTCAGTGTTAATGTGGTGATGATGTGGCGTGTGTGTGGTGTGTCTGATGGGAGGGGGGGGATATTGATGATATGAGCGGAGTGTGTTAATGTGTGTCGTGTATGTGTGTGTGCCTGTGTCGTGGGTGGTGTGTGTGTGTGATGTGTGCTGTGCTGTAGTGGTGGTTTCCAATTGTGGTGGGGGGGGAGGAGATATGAGCGAGGTGCCTTAATGTGTGTCGTGATATGTGTAGTGCTGTAGCTGAATGCTCTGTGGTGGTGGGGCGATTTGTGGAGGAAGAAGGCGTGGGGGGGATGAAGATATGAGCGGTTGTGTTAGATCGTGTGTGTGTCATGCTGTGGCTGGGTGTGGTGTGTGTGTAGCTGTGCTGTGTGTGAGGGGGGATTGAGATATGAGCGAGTGTGCTTAATGATGTGGTGCTATGTGCTGCTTGAATGTGTGCTGATGTGTAGGGGGGGGATCGAGATATGAGAACGTGTGTTAATGTTGTGTTAGATGTGTATGTCGTTGTGTGTTGGTTGTGTGTGTGATTTGGGGGAGAGGGGGGTAGAGATATGAGCCCGGTGAGAGAGTTGAGTAGTTAATGGGTGTGTTGTGTATGTGTCGTGGTGTGTGTGTGTGGGGGGGGGGGATGATGAGAATCGGATGATGATATGATGAGGGTGCTAGTTGTTTGTGTTTATTGAGGGGATGTGTTTGTGTAGTGTGATGTATGGTCGTGTGTGTGGGGATGGTTGTTGGTGGGTGATGAATGAGATATCGCAGCGGAACTGTGTGGCGACTGTGTCTGCTTGTTGGACTTACAAACTGTGTTAGATGTGTGTGTTTGTGTAGGTGTGTTTATTGTGTGTGTGTGTGTGTGTAGTGTGTTGGGGGGTGGGGGGGGGGATATGAGATAAATGAGCGGTTATTGTAGTTAATGTGTGGTGTGGTTTGTTCGTAGGGTTTGTCGTATATGTGGTGTGTGGGGTGCTTGGTGTGTGGTGTGGGGGGGGGGATGAGAATTGAGCGCGCGTTGTTCGTGTTAATTGTGATGAGATGTGTGTATTAGTTTGTGTATATGGGTGTGTGTGTCGTGTAGAGAGCGGGGTGGGTGTGATGAATGAGATTAATGAGCGGTGTGCTTGACTGTGGGGTTGTGTTAATAGTGTTAGCCGCAAATGTGTGTGTGTGGGGTTGATGTGTATGCAATGATGTGTGTGATGTGGTGAGGGTGAGGTGTGTGGGCGAGAGTGAGGGGGCGTGCGGCATGAGAATCTATGAAGCGTGTGATGTAATGTGCGATGTTTGTGGTGGGTGGTGTAGTATGTGTGTGTGCGTGGTGTGCTGTGGAGGGGGGGGATGAAGAATATGAGCGGTAGTGCTTATACTGTGTGATGAATGTTTGAGTCTGGTGTGTATGATTGTGTGTGTGTGGGTGTGTCGGGGGGATGAAGATATGACTCAGCGGGTACAGTTAGTGTTAATGTGTGGTATGAGTTATCTGTGTTGTTTATAGATGATGGTGTGGTGTGTGTTAGTGTAAAGGTGGGGGGGTGGGGATGATGATATGAGCGGCCCCTCAGTGTTGTGGTTAAGTGTGTGTTTGTGCCTGTGTAGTTAGTGGGTTGCTTGTTTATGCTGTGTGAGCCTATGTATTGTGTGTGTGGTGTGGGGGGGGGGTGCCGATGAGATCTGAGCGGGTTGTGTAAGGTGTGTAGGGCGGTATGTGTCGTTTGGTATATGGATGTGTGTGCTGTGTGTGTGTGTGGGGGTGGAGGGGGAATGAGATATGCAAGCCGGCCTGTTGGGGAGGTTGTATTAATGTTGATGTGATGTGTGTCGGTATGTGCGTAATGTTGTCGTGTCGTGGTAGTTGTGTGGCGTGACAGGGGCGGGGTGGTGATGCACAGATATGACGAGTGTTGCGTATCGATGTGTTAATGTGTATGTGTGTGTGGGGAGTTCGTATGATATGTCGTTGTGTGATGTGTGTGTGTGTGTGTGGGTGCCTGGCGGGGGGAGGGGTGAGATATGAGCGAGTGACTGAGTAATGATGTGTGACAATGTGTGTGGGTTTGTGGTATATGTGTGTTTTGTATGTGCTGCACTGTGTGTGCGTGGGGGCGGGTGGATGATGAATATGAGCGAGTGTATGTTTATGTCGCGTGAGATTTGTGTATGTAGTGAATGTGCTGTGTTGTGGTGTGGGGTCGCGGCCAGGGGGGATGAGATTCATGCAGCGGTGCATGTGTTATGTGTGGGGGGGATGAGCATGGAGCGTGTTGCTAATTAGTGTATGGTGGTTATGTGATGTGTGTGGTGTGTGTGTGGGGGGGGCGGTGTGATGAGATATGAGCGGATGTGAGGGTTCCTGGTGTGGTTATGTGGGTTGTCAAGTGTTGTTATATGTGTGTGTGATGTGTGTGTGTGGTGATGATGGGGGGGGGGTGGGGGAGGGATGAGATATGAGAGGTGTGTTGCCTGTAATGTGTGGTGATGTGTGTGTGGTTTGGTGTAATGTGGTGAGGTGTGTGGGTGGAGGATTGTAGATGGGGGGGGATGAGATGGGGAGCGGTAGTTGTAATGTGTGTGGGTGTTGATGGTGTGCGGGGGGGGGGAGGATGAGATATGAGCGTCCTGTTAAGGTGTGTGCTGTGTGTGTTTGTGCTATATGGACGTGTGTGCTGTGTGTGTGTGTGGTGGTGGGGGGGGATGGACTGAGATATGAAGCGGTGATGTTAGATGGTGTGTTGTGTGTGTGTGGGTTTGTTGTATATGTGTGTCGTGTGTCCTGTGATGGTGATGTGTGATGACGTGGGGGGTTGGTATGCGATATGAGCGGTGATGTGATTAATGTAGCGTTGTGTGTGTGGGCTTCTTGTGCTATATGTGTGGTGTGTGATGTTCATTGTGGCGGGGGGGGGATTGTGAGATATGAGCGCGTGTATATTGGTGTTTATGTGTGTGTCTGCTGTATTGTGCTGTGCTATGTGTGTGATGTTATGTAGGGTGAGAATGGGCGGAGTGAGATATGAGCGGGTGTTAAGTGTGTGTTGTGTGCAACTGTATAAGTGGGTTTATGATGTGCATTGTGTGTGGTGTGATGTGAATGCTAGTGGTGTGAGCGGGGGGGCGGAATTATGAGATATGAGCCGGTATTTTGAGTTGATGTTAATTGTGTGTTGTGTGTGCGGTTTAGTGGTTTATGGTGTGTTGCGTGCTGGGGGATGAGTGGGTGTGGGGGTGCGGGGGGGATGAGATATGAGCGGTTTGTGTTAATGTGATGTGGTGTGTGGGTTCGTGTAAGTGTTGCTCGTGGGTGTCGTGTAGTGTGTATGTGGGGGCGCGGGTAGGTGCATAGAGCATATGATGCGCCGTGTCCCTGTAATTTTTTCTGGGATAGGAATGCTGTGGCTTAATGTGGTAGTGCCCGAATGTGTGGGTTGTGTATATGTGTGTTGGAGTGTGTGCTGTGTGTGTGGGGGGGAGTGATTTACGGGCATATGAGCGCGTGTTAATGTGGATGTGTAGTGCCCATGAGGGTTCGTGTATATGCTGTGGTATGGTGCTGTGTGATGTGTTGTTTGTAGAGGGGGCGGCGGTCGAGATATGAGCGGGGGTGTTAATGGTGATGGGTGTGCGGTTTTGATGTGTGATGAGGTTTGTGTATTGGTGCTGTAGTGTTGATGGACGTGGGCAGGGGGGATGAGCATATATGAGCAGGATGTAGTGTGTGTGTTTATGTGAATGTTGTTTGTGTATGTGTGTGTAGATGTGCTGTGTGTGAGTGTGGGTGGGAAGGGAGGATGAGTCAATGAAATGCGTGTGTTAAGTAAGTGTGTTTGTTTAATTGCTGTGATTTACGGGTAGTGTAGGTGTGTGTGTGATGTGGTCTGGAGGGGGGGGGGATGAGATATGATACCAGCGGTTGTGTGGTAAATGATGTGGTGTGTGTGTGTGTTTGTTTGTATATGTGTGATGCTAGTTTCTGTGCATGGTGTGTAGTGTGGGGGCGGGGATGAGATCTGAGCGTTGCTGGTAATTGTGTGTGTGTGTGGGATTTGTGTTATGGTGGTGATGCTGTGTGTGATGTGTGGAGGGGAGGGGGTGATGAGATATAGATGACGGTGTGATTAATGTGTGTGTTGTGGGGCCGTTCACTGCCGCGTTCGGGGATGAGATATGAGCTGTGTGTAATGTGTGGGTTGTGTGTGTGTGTGTGTGTGTATATGTGTGTGTGTGGTGTGGGGGGTGGGGATGAGATATGGAGAGGTGTGTTAATGTGTGTGTGTGTGTGTTGTGTGTGTGGGGGGGGGGGGGGATGAGATATGAGCGGTGTGTTAATGTGTGTGTGTGTGTGGGTTTGTGTAATGTGTGGTGGGGGTGTGTGTGTGGGGGGGGCGGGGGATGAGATATGAGGGATGCCTGTGTTAATGTGGTGTGTGTGTGTGGGTTTGTGTATATGTGTGTGTGTTGTGTGTTGTGGTGTGTGGGGGGGGGGGGGGGGGTGTGTTTTGAGCTGTATGGCGGATGGGGGATGATGATATGGGGGTGGGGTGGGGATGAGAGATATGTGCTGTGTGTGTTCGGCGGGGCCGAGGGGGGATGATATATGTTCGGTGCGTTTGTGTTTGTTTGTTTTTGTGTGTGTGTGTGTTTCTGTTTGGGGGGGGGGGGGGGGCTGATGGGATACATGCATCAATGTGGTTTATTCCTTCTTGTGCTGTTCAATACATTGTTATGATAAATAAATAGTGTGTGTGTGTGTGTGTGTGTGTGTGGGGGGGGGGGGGGGGGGAGAGGAGAGATGAAAGCAGTGCATCTGCATAGGTTTGTCCCTCCTGTACTATTCAAAACTTTGGTATGAGAGATAAATAGTGTGTCGGTGGTGTGTGGGGGGTCAGTGCATCACCATTGTTTAGTAACTCCTGTACTGCTCAATACTTTGGTGCGAGAGACAAAAAGTGTGTGTGTGTGGGGGTGTGTGGGTGTGGGTGTGGGTGGGCGGGTTTGTGTGGGGTGTGTGCGGGTGATGAGGGCAGTGCATCAGCATAGGTTAGTCCCTCCTGTACTGATCAAAATTTTGTTATGAGAGATAAATAGTGTGTCGGTGGTGTGTGTGTGGGGGGTAGGGGTGTGTGTGTTTGTGTGTGTGTGTGCGTGCGTGTGTGTGTGTGGGTGTGTGGATGGGGGGTGGGGGGATGGCTGGGTGATGAGAGCAGTGCATCAGCATAGGTTGGTCCCTTCTGTACTGTTCAACAATGTGTTATGCGAGATAAAGACTGGGGGGGAGGTTGTTGGTGTGTGGGGGGTCAGTGCATCAGCATAGTTGAGTAACTCCTGTACTGTTCAGCACTTTGGTATGCAGGTACAGACTAGAGTGTGTGTGTTGTGTGTGTTGTGTTGGTGTGTGTGTGGGGGGGGAGGTGGGTGGGGGGGGTGGGGGGGGTGATGAGAGCAGTACATCAGCATAGGTTAGTCTCCCTTGCACTGTTCGAAACGTTGGTATGAGATATAAAGACTAGGGTGTGTGTGTGTGTGTGTGTGTGGGTGGGGGGGGGGGGGGGGGGGGCGATAAGAGCATCACTGTGGTTTATTACTTCTTGTGTTGTTCAAAACTTTGTTATGATAAATAAATAGTGAAGGGGGTGGGGGTGTTTGGGGTGGGGGTGGGGGGTGGGGGGAGGGGATGTAAGCAGTGCATCAGCATAGGTTAGTCCCCCTTGCACTGTTCAAAACTTTGTAATGAGAGATAAAGACTAAGGGGGGTGGTGGGGGTGTTTTGGGGTGGTGGTGGTGGTCATTCTGTGTGTGATGGGTGGGAGTGGACAGAAGTTGAGCCCGGACTTAGACTGTCCACCTATCGTACCGTCCTACATCATCTGTGTTCCTCTGAAATTGTGACCTAGGCTGAAATTGTTAACTAGGCTGAAATTGTGACCTAGGCTGAAATTGTGACCTAGGCTGAAATTGTGACCTAGGCTGAAATTGTGACCTAGGCTGAAATTGTGACCTAGGCTGAAAATGTGACCTAGGCTGAAATTGTGACCTAGGCTGAAATTGTGACCTAGGCTGAAATTGTTAACTAGGCTGAAAATGTGACCTAGGCTGAAATTGTTAACTAGGCTGAGCCACGAATGCACCATTTATCCTCATACGATTGTGACTTTTGCTGTATCCATATACGGCACCCTCGTGCAATATCTGTCCCCAGGCTCAGTCCATTATGACCCCTTGTCTATCTTAAATTGTGCCTGATGCTCTGTCCATTCATTGTACCCTCCTACAGGATTTGTGTCCTTCGTCCGCAGCCTCAGTCCGTCCATTTATTATTATAACGAAGCCCTTTTCCCTCTAAACGTTAGACCCAAGCTTAGCCACAACTGAATCATTCCTCCTCATACAATTGTGCCTAATGGTACATCCACCCATTGTACCCTCCTACAGGATTTGTGTCCGTCGTCCGCAGCCTCAGTCCATCCATTTATTATTATAACGGAGCCCTTGTTCCTCTAAACGTTAGACCCAAGCTTAGCCACTACTGAATCATTTCTCCTTATAATAGTGTGCCTAGTGGTACATCCACCCATTGTACCCTCCTACAGGATTTGTTTCCTTTGTCGTCACCCTCAGTCCATCCGCCTAATACAATCCCGACCCCCTTGTGCCTCCAATTCGTGACCTAAGCTTAGCCACGACTGAATCATTCCTCCTCATAACATTGTGCCTCATGCTACATACACCTATGGCACCCTCCTGCAGGATTTGTGTCCTTTGTCCTCAGCCTCACTCCTCCCCCCTAATATAATCCTGGCCCCCTAGTTCCTCTAATTTGTGACCTTAGCTTAGCCACAACTGGATCATTCCTCCTCATAACATTGTGCCTCGTGCTATATACAAAGGTGTCGGCTATGAATATAATATTAGTGAATAAATAATATTATATAATATTATATAATATAAGTCTGACGAGCCGTGTCACCAGAAATTTAAATGTATTTGAAACACCAATATTATTGTGACACTATAATTATATTAGTCAATATTAGTTTTTCGAACACTAATATTAGTTGCCGTTCCCTAGATATACACCCAAGGCAACCTCTTACATGATTTGTTACGTTGTCCTCGGCCTCAGTCCATCCACCTATTAGAATCCTGAACCCCTTGTTCCTCTTCAGTTTTGACCTAAGCTGAGCCACAAATGCATTCACCATTTATCCTAATTTAATTGTGCCTAATAATGCTATACCCACCTGAGGCACCCTCCTACAGGATGTGTTTCCTTTGTCCTCAGCCTCAGTCCATCCGCCTAATATAATCCTGACCTCCTTGTTCTTCTCATTTGTGACTTAGGCTTAGCCACGACTGAATCATTCCTCCTCATAAAATTGTGTCTGATGCTCTATCCACCTATTGCACCCTCCTACAGGTTCTCTTTCTTTGTCCTCAGCCTCAGTACACCCGCCTAATATAATCCCGACCTCCTTGTTCTTCTAATTTGTGACTTAGGCTTAGCCACGACTGAATCATTCCTCCTCATAAAATTGCGAGTACCGCCCAGATACAGATACAGATACAGATACTAGCTTACCCAGATACAGAGACAGGGACAGAGACAGAGACAGGGGCCCTACAGGTACTTTAAAGGTACTTTAAAGGCAGGTACGTTAAATAAAGGAACTCGAATGGGCGGTACTACCAAGTATAAGACAGCTCAAATGAATTATGGTATAAGATATAAGATTAAAATTGTGTCTAATGCGCTATCCACCTATTGCACCCTCCTACAGGTTTTCTTTCTTTGTCCTCAGCCTCAGTACACCCGCCTAATATAATCCCGACCCCCTTTTTCCTCTAATTCTTGACTTAGGCTTAGCCACGACTGAATCATTCCTCCTAAAAAAATTGTGTCTAATGCGCTATCTACCTATTGCACCCTCCTACAGGTTTTCTTTCTTTGTCCTCAGCCTCAGTACACCCGCCTAATATAATCCCGACCCCCTTTTTCCTCTAATTCGTGACTTAGGCTTAGCCACGACTGAATCATTCCTCCTCATAAAATTGTGTCTAATGCGCTATCCACCTATTGCACCCTCCTACAGGTTTTCTTTCTTTGTCCTCAGCCTCAGTACACCCGCCTAATATAATCCCGACCCCCTTGTTCCTCTAATTCGTGACTTAGGCTTAGCCACGACCGAATCATTCCTCCTCATAACATTGTGTCTGATGCCCTGTCCATCTATGGCACCCTCCTACAGGATTTGTTTCCTTTGTCCTCAGCCTGAAGCGAGGTCTCTACCTCTACCAGTTTGGGCAGTACGCATGGACCCACATGATCATCATCGTCACCATCATCCCGTCTTCATTCTTCGTGTCCAACATATTTGAGGGCCTCATCTGGTTTGTCCTTCCAAGCGTCCTGGTTGTGGTCAACGACATTTGCGCATACCTGTTCGGTAAGACCCTTTGCTCATATATATGGTCATGATGATGGTTGTGGCTGTGATGGTGATGGTGATGGTGGTGGTGGTGATAATAATGATGTATGATAATGTATGATAATGTATGATAATAATAGTTGTGATGATGATGATGGTGGTGGTGATTATCATCTTCTTCATTGTGTATCTTCTCAAGCTGTCTCATGACGCGTGGCACTGTACTGCACTGTTCTGCTGCACTGTATTGTACGTTACTCCATGTACTGCAATTTCATGTACTGTATTATACTAAGCTGTACTGTACTGCATTGCTCTGTGCTGTGCTGCTCTGTACTGAAAGGTACATGAGCTGTTTCGCACTATGAGCAGCTTGTATGGTATTGCAAATAGCATGTCGTGTACTGTGCTAATAATCCTGGACCCTAACCCCACAAACCTGTTGGCACTAACTATGCAGGCTTCTTCTTTGGCCGCACCCCATTGATCAAGCTTTCTCCCAAGAAAACATGGGAGGGATTCATCGGCGGTTTCTTCAGCACCATGGTGGCTGCCTTCGTCATATCTTGGATAATCGCGCAGTCCAAGTGGCTGACCTGCCCACGAAAGGATCTGGCCATGGGCCCCCTAGACTGCGAGCGGGACGAGTTGTACATCACGCGAGAGTACACATTGGAGGAGCTGGCGAACTTAGCCCTTCCCGACGCCTTCCTCCCGCTCGGCGACCAGGCGTTGACCTACCTCTTTCCGGCCTCGCACACATGGTACCGCAACCTGAACTTCTACTGCATGCCGGTGCAACTGCACGCGATTGTGCTCGGTGCCTTCGCGTCTGTCATCGCGCCCTTCGGAGGCTTTTTCGCGAGCGGCATCAAGAGAGCCTTCAAGAAGAAGGACTTCGGAAACACCATTCCCGGCCATGGAGGCATTACCGATCGCTTTGACTGCATGATCATTATCGGCATGTTTAGTTACCTATACTATTGGAGCTGCATCGCAACACCGGTCATCCAGGTGTGTGCATGAGTGACTGTGTGCGTGTGAGTGTGTGTGACTGTGTGAGAGAGAGTGTGTGAATGTGTGGCTGTGAGTGTGTGTGTGACTGGGTGCGTGTGTCTCTGACTGGGTGTTTGTGTGACTGTGAGTGTGTGTGTGACTGGGCAACTGGGTGCGTGAGTGTGTGTGTGACTGTGAGTGTGTGTGTGACTGTGACTATGTGTGTTTGTGTGTGTGACTTGAACTTACCTTGAATTTACGTGATACAGGTGGGAGAAATTGAACTTGAAGACTGCTCCCTGTCTTTGGCAGGGATTATTCAAATCATTATTCAAATCATTATTCAAATCATTATTCAAATGATTTGTATCCAAATAAACATTTGTGCCAGTATCATCATATGAAGCATAGGTATATAAATTAACATTGGTCCTGGTAACATGATCATTTCAAACATTAGTATATAAATACACATTGGTTCTCGTAACATGATCATTTCTAACATTAGTATATACATACACATTGGTACTGGTAACATGATCATTTCTAACATTAGTATATAAATATTTATTGGTACCCGTAAGTAGTATCATCATTTCAAACTGTCGTATCAAACTTAACTTGAACTTGAATTTGGTGACATAGCTCCAGCCAGCAATTGGCCTTATTGCCGTCTTCGGGAGGATCATAAACAATTCAAATGCATATTTTGTGCCAATAGCCGTGTTGGGCACATCTGGAGCTAGACCCACTGGGATGACACCAGGTTTTTTTTTCAAATAAAAAAGGGGAAATCTTATTCCTGATTCTTTTCCCCCCTCCTTGTTTCCCTCCCAAAGCAGGATCCTTATTCCGATTTTGGTCGATTTGGGTCATTTATAGTCAATTTCAGTAATAATACAATAAAAAAAAGTTTCTTATTCCGGCAATTTTGGCAAAAACGGGGTCTCGTATTCCGATCAGAATGTATTCCGGAAAAAAAATTCCCTGGATGACACCGCCCCCCACCGCCCCACACCCACCCACCCCACCACCCCCACCACCACACACCAGACACAGACAGAAAAAATTTCCCTGGATGACACCACATATTAGGATGTTGTGTGAGACATCCATTGTAAAGCTTAAGTATTCTTATCGAAATTTGCTTGATCCAATATCTTCATACATTCATGGATACAAAAAAATAGCTCGTGCCCTAGCAGTGAAACAACACCGCCCTAAAGTCAGACTCCAGAAATCAACCTCCGTCTTCCGGCAGCGAGGCTCAAACTCCCGTCGCCGAAGCCTTTAGCCATACTGCCCTCCAGACTGGCCTGGATATGCACAGGATGATCTCTCACGATTCATGTGTTTATTGCACATCAAATAACATAGGGGGATCATTTCGTTGTCGAGCCCAGGCTAGGTTGGCACAGTAGTGACGCCTTCGACTAACAGGGGTTCAAAGCCTTGCTAGGTTGGCACAGTAGTATCGTTTCGAACCCTTGCTAGGTTCATACAATTTCTGACCTGCCGCCTTGAGACAGACTAGGTCGGCACAGTTATATCACCTTAAACTGAAAGTTCAGGGGGGTCAAACCCTTGCTAGGTTCATACAATTTCCGACCTGCCGCTTTGAGACCGGCAGAGAACTTTCCTCCGCAGCTGTCGCGCTGTAGTCTTAGCTTGGATGCAGTATCGTCTTAAACTGACAGGTGGATGGCTGTGTCAAACCCTTGCTAGGTTCATACAATTTCTGACCTGCCGCCTTGAGACAGGCAGAGAACTTTCCTCAGCAGCTGTCGCGCGGTAGTCTTAGCTTGGATGCAGTAGCAGTCTTAAACTGACAGGTCCGGGCTTTGACCCCTTGGTAGGTTTATACAATCCCTGCCTGACCTGCCCCCTGAAGACAGGCAGAGAAATTTCCCCCGTCGCTGTGGCATGGTAGTGCTAGCTTAGGTGCCGTAGCAGTCTGGGTGAAAAAATGACAGCCTTCCCAGAGCAATCGAGCAGGAAGGTTCCCTTAATTCCATGCCTCCTTGTAAGGCGTTTGAATTTTGAATTTGTTGACTAGCAGTTATTTTATTCTGCCCTGCAGGGCCTCCCCTTGAAAAAGCTATACACGGCTATACACAAGCGTATACAAGCTATAGATCCAAAAGCTAATTACAAGCTATACAAAAGTATACAACAGCTACTACAAAAGCTATACAAGCTATACCTAAAAAGCAGTATAACAAGCATACAAACGCTGCTACAAGCTATACACAGCTATACACGCTATAACAAAAGCTAGACAAGTATACAAAAGATATACAAAGACTATACAAAAAAGCTAACAACTCAACCAAAAACGTATACAAGGCTACTACAAAAAGCTATACAAGTATACAAAGCGATACAAGTCTACAAAAGATCATACAAGCGATACACAGCTATACAAGTGAGTACAACAGCTATACAAGCTATACAAAAGTATACAAGCTATACCAAAGCTCTACAAGCTATACAAAAGCTTTACAAGCTATACAAAATCTATCAAGCTATTACCAAAGCCTACAAGCTATAAAAAAGCTTATACAAGCGATACAAAAGCTATAAAAGCTATACAAAAGCTATACAAGCTATACAAAAGCTATACAAGCTATACAAAAGCTATACAAGCTATACAAAAGCTATACAAGCTATACAAAAGCTATACAAGCTATACAAAAGCTATACAAGCTATACAAAAGCTATACAAGCTATACAAAAGCTATACAAGCTATACAAAAGCTATACAAAAGCTATACAAGCTATACAAAAGCTATACAAGCTATACAAAAGCTTATACAAGCTTACAAAAGCGATACAAGCCATACAAAAGCTCACTACAAGCTATCAAAAGCTCATACAAGTATACAAAGCTATACAGCTATACAACAAGCTATACAGCTATCCAAAAGCTTATACAAGCTATACAAAAGCTATACAAGCTATACAAAAGCTATACAAGCTATACAAAAGCTATACAAGCTATTACAAAGCGATAACAAGCTATACAAAAAGCTATACAAAAGCTATACAACAAGCTACTACTAAGCTATACAAAAGCTCTACAACTAACGCTACTCCAAAAAAAGTCCGCATACAAGCTATACAAACGCTATACAAAGCTTTACAAAAGCTTATACAATGCTATACAAACGATGTATTATCAAGCTATGCACACAACAGCTATACAAGACTATAACAAAGCTTACTACACGCTATACAAAAGCTATACAGGCTATACACAAGCTTATAATCAAGGCTCATGTACTAAAAAGCCTATACACGCTTATACCAAAGCTTACCATAGCTATACAAAAGTCTCCCAGCTACTATAAATAGCTCTACAGCTATGACAAAAGCTATTACAAGTATACAAAAGCTTCTACAAGCTATTACAAAAGCTATTACAAGCTATACAAAAGCTTCTACAAGCTATACAAAAGCTAATACAAGCATACAAAAGCTATTACAAGCTATACAACAAGCTCGGTATACAAGCTTATACAAAAGCTATACACTAGCTTAACACAAAGCTATACAAGCTATACCAAAAGTATACCAAGCCAATACAAAAAGCTATACAACGCTTATACAAAAGTATACAAGCTTATACACAAGCCATACATTAGCTATACAAAAGCTATTAACAAGCTATACAAAGCTTATACAAGCTATAATCAAACAGCTAGTATCAAGCCTATCCAAAAGTATACAAAGCCGCTACACAAATAGCCTATACAAGCTATACAAAAAGCATATAAAAGCTCTTACAACAAGTCTACAAGCTATACATAAACAGCCTATAAAAGCTATACAAAAGCTCTACAAGCTCTCACACCAATGTGTATACAAGCTCTACCAAAGCTCTACAAGCTATTCAAAACCGTATACAAGCTAACAGAGAAGCGTATACAAAGCTAGACAAAAGCCCTTTTAGAACACAGCTATCCAACGCCTCAATATACACGCTTTTACTAACAAAAGCTTATACTACGCTTGATACAAAAGCTTATACAGTATACAAACGCTATAAAGCTATACAAAAGCTTGTACAAGCGATAAACAGCTTCTTAAAAGATATACAACAAGCTATACAAGCTATACAAAAAGCTATACAAGCTATATCAAAAGCTGATACAAGCCGATACAAAAGCTATACAAGCCTATAACAAAAGATCTACTTATACAAGCTATACAAAAGCATATACAAGCTACACAAGCATAGTACAACTCAGCTATATCACGCTCTACACAATAAAGCATACAAGCTATACAAATAGCGATACAAGCTATACCAAAAGGCTCATTTATTACAACAGAGAGAAAAACAAGATAGAAAAGTCCCTGAGAAAAAATATAATGCGATACAAAGATTAGAACAAAAAGCTGTACACGGGATAACGAAGAATATTTCTACACATAAGAGAAACAATATGAAAAGCTATAAAAAAGATTATACAAGCGATCACAAAAGCACTACTAAAAGCTATACAAAAGCTATAATTAGCTATATCCAAGCTATACAAGCTAAACAAAAGCTAGCAAGCTAACAAAAGCTTTACAAGCTTATACAAAAGCCTCTACAAAGCTATACAAAAGGCTGTATACATAGCATATACAAAAAGCTATCCAAGCCTATACCAATGAGCTACTCAAGCGAGTTACAAAAGCTTACAAGCTATAACATAAAGCTATACCAAGCTATAGCAAAAGCGTATACAAGCTTACAAAAGCTATACAAGTCTACGATACAGCTATTAACAAGCTTATACAAAAGCCTACAAGCTATACATAAAGCATACAGGCTCTACAAAAAAGCTATGTACAAGCTATTATCAAAAGCTATACAATGGAGCTTTACAAAAGCATATAAAAAGCTAATAACATGCTTCATAAAATCTTATTAGCAGGCTATTAAAGCTATAACAGGCTATAAAAGCTATAACAGGCTATAAAAGCTATAACAGCTCCCTATAAAGCTATCACAGGCTTAAAAGCTATTACCTATATAAGCTAAACACTATAACAGCTATAACAGGCCTATAAAGCTATAACAGGCTATAAAAGTTCGGCTATAAAGGCTTATACAGTCTATAAAAGCGATAACAGGCTATAAAGCTATACAGGCTATAAAGCTATCACAAGGCTTAAAATCTATAACAGCTATAAAAGCTATACCAGGCCATAACAAGCTATAACAGGCTCTAAAAGCTATAACAGGCTATAAAGTATAACAGGAGCCTAGAAAGCTATAACAGGCTATAAAAGCTATAACAGGCTATAAAAGCTATAACAGCTTAAAAGCTAAACAGCTATAAAAGATATAACAGGCCTAGAAAAGCTATAACAGGCTATAAAAGCTATAACAGCTATAAAAGGCTATACGGCTCTAAAAGCTATAACAGGCTTATAAACGGGCCTATAAAAGGCTATACAATCTATAACAGGCTATAAAAGCTATACCAGGCTATAAAGCTATAACGCTATAAAATCTTAACAGGCTATAAAGCTATAACAGCTAAAAGGCTATAACAGGCTATAGAAGGCTATAACATGCTAATAAAAGCTATAACAAGTCCTTAAAATCCTATAACAATGCTATCTAAAAGCGAAAACAGGCTAATAAAAGCTATAACAGGCTATAAAAGCTATAACAGGCTATAAAAGCTATAACAGGCTATAAAAGCTATAACAGGCTATAAAAGCTATAACAGGCTATAAAAGCTATAACAGGCTATAAAAGCTATAACAGGCTATAAAAGCTATAACAGGCTATAAAAGCTATAACAGGCTATAAAAGCTATAACAGGCTATAAAAGCTATATTTACAAAAAAGCTAACAGGCTATAAAAGCTATAACAGGCTATAAAAGGCTATAAAAAGCTATAACAGGCACTCACTCACTATAACTAAACTACAGGCTATAAAAAGCTATAACAGGCTATAAAAGGCTATAAAAAGTATAACAGGCTATAAAAGCTATATTTACAAAAAAGCTATAACAGGCTATAAAAGCTATATTTACAAAAAAGCTATAACAGGCTATAAAAGCTATATTTACAAAAAAGCTATAACAGGCTATAAAAGCTATATTTACAAAAAGCTATACGGCTATAAAGCCTGATATTTACAAAAACTATAACAGGCTATAAAAGATATATTCACAAAAAAGCTATAACAGGCTATAAAAGCTATATTCACAAAAAAGCTATAACAGGCTATAAAAGCTATATTTACAAAAAAGCTATAACAGGCTATAAAAGCTATATTCACAAAAGCTTATAACGGCTATAAAAAGATATATTTTTACAAAAAGCTATAACAGGCCGATCAAAAATATATTTACAAAAAGCTATAACAGGCTATAAAAAGCTATATTACAAAAAGCTATACAAACGGCTATAAAAGCTATATTTACAAAAAAGCTATAACAGGCTATAAAAGCTATATTCACAAAAAAGCTATAACAGGCTATAAAAGCTATATTTACAAAAAAGCTATAACAGGCTATAAAAGCTATAAAAAGCTCTAAAACGCTGTGTCCCTGGAGGAGGCCTGAAAACACAAAGCGAGTGGTGGGGTAGGGAAACTTGAAAGAAAAGCCCTGGTAGGGTGGTGGGGTGGATGGTGTGGTGGGGTGGGTGTGGTGGGGTGGGTGTGGTGGGGTGGGTGGTGGGGTAGGGTGGTGGGGTGGTCATTTCAAATTTAGAATTCGGTGGTGGGGTGGTGGGGTGGACATTTCAAATTTAGAATGTTGTGGTGGGGTGGTCATTTCAAATTTAGAATTTCAAATACGTGCTTGAGTGGGAGCTCCGTCCATCTGAATGGTTCAGGTTCGTTATGCCAATTAATGTCAATTTATGTCAATTCAAGCCAGCGAATGTCAATTCATGTCAACTAATGTCAATTCATGTCAATTCAAGCCAGCGAATGTCAATTCATGTCAATTCATGTCAACTAATGTCAATTCATGTCAATTCAAGCCAGCGAATGTCCAATTCGCATGTCATTATCCTATTTCACTAATGTCAATTCATGTCAATTCAAGCCAGCGAATGTCAATTCATGTCAAGTCAAGCCAGCGAATGTCAATTCATGTCAATTCAAGCCAGCGAATGTCAACTAATGTCAATTCATGTCAATTCAAGCCAGCGAATGTCAATTCATGTCAATTCATGTCAATTCATGCAAACAAATGTCAATTGATTTCAATTAATGTCATTTAATGCCAATTAATGTCAATTCATGCCGATTAATGTAAATCAATGTCAATTAAAGCCAGTGAGGTGGTCAGCACTACAGTACTGTGCGTACTGCTTTGCCCCCAAAACCTAACCCCCACCCCACCCTATATATGAGAACTGAATGAATTGATCACCACCCTCTGCAGGCCAAGTGGGTGGTCAGCACTACAATACTGTGTGTACTGCTTTGCCCAACACCCCCCCCCACCACCACCACCACACACACACATCCTCCAAATAGGTGGTCAGCACTACAAGACTGTGTGTCCTGCTTTGCCCAACTTACCTCACACACACACACACACACACACACACACACACACTCACACACACACACACATACACAATATTATAGCTGATAATTGATCACCACCTCTTCAGAACCAAGTGGGTGGTCACACTACAAGAATTGCCCCTACCTGTTTGCCAATATCCCCGGAAAAACCCCCCCCCACACATCACAACCCGCCCCAGTCCTAATAATGAAACTGATTAATTGGATTCACCACCCCGCTGCAGGCCAAGTGGGTGGTCAGCACCACAATACTGTGTGTCCTGCTTTTCCCAACATACCCCCTCCCACACACACACTCATCCCCCAAATATGTGGTTAGCGCTACAGTACTGTGTGTCCTGCTTTGCCCAACTTACCCCCTCCTACACACACACCCATCCCCCAAATATGTGGTCAGCACTACAGTACTGTGTGTCCTGCTTTTCCCAACATACCCCCTCCCACACACACACCCATCCCCCAAATATGTGGTCAGCACTAGCCTACTGTGTGGCCTGCTTTTCCCAACATACCCACTACCCCTCCCACACACATACCATCCCCAAATCTTGTTCAGCACTACATTACGGTGTGTCCTGCTTTTCCCAACATACCCCCTCCCACACACACCCATCCCCCAAATATGTGGTCAGCACTACAGTACTGTGTAACTACTGCTTTTCCTACATACTCCCTCCCACACACACCTCACCCATCCCCCAAAATGTGGCAGCTCTACAGTACTGTGTTCCTCCGCTTTGCCCAAATACCCCCCCACCCCCCCCCCCCTCCCCCCCATACACACACACACTCCCCCTCAATATGATTACTGAAATGATGATCACCACCCTCTGCAGGCCAAGTGGTGATCAGCACTACACTGCTGTGTGTACTGCTTTGGTCCAAATACCCCCAACCCCCCCCCCAAGCACCACACACACCACGACCCATCCTCCAAATGTGTTGGTCATCCTACAGTAATGTGTGTACGTGCTTTTTCCCAGAATATCCCCCCCTCCACACACAACACACACACACATTAATTTGTATGGCTGACCACACACTTGGGTCTGCAGAGGGGTGGGTGATCAATTCATTCAGTGATCTGTTGAGTGTGATGTGGTTTGTGGTGTTTGTGTGTGTACACACACACACACACACACACAACACACACACAAACACACACACACACACGCACAAACAGCAACAACACACACACGCACAAACACCACACACACACACGCACAACACAAAACGACCACACCCACCGACACACACGGGCCACACACAAACACATGAGCCAACCCGCACACACCACTCCCCCTAATTATGATCGCTGAAAGGGGGTGAATTGATCACCATCTCGGCAGACCAAGTGGGTGATCAGCACCACACTACTGTGTGTACTGCTCCCCACCACCACCACCACCACCCACACTTTCGCACACACACAGCAAGCCACATCACAATATGATAGCTGAATGAATTGATCACCTCCCCGCTGCAGACCAAGTGGGGGTGATTCAGCCCCACACTACTGTTTTGTAACTGCTCCCCACCACCACCGAACCACACACACACACACACACACACACACACACAATATGATAGCTGAATGAATTGATCACCACCCTCTGCAGACCAAGTGGGTGATCAGCACCACACTACTGTGTGTACTGCTCCCCACCACCACCACCAACCACACACACACACACCACACACACACACACACACACAATATGATAGCTGAATGAATTGATCACCACCCTCTGCAGACCAAGTGGGTGATCAGCACCACACTACTGTGTGTACTGCTCCCCACCACCACCACACACACACACACACACAACCCACAACTACACAATATTAATAGCTAATGAATTGATCACCGCACCCTGTCGACCAAGTGGGTGATCATCACCACACTACTGTGTGTACTGCCTCCCCACCAACACCTACCAACCACACCCACACCACAACACACCACACACATATGAATGCTGAATGATTGATCACCACCCCCTCTGCAGACCCGTGGGTGATCATCACACACTTCCTGTGGTGTACGCTCCCCACCACCACCACCACACACACACACACACACACACCACATAAACACACAAACCACCAGTCTATAACTGAACTGAACCTGATCACCACCCTCTGCAGGCCAAGTGGGTGGTCAGCACTACAATACGTGTGTACTGCTTTGCCCAACATCCCCCCCCCCCACCACCACACACACACATCCCCCAAATTAGGTGTCCCACTCAGTACTGTGTTTAAATGCTTTGTCCCCAATTTCCTCCCCACCCACACACACCAGCACAAACACACTACACTCAATATGAATACTGAGTGAAATTGATCACCACCCTCTGCAGAGACCAAACTTGGTGGTTATCAACTACAATCCGTGCCTACTGCTTTGCCAAAACTACCTACCCCCCCCCCCCCCACCCACACACCACACACACACACACACCACACATCCTCCAAATGGTGGGTCCGCACTCAGTACTGTTGTACTGCTTTTCCCCAAATATCCCTCCCCCCCCCCCCCCCCCCCCCACACACACACCACACCAACCCAGCGCCACGCACAACACACAAACACACTCACACTCAATATGATAACTGAATGAATTGATCACCACCCTCTGCAGACCAAGTGTGTGGTCAGCACTACAATACTGAATGTGCCTACTGCTTTTTGGCCAAAAATATCCATCCCCCCCCCCCCCCCCCCACACACCACACACACACACACACACACACACACCACACATCCTCCCAATTTTGTCAGCACCACAGTACTGTGTAATGCTGCTTTTCCCCCCCAGAATAATTATCCCCCCCCACACACAACACACACCACACACACACAACACACACACAAACACACGAACACACACACACGCAACCACACAGCACAACACACATACACGCCCCCCCCCAAAAAAATAACCCCCCCCACACAACACACACACACACACCACACCCAAACTCCCCCTAATTATGTAGCCTGAATAATTGATCGCCATTCTCTCAACCCAATGGGTCATTCCCCCACACTACTGTGTGTACTTGCTTCCCCACCACGACCACCACCACAGCACACAGCGGGGGCGAACCCACACACACAACACATATTATCTTCTGAATGAAATTGATCACACCCCTGCATACCAAGTGGTGATGACTGGGAGCCGCCGGAGGCAACTACTGTGGTGTCCTGCTCCCGCACCACCACCACCACCACACACACACACACACACACACACACACAAACACCTATTATAGCTGAATGGAATTGATTCACTCATTCTCTCAGACCAAGTGGTGATCAAGCACCACACTACTGTTGTGTACTGCTCCCCACCACCCCACCACCACCACACACAACGCACACACACACACACACAAGATGATAGCTGAATGAATGATCACCACCCTCTGCAACCAAGTGGGTGATCAGCACCCACATACGGTGTACTGCTGCTTTTTTCCTGCTCCACCACCACCACCACCACCACCACACACACACACACACACACCCATATGATACTGAATGAATTGCATCACCACCCTCTGCAAACCAATTGGTTGATCAGCACCACCACCTGACTGTGTTACTGCTCCCCCCCACCACCACCACCACACACACACACACACACACACACACCACACAATATGAATAGCTGATGATTGATCGAACCACCCCTCTGGCAAGACCAAGTGGGTTGATCACACCACACTACTTTGTACTGCCTCCCACCACCACCCACCACCACACACACACCCACAACACCACCAATATGAATAACTGAATTGAAACGATCACCACCCTCTGCAGGCCAGTGGGTAGTCCCACATAGCAATACTGTTGTGTCTGCTTGCCCAACATCCCCCCCCCCCCCCCCCCCCCCACCACCACACACACACATCCCCCAAATAGGTGGTCAGCACTACAGTACTGTGTGTACTGCTTTGCCCAAAATACCCCCCCCACACACACACACACACACAAACACACTCACACTCAATATGATGACTGAGTGAATTGATCACCACCCTCTTCAGACAATGGGTGGTTTATCCACTACAAATACAGTGCCTACTGCTGTGCCAAAACTACCACCCCCCCCCCCCCCCCCACAACCCACACACACACACATCCTCCAATGTTGGTCAGCACTACAGTACTTGTGTACTGCTTTCCCAGAATATCCCCCCCACAACACACACCACACACCAACACAAACACACACACACACACCCCTGCACACACACAAACACACACACAACGCACACACAACAGTCCACACCACATACACCCCACACCCACCACACACACACACTCACCACCACCCCCTAATTATGATAGCTGAATGAATCGATCACCCCCCTCTTGCATACCAAGTGGGTGAGCAGCACCACACTACTGTGTGGTACTAACTGCTCCCCACCACCACCACCACACAACACACACACACAACACACACACACAATATGATAGCTGAATGAATTGATCACCACCCTCTGCAGACCAAGTGGGTGATCAGCACCACACTACTGTGTGTACTGCTCCCCACCACCACCACCACACACACACCACACACACACACACACATATGATAACTGAATGAACTGATCACCACCCTCTGCAGGCCAAGTGGGTGGTCAGCACTACAATACTGTGTGTACTGCTTTGCCCAACATCCCCCCCCCCCCCCCCACCACCACACACAACACATCCCTCCAAATAGGTGGTCAGCACTACAGTACTGTGTGTGTACTGCGTTGCCCAAAATACCCCCCCCACACACACACACACACACAAACACACTCACACTCAATATGATGACTGAGTGAATTGATCACCACCCTCTGCAGACCAAATGGGTGGTTATCACTACAATACAGTGCCTACTGCTTTGCCAAAACTACCCCACCCCCCCCCCCCCCCCCCCCCCCCCACACAGCACACACATCCTCCAATGTTTGGTCAGCACTACAGTACTGTGTGTAACTGCTTTTCCCAGAATATCCCCCCCCCACACACACACACACACACACCAGCACAACACACACACACCACACACAACCAACCACACACACACACACACCACAAACACACACACACGCACACACAACCACACACATACACGCACACACACACACACACACACGCACACACACACTCCCCCTAATTATGATAGCTGAATGAATTGATCACCATTCTCTGCAGACCAAGTGGGTGATCAGCACCACACTACTGTGTGTACTGCTCCCCACCACCACCACCACCACACACACACGCACACACACACACACAATATGATAGCTGAATGAATTGATCACCACCCTCTGCAGGACCAAGTGGGTGATCAGCACCACACTACTGTGTTGTACTGCTCCCTGCTCCCACACCACCGACCACCACCACACACACACACACACACCACACAACACACAATATTATAGCTTAATGGAATTGATCACCACCCTCTGCAGACCAAGTGGGTGATCAGCACCACACTACTGTGTGTACTGCTCCCCACCACCACCACCACACACACCACACACACACACACACACAATATGATAGCTGAATGAATTGATCACCACCCTCTGCAGACCAAGTGGGTGATCAGCAGCCTCCACTACTGTGTGTACTGCTCCCCACCACCACCACCCACAGCCCACACCATCACATCCACACAATATGATAGCTTGAATGACATGATCACCCACCCCTCTTCAGACCAAGTTTGGGTGATCAGCACTACACTACTGTGTGTACCGCTCCCCACCACCACCACCCCCACCACCACCACCACACACACACACACACACACACAATATGATAACTGAATGAATTGATCACCACCCTCTGCAGACCAAGTGGGTGGTTATCACTACATACTGGGTGCCTACTTGCTTTGCCAACTACCGCACCAAGCCACCAAACCCCCCCCCCCCCCCCACACACACACACCACACACACACACAACACCCACATCTCCAATGTTGTGGTCAAGCACTACAGTCCGTTGTGTACTAGCTTTTCCCCGAATCTTCCCCCCCCCCCCCCCCCCTCCCTCCCACCCACTATCACTCACACACACAACACCCCAAACACACTCACCCTCAATATGAATAACTGAATGAATTGAACACCACCCTCTGCAGACCAAGTGTGTGGTCAGCACTACAATAATGTGCCTACTGCTTTGCCAAAAATATCCCCCCACCCCCACCCCCCCCACCACAGACACACATCCTCCAAATGTGTGGTCAGCACTACAGTACTGTGTGTACTGCTTTTCCCAGAATATCCCCCCCCCCCCACACACACACACACACACAAACACACACACACACACACGGCGAATATTCCGTGTTTGTTTACAGGCCAACGGCCGGCAAAAGTTGCGTGTGTACAGGCCGAAGGAATTTGCAACTGCAAAATTGCCTGGCCTGCACCCCCCTAAATCTCATCATTACTTTGGGCCATCGGCAAATATGCGTGGGCAAATTTGCCTAACACTACGCTTCAAGAGAGGTTTACATTATGCGCATTGAGACTATTTAATCACTATCTTCAAAATTTACTATAAAAAAACGAATCAAAAATCACTTTACAAAATCACCCATGTCCTGCACACATGTAAATTTGCCTGGTCCTCCCCCACCCTTAACCCCACCCTAACTATGGATTATTGGCAATAATTCATGGGCAAATTTCCATAACACTACACTTTCATATAACCATACAGGTGTACACAATGCTTATTGAGACTAAATATATATGTTATAGGAAGTAAAAAGACTATCTCCGAAAACCAGTATCAATAACCACCATCAAGAATCACCATCAAAAGATATTTTTTTCACTTGCATTGTTATTGATGTCAAACTGCGTCATGCTGCATGCTGCTATAACTACATACAAAACACAAATAAATGGAGTCATGTTAACTTCATTAAATATAAGATTGAATTATTTATCTATATATATGTATGCATCTATCTATCTATCTATCTATCTATCTATCTATCTATCTATCTATCTATCTATCTATCTATCTATATATAATGGTAACATTGGCAAAGCAACAGGGCTCCCAGTCCTCCTTCCACCCCATGGCTGCCCACGACACCTCCCTCCACCCCATGGCTGCCCCCGCACATCCCTCCCCCCATGGACAAATCCCCACACCAACCTCCCCCCTCCCCCCCCCCCCCATTGGCTTCCCCAACACTTCCATCCATGGCTGCCCCCCCATTCCTCCCTCCACCCCACTGGCTGCCCCTAACCACCCCCTCGTCCTCCACCCCCTGGCTGCCCCGCAACACTCCCTCCACCCATGGCTTCCCCTAACAACCCTCCCTTGAGCCTCCTCCCCCCCATTGCTTCCCCTAACATCCTTCCCACCCCCATGACCGCCACCGGCCCCTCCCTCCAACCCATGGCTGCCCCA